>JAFBJW010000280.1:10006779-10315089 GCA_016785235.1 Pseudorhombus dupliciocellatus
GGGGGGGGATATTTTGTTATGTAAATATCCTGAAAAGGAAGATCAGTTTACCAATGATGTATAATAACCTGGTATTTGTTTTGCCACAACCAGTAAATTGGATATCTAACAAATTAAGATGCCCCTTTATATATTCGAATAGTCTAAAAAATTCAATTCTGCCATGAATGAATCCTGCTCACTGGAATGCACCCGTTGCTCTCAGTTAAATCACTGAGCCAAAGATAATGATGGGGCTATAAACCTGAGTAGTGGTGGTGTAAATAATCCCTGCAGGTGGGCACATCTCTGTCATCACACAGGATGTATTTTGTCCTTCTGCCCATCCATTTTTTTACCCACTTCCATCCTGCTCCACCTCTGGGATCTTCAGGGCCACCCAGACCACCTGAAATATATAAGCAGGTGCTGGCTCTGCTCCTGGGGTCTCCTCCCAGTCACTCTCGGTCCAGAGGGAAGCGTGCCAGTCATCCTAATTAGACGGCTGTGCCACCTCTGCTGTCTCTCCTCGGCAGGTCCAGTCTGAGTTCCCCCAAATATCTGACACGTCACTCAGCGACCCACAACCTGCAGAGGCAGCCCATTTCAACTCTTTGTGTCCATAAATCGAGAACTTCACCTTCAGGCTCAGCTCCGTTTTCAACATGACATTTTAGTACTCTGCCACTTGTCAATTTCACACTTCATTGTAACCTCATTCAGGAACAAGGCCCACAGACACTTAAAAAAGTCTTTCACTTGGGGCCACTGCTCCAGCTGCCAAAGATAGATGCGGTCCAAGAGATGTGTCAAACATGACAGGCCGACAACACTCAGGGCCTTTAGCATCTCAGGGTGAATCTCATCCCCAGCTGGTTTGACGCCGGCAACTATTTCATTGACGGTTACTCCCCCAACCTCTTATCTTCAAATGCGCTGTGTAATTTGAAGGTGCCTGGAGGAGTTTGTAGACTTGCTTTCATCACTTGAAACATCAACATCGGCACATTGTCGCCACGTTCCATCTGTGCCCTGCCATTTACTGTAAATCAAGTTTGATTGTCGGACTAGAGATACAGTCAGCTGCCATGTGTGCATATGAAAATCAATTTTATCCATTTAGATTTTCCAAAGGGAGGGTTACCGTTTCATCTACTTGGCAGAATTAAGATAAGTGCATTAGGAGTCTCCTCAACCGTCCATGAATGCTTTTATCTTTCCAGGGTCGTAGGGTCTTAGAGCTTTGTGATAACCATACACCTTTATTCTTTAAATACCCGGGCAGAATGTAAACAGTCTCAGCTCAGTTCAACAGATTGTTTTATCGCCCCCATCCATTATCTAGACCGATAATCTTTGCTGTGGTAGCCGGAGCCAATCCAAGCTGAAATCAAAAGGCTGGATTCAACCTGGACAGGTCACCTGTGTGTCCCCGGGTCAAACAAACAGAGAGAAACAAGCATTCACTAATCTCCAGTCATCCTGCATGTTTGCATGGAGAAACACACACACTGGGAGAACATGTAAACATGTTGAGGTGACATTGCCGACCAGCACCTTGCCAACCAGATTGCTTTTTATGAATAAAAGAGTCACAAAAGCTGTTCAGGATTTTGCATATTTTTCCATTTTCTTTTGGCCCAAACTTCCTCATCAATATTAAACTCTGGGGCAAAAGTTTCAACTCTATACCGCCTCCTAACTTATATATACGCAACTTTGACACTGTTGATTAATGAGAAACTTTTCTCACAGCGGCAGAATGACTATTAGGTCCACAAGACTGCTTGAGGATAACTAGACCTGCTCTTTGATCCCAGCAAGTTATTACTGCTATTTATTCATAAATCATTTGCTCTCGCCTTCTTCCCCTCTCGTTCATTTTACTCTTTCAATCTATCCCCTGCCACTTCTGATTCTGCCAGGGACGGACCCGACCAGGCCTCGCCCCAGATCGGTCAGTTCAGCGGCAGCTCGGTACAGGAGGGCGTGTCCACCACCGCCAATCAGATCCTCATCAAGTTCCACAGCGACTTCAGCACCAGCGGCTTCTTTGTGCTGCATTATTATGGTAACCTCCCTTTTGATAGAGGCTCGTTGAAACTGCCATCCCACACGGCTCTAATGACCCTTGTTCATTTGATCTCCAGCTCTCCACACAGCAGGGAGCCTGCTGCAATAATGAAGATCACAAAAGAGAGAGAGAGAGTGTTCCTGTGTTTCAACATTGAAACACCTTTCTTTCTTTTAGGGGTCATTAACAGGCCTTTGTCATGTGTGTGCGATGATAAATGTCTTACTGTGCCACTTCCTTTTCTATTGCATTATTAAAACGCCCCTCTGAAAGAAGTTTACAACTAATAAAATGACCCCCAGCTCAGGTGAATTGGTGATTGGGTTTTGATGATCATGAGCAGTGATAGGTGGCAGTTAATGATCCATTGAAGTTTCCGTATGACAGTAAAGAATAAGTTGTTTCAGAGAAAGTACACGCTCAACCACTGTGGCTTCCCGTCTTACTCAAGTGCACAGATTTCAGTACGTGTCCTCTCCCCAACAGCATACCAGCTGAGAACATGTCAGCCGCCCCCTCCTGTCGCCAACGCCACTATCCTAACCGATGATGACGAGTTTGAAATAGGTTTGTCTTATTTTATTTCTCTTGTTTACTGGCCAGGGGAATACATGATAAAATAAATTTGCACCAGACACAAGGTAATTGGCTTGGAGAGCCCTGGACAGAGTGGAAAAAATAAGACTAGACATATCGAAAAAATGACTTTGCACTATAATTAATTACTCACTTGATTTTATTTCTTGTTTATTGAAACCGTTTCCATTGGTTTTCTTCTAACTTTTGACATCTCAATCCCCCTTGCATCATGCTCTTTGTCTCTCCCTCTCTCCATTTTGCACTTTGCTATTCCTTCCTGGATTGCTTTCGTTTCTTTTGAGTGATTGCCGTGTGTTTGTGCTTCGTACAATAAAGTATTAGTTTGAGGGCAGGGCTAATTAACTCTCCATATAAGCTGTTTGTATTTTCAGTGTTCAGAAGTGATTAGCAAAGTGAAGTGGAACCCATGTGGCTAGTGGCTGCCTTATTTTCAGTCTTTGAAATTGAGTGTAATTTTGATTTCAAACGTGTGTGTGTGTGTGTGTACGCGTGGGCGCGTGCGTGCAACTTTGCTTCTCTGTAATGTAATGAAGTGCCTCCGGTGCAGCCAGGGCATGTCACTCTTCATTAGGAAATGTGTTGTCGATTGCTGTTTCAAGTGCTGCTACTGAGAAACGTTTTTTTTTTTGTTTTTGTTTTTTTTCTGACATGTTTTTGTGGGGATGTGTGTGTGTTTGTGTGTCTGTGTGGGTCTGTATGACTGCGGGTGAAAATGTCCTCGCAGGGGACATTATTCGGTACTCGTGCTTGCCAGGCTTCACCTTGGTGGGCAGTGAGATTCTGACCTGTCGTCTTGGAGAGAGGCTACAGATGGATGGACCCCCACCAGTCTGTCAAGGTTGGTTTAATTCAGCGTGGGTTTATGAGTCTATTCATGTGTCATGAATTTGCCTGGTTTTATAGCTGTTTCTGTTTTCCCGTCTTAACATTGTTCTGTGTGGGCTTGTGTCTAAATGTTTGCACATTCACCCAACGCGTACATTTGTTTGCATATCGCTGTTCCCATGCGTGCGTCTGTGTGCACTTAATGTTACTCTGCCAAGGTTGCTTGCAGTCAGCAACACCCACTGTTGATGCATCACTTAACAGACGGCCAGCAGGGCCCCCTCTAGCAGCTTCCTGGTGACTAACAGCATCTCCTCTCTATTTAATCAAGCCTCACAGAGTCAGAACGCTCCTGACCTGAGATCATAGACCTGTGCTCCCTTAGAATCAACTCTGGACCATGAAGGATCAGTGGGAAACAAATTGCACATCAGCAGGTTTCATAGACATGTGTCTTTTTGTAGTATATCAAGGGTGGCCAACCATAGCTGATTTGTTTCTTTCTCTGTAGAAAGCTTTTTTTTTTTACCTCTTAATCCAGCTCAAATGGCCCCATGGGTTTGATTGATACAAAAAGTCTCCCTCCCATGTTTTTACAGAAGATGATTTTTCAAACAAGACAAAGGGAACGAAATGTCTGTGTTGTCTGCATCAGAGACTTTGTTTAGACCAAAAAACAAATGCCATCCGCCAGCCTGTCGTGCCAATATATCTCTGCTGCAGACAACAGAGCTCTCTGAAAACCCCTATTCCCTGTGGTTAGACATCTTTTGATGTGCCCTGAAGTCCTTTCTCTGCAAGTCTTGAGCTGATGAGCACTTCTGTCTTTGTGTTCCTTGAAACTATGAGAAATCGTATTGGACTTGTGATCAAGGAATGACAGCAAACCCATAGTCTGTGTTCAAAAGGCCTCTTAGAATGGGGCTCATGATTTGGAACGCATTTGCTCATCCCTGGCTCCTATTATTTGACGGATAGCTTGGCTCTCCCCTTAGAGTGATTCTGCAGCTGACATTGTTTTGCTTTGACTTGTTCCAAACCAGGTGATTTCATGTTAAGCAACACCTAGATCCAATCCCATTTCACCGCAGGGAGGCAACATGAAATATTGTTCCATGATACATTGAACCCAAATGTTACAATCACCGTATCTTAATACCTTAATACTAAATACTAATTTGTGGGTATAAACCTTTAAACCTTCCCCTTCCTCCTGGGACACACGACCCCTACAGTAGAACACACGGACAGAAGAAGGGTTAAGGGGAAGGGGCAAGTGGTGAAATGTGATTGAGCCTAAGTAATGGTAACAGATTAAGTCAGGTGACCTCATCAGTGAACCAGTGTTCTGGAAGCGACTCATATTTTTGATACTTTATTCATGAAGGCCACAAGCTGGATTGCTAGTGAACGTCTCAGTTAGTCCATGCGTGAAGGTCACACCGGGCTAAAGCATGGCAGTTTGATAAAACGGTCATTGATGTTGCCATGTGTGTGTGATTCCTAAAAACAAGGCTTACCTTCCCTTCTGCTGCAAAGGGCCTACCTAACATTTTTCAAAATTAAAAATGTATAAATACAAGAGGGATCTGAAATCCTGCTACACTCCTTTTGCTTGACATTTTTTTTGCTTGACATTAGAAAGAGCGGGGGAGAGAGATAGAAGACAACAGCAAAAAGCGTCATCGCATCCTGCATTGTTATGTTCTGGCATGCAAATCACATTATTCTGACTGAGAGGATTTGTAGCGAAATGCTTTCCAATGTTCAGTTCCGTTGCTGTTTTTAAAATGACCAATTAGCAGATCAGCAACAACAGGAGCAGTTTGGAATAATGTGGGATGTTCCTTTTGTGCCAAGCGAGGGCAGTCAGTCAGTCAGTCAGTCAGTCAGCCGCTCACTTGAGAATAGTGGAAGACATTTCAACCTCCTTTGTTGCGTGGGGTTTGCCAGCTCTCACCTGCTCATGTGTTACTGACTACACAAAGCTCTGCCAACAGCACGTAGCTGCTCTGAGTGAAACCCCTCGTACTGTAATTGAAATGATTTCACAAGCTTCAACATAAATGGATTCATTAATCATAATGGGTGAAATATCCAGGTGGGACTAGACAACATTGTATTTCAATTGATTGCATTGCCAAAGGCTAAATGTCATCAATCATAATTTGCAATATTTCAAAGTTGGAATCTGTATCCGTCATCCGGCTCCAACTGGAAAACCTGAACACCCCACAATGGCTTGCCTGTGTTTACGGTACAGAACATTCACCTAGGTTACATCAGGTCTTAATGGGTTAAAGTGTTAACCAAGATGGGCAGATGACGAGCCTCCAGATTTTCCCTGATTGAACTGCTCCTTTTAAACCTGCCTTGAGGAGCAGTCTGGACTATTTTAGGACACGTGGATTAGTAATTCGTTTTCTGACATTTCCGTGGATCACCTCATTATTGTAGTGAAGAACTCATTGCATTTTCTTATGTTGGGTATGTTATGTCCTTGTGCCACCTGTAGCAAGAAACTAATTGCTCTCCTTGGGACATGTAGAGTTGAACTTAATTTGAGTTGACCTGCTATTCACATCCCAGAGACTGCTACAATACGCCCGTAATGGGGCCATTTCCTGTTGGCAGCTCGCCGATAGGGCAGGAAAAGGAATTCTCCTGTGTCCCTTGATTCCGCTTTTGTTTGCTGTCAACTCTTCTGTTAATTGTCATTTTAGGCTTACAAGATAACACTCAAATGTCCTTGCATGGCTATGCAATTTCACCCCTATATGCCCCTGATTTGTGAGATATTTCCCCAGGCACTGACTCCCTGAATGCCTACGAGGAAGGTTAACGAAAAGCTTTGATCGAGGACAGAAACATGAACAATAAAATAATTTTAATAATTTGTGTTTGTAGCCAACGACAGGGCAAAGTAGAGAAAAAAAAAATCAATGGTGGTGTATACAAAGCAATAGCAAGACGTGTCAGTTAACAAACACCAATACATTTTGCATTGAAGCAAATCGGTTTTTTAATATATTCAGTTTTATGATAGAACAGTCAGTAAGTTTAAGCCACAGCAGATGATATCGGCATTGAGTATTTACCTGGATGTAATTCACTGGCTAAGGATGGTTGGTCAATATACTAATTTGAAGTTTAATGCTTATTCTTCTGAGATACAACGTGTCCTGTCTTCACAAGATAAAATGAAATTAGAAATACACCAAGGTACAGAGGTCTAGATTTGTAGTCTAGCTATCATATAAACACATTGTAAGCTTCAGCCTGTTCTCAGGGTAGCATTCTATCCTTATCAAGGTTTCTCTAAAAACTCATCCCGCAAAGTAGCAGTATCGATGTGTATGAAACGGTTTTAAGCCTCTCATAATTTCTTTTTTTTTTTTTTTTTCAAACGCTGCACCAAAGTCTGAGGCAAAGCAGTTTAAGCCACAACTCTGCTCATTGGAAAGTGTTTGTTGCCTGGCAACGTTAGCTTATTAAACACGTACTGGGGGCTTATTTATTTCAATAACAAAGTCACCCAAATAAGTGCCTCTATGTACAGCACATGACTAATATCTATTCATGTATATATCAAAAGATTTTAGCATAATGTATGTATATATAGAATCTAAAAATCCTCTTTTATTGTGATCTCCTGCAGGGAATGTGCATGTGGTAGAGTGTTTAAAGGGATCTGGTGAAAGTGTGCACGAGTGAAATCAGTAATTGCTTGTGGCAGTTAGATATAAATTAAACAGAAGTTCTCTGTTTAACAAATATCCCCACTGATGCCAGTAAAGCAGATGCTCCTGCTGGTGTCAGAACCGAGGAAGCAGCCCTGTGAACAACTGAAGCCCCCATTTTGATCTCCATCACATTGCCAGTGAGTCATACAGTAATTCTTCTGCTGGAATCGAGTGACTCAGACCCTGTTTCAATTAAATGTAAACTCGACCTGCATTGAAACACACTCAAACAAGTTTTATTTTCTCTTCAGGAGTGTGGAGGCTTCAGAAAGAAAAGTGTTTCAACAACCAACTGTTAAAAACTAAACAGAAACCCAGAAGCTAGACAGACCACGCGGCCCACTTCCACCGCGCATGGTGACCCTGTGCGACATTGGCAGCTCATAATTAGCAGGTTTAAGGGAACATGTGAGCAGCATGTTTATGGAATATATGTTAATTGCAGGGGACAACAAGTACAATAAGAGTGCAGTGAGAGGTCAAAGAGGTAAAGATCCCTCTGTTATCAACATACACACAGGAGAATATTGCTCATGTTTCTCAGACTGCCAGGACTTTACCATTTCATTTGATTTGTCTTCATTTATTTTCTGAATCGATCTGAGTGTAACTTAACTGTTGCCACAGCAACAGTACAATGCTGGATGCTTCCATAAATATGGGTCCTACCAGTTCATGTTTGTTATTATGTACAGTGCATATTCATATTTGTAGTGACCATGGTATAATGCTAGATTTCTCGACCTCTGTCCACACACAAAGAACTTTTCGTGTGTTGCAAGGTTTAAAAACTACATTGTTATTTTGAGAATCACAGACTTTGACATTCTGAAGATCATATCTGTCTGTTATCTGTGAGCCAGGGGCTGTTCTGGTTCAGCCAGTTGAAACTTTTTTTGCAGTGACTTGCCAGCTGAAATATTCATGCTGCTATGTGTTACAGTTCTTTCCTCCTGGCCTTTTTTTTTGTGATATACGTCCGATTGTTTCCAGTGACCTTTTTATCTGGAACAGTTGTTCGCGTTAACCTTTTATGTGCGTCATGTTTCTTCACTAGTGGCCCAGAAGAGAAACGTCTGTTACCAGCACAAAGGAGAAGAAATAAAACAGGACTGTCATTATTTAAGACAAGTCTGCTTACAGGAAATGAAGGGAGCGCTTAGAGCTGATGCACATGAACTTACACACACACACACACACACACACACACAATATGTCTATATAAAAATGTGCTGTCTCACCTGCTGAATATTATCTTTGATAGATTGATATCAGGGAAGCTTGGTGACAACAGCAGAATCACCAGTTAAGCCTTCAGGTGCAATATCAATCTGGCTGAAATGTAATTGTTTCAAGACTCGGTCTTTTTTCACTGTAATTTCTGCTGTCACAGTAGAGCATTGCTTACTTCCTCCTCTCGCGTTGCCTTCTCTGCCTCTGCTCAACTTCAACCTCCCCCCTAACCTGTAGACTCGTCCACCCTCTGTCCCTTCCCTTCCTGTTTCCTTTCTTTTTCTGAAATCCCTAACCTGTCACTTTGTTTTTTTTCTAATCTCTCATTTTTGTTTCCTCCCTCTTCTTCCAGTGCAATGTCCGGCCCACGAAGTGCGATTCGACTCCACCGGCGTGATCCTCAGTCCAGGCTACCCTGACAACTACCCCAACCTCCAGATGTGCTCCTGGCTGATTAACGTGGAGAAGGGTTACAACATCACTCTGTACTTTGAACTCTTCCAGACTGAGAAGGAGTTCGACATCCTGGAAATATTCGATGGTGAGTTCTGCTGATGCTTTAAGTCTTATCATACAACGGTTAGCAAGATGAAAAACAAGTGAAACGTTTGATGTTCGCAATTATTCTTAATTTTCCGGTCCGACGCAGTAGTCCAGAGTCTATTCTATACCTGCCTGTTTAGAATGGGCTCTTTGCTTGGCTCCCAAGCTGCTTCAGAAGTATTTCTTGTCATTAGTGAGTCCAAGACTTTCGAATTTCTTGTGTTCATCCCACCTGGTTTATCTGTAGTGAATTTTAAATTGGTGTTTGGTTCATTTGTTCGTTTATTTGTTGTGAGACCCTTCATGATGCCTGTCCCTTTTTTCTGTACGTTAACTCCTGTGTTTGTGTGTGAACCTCTTGGGTTCAGGTCCCAACATCTACAGCCAGAACCTGGCCTCACTGAGTGGTGACGTTGAAACCCCCTTCAGCCTGACCACCACGGGCCACCAGCTCCTGCTGCGCTGGTCGTCCGACCACGGCACCAATCGACGCGGCTTCCACATCAGATACGTGGGTGAGTATCAAAGTATGTATCCAGCTTATAATCATATTCTCTTTCTATTAGTGCTATTTGAATATATTTTCTTCAAATTGCATATTAGTGATAAAAGTCATGGGCTTACAATTCGATCAGTTATATTTTTTGCTCTGCATACAAACTTCAATTGAATAAATGGTTACCCCTGCATGGGGGCCAAATATCAACTCATCTCTGCTGCAACTATTGAATATTTCTGTGCCCACAACATGACCTGTGGTTTTTATCACAGTGTGCTGTGTTTATTCTGGATATGTGTTGAGTTTTTAAGTTCAGTGAATTTACAGAAATGCTCGTTTGATTCCTGGTTCCCCCAAACACAGGTTGTGTCAGGATGAGCATCCAGCTTTAAAAGTGTCTGCTGAATTAAAATTGGCGGATGGCAATCCACCGTTTCAGTCCAAAGCCGCATCAGCCAAAAGGCGAGAACAGCAACTACAGTATGTCCGCAGAAATGATGAAGGAAAAGATGTTTTCACACACACAAGCAGGAAGAAGGTCACTGTAAAGCCTTGTTGCTCTTTTGAGCTGCTTAATTTCAAAGGTTTTGAATTCTTAATTGGCTGTTTAATAAAGCAAGTGGCACTAAGCAAGAGTAGCACAGGGGATCGTCTTCCATTTGCAATACATCAATAATAATGACAAAGGCACAAAAGACATTCATATTTCATGTTGTGCCTCTCCATTATATCCAATACACAAGAGTGTGTTGGAGTGGAAGCATGTCGGCACGATGAATTTTGTAGAAGTCTCCTCTTTGACTTGATTGACTCGAACAGGAACTGACTTAAACTCCGCTGTGCATCTTTTCGTCTTAAGTCCACGCTGCCTCGGAGACACGCCGGCTTGGAAGAATGTTTGACAGCATTTCGGAAGCGCACTGAGTTTTCCTGGATCCTCTGTCCCATTGGCTATTTTGGAAATTAGAAAGACTTTTTTTGTTTGGTTGAAGGGCTGTAAGATGAGGGACAAGAACGCTGTGGAACTAATGGCAGGAAGATGCAGCAGCTGGGGTTGTGGGGGACGTCTGAAGAAGTAGACATATGTCAGCGTGCACAGTGAAATAATGGGACGGATGATGGCGTCAGGTGGGGTCACGGGTTTTACCTGGTAGTGAGGATTGCTGTTGCAGGTTAAAAGGATAAATGTGGGTGGTTGAAAACACAGCGAGGGATTAACTTGATGAGACTCCCAAATTAAACTTGTATGTTAGCTGCAGTGCTCTCTACACGCTGCTGTCACTACTTGTCAAAGACGGTTTGTGAGCGAGGATGCCGGCGTCAACATGACTGATACTGTCGTCCATCCTTAGAAACCCTTGAACCAGTGCCACTAAGTGACTGTGTGAAATATTTGTGACACTCCTCGGGCGTTTTCTTCATTCAGCGCAGAGGCTTACTAAATGTTCACCTGAATCTCATGCGAGAGGACGTCTCTCATCTTTTCTCTTTGTCTCTTTTTCCTATAAATATCTTCTCTCCCCTGTCCATGGCTTCATTCTCACCTTCTCTCATGTTTTTCTCTCCTCTCCTCTGCCGCGCCTCTCTCCCATCCTCTCCCCTGTTCGTTAATTCGTCCATCTCTTGTAGCCCTGTACTGCAGTACCCCTGACTCCCCACAGCATGGCTTTGTAGTGAGCCAGACCGGAGGTCATCTTAACAGCATGGTGCGCTGGGCTTGCGACAGGGGGTACAAGCTGATTGGAAAGGGCACAGCTGTATGCAAGAAGAGCGTCTATGGCTTCTACGCCTGGGACGCGCCGGTCCCTGCATGTCAAGGTGAGCTCATCGGCCGTGGCAGCCTTTTATTTCCAACTTCAGCCAGCCTCTTACCCTGTTCTTCTGGTCACTGCCTCTGTGGCCTTACACTCAGCAGGCAGACAGGCAAGCGCTTAAGGCATCCCAGTGTCTCGTCCCAAACATCCCTGTGTTGTTAGGAGCTGAACTGAATCCGGCCTGAATGAGAGCCAGTGTCCTGTCAGGTGGAAAGGAACCAGAAATCAATCCCTCCTTCTTCTGTCAATTTCCACCTCTTCAAATTACTTTGGCTAACTTGCCATTAGCATGCAGTGTCTGACGCTGTTGGGTCTCACTCAACTAATTGGGTTCTTTGATGCGCACACGTGAAATGTGTGCATTCTGGTGCCCGTGATTACACGCGCACACACACACAGCCACGCAGCTCCAAACAGCAACAGATGGTGCCCTCAATTGCATCTTACCATGCTGCCGTGAAATCAAAATATATATGTCATGTGCTTTAAAATGATTTAAAAACACTTCACACCTGTGATTGATTCCGTCAGTTTGGTAATTGCACACAGCTTTTCTGGAGCACATAAACCCAACCATGGCTGCAAATGAACCAGTGTCTTCAGACAGATGCTGTCCATCTGCTTTCTGGAGGAGGATGATTGAGATAGCGCTGCAGCAGCATGCTCAGGCTTTCACTCTTTCCAATCCATATTGTTTGATAGGTTGCGAATGAGCAGCACATTAATCCGTCACTGTTGCTCATGGATTTCAGAGACAGAATGGGACCCTTAAATAATGTATCAGGCCCACTGACCTTCACAGCTTTGATAATGTTAAAAGAGTTCACTTTTTTTTTTTTTGTCCTGAAACTTTTCATCTGCAGCCTAGAAAGGCACTGGGTGTAATTACCCTTCGTTACCAACAGTTGTCATGAATGATCGTTGAGCGGACATTCGATGTTTCTCCATTCTCAACTGCTTCACTTTACGACGTGTGCATTTGCATAAATGCTTGTGTTTAGTGTGACCCTGCAGATATTGGTTTCCCCAATCTGTTCTCTCCCTCTGACTTCGCTCTCATACTAAACACCTTGGAACCTGCTAGCTTTAGCTTTGTGCTGCTTTGAAGCACTGGGGCTGCAGTAACACAGGATTGAAGAGATATCAGGACAAGGGCACAGTGCTACATGGAAGGTGTTGCTGTTTAAACAGTCACTTCATAGGTAGTTACTTTAATGAGTGGCTCTTCATTAAATGTAAGTCATTAGTGTGTTTTCAAATGACCCATTAATGACATCTTAACTAATCCTATAAGTGTCTTTGAATTGGTCTAATAGCCTATTGTAAATCTTCCTTTATAAAATTAATGGAGGGCTTAAATTTTAATAACTTACCTTTCTATGTGTTAGACTATCTCTGCTGGGCCAGTCCCACATTTTAATGGATTCTTTTAGCTGGGGAAGAGTTTAAGAGCAGACTTATTGATTCAGTGGTCTCAAGTTTCGCTCAGTTTCAGCAAATTACTTAGTTGAAGTTGATGTAAATCCACATTCTGGCATCATTCTTACACGTGCTGCAGGTGGCTGGGAGCACCTTGTTTTCCCTGTTGATGATGACTGTTTAAGTGGGTTTAATATTTTAGCATTTTGGAAACGTCTGCAGCAGTGACCCTTTAAATCGCCACTTATTCTATTAAAAGAAGGCTCAAGGGCGCAGGGCGGCATCCTGCACGGTATCAGGAGTCTGGAAGTGGCTCAACTAAAAATTATTTATCCATTATTTGTCTCAATAATAAAAACTCTGCTGTGACATATTTAAGTTTGTGCAATGTATAATGGTTTGTTGTTGCAATGCTACAAAGCTGTTCATCGTCAACACAGTGATTATTTCCCTTTTCGGCTTTTACATTCTAAATGTGACTATCCAAAGGAAGAATAACAAAATAACTGCCTGGGTAAATTGAAAAAAATCCATTTCCTGCGCCACCACAAATGGGTTTCCCTCCCGACACTGGAGCGAGCGCATACACATATCAGGCTGTTACGTACTTGCCTATCATGGCTGTGTTTACCAGATTCTCTCTGCAAATCCCTATAGGATGTGTCTTGTCTCGTGCATAAACATGTGTGTCGACAGCCGTCTCCTTGTCGTCTGCAGCTGTGTCATGCGGTGTGCCCAGCGCGCCAATGAATGGAGGTGTGCTCGCCGCTGATTACTCTGTCGGCACACGGGTGACCTACTTCTGCAACAGCGGCTACCGGCTTTCCTCCAAAGAGCTGACGACCACAGTCTGCCAGCCAGACGGCACCTGGAGCAACCACAACAAGATACCCCGATGTATCGGTGAGTGGAGGGTGAGGATGGTTTAGAAAGATGGGGCAACCACAAGACCCCAGAGCACAGCCGTGCCCTGGTAGGAGCCTGGGAGATGATGATTAGAGCGAGCTCTGGAGAAAATGATTCTTATAATCTAATTTATTTACTGCAGACAGAATTAGATGAGTTGTGGAATACAACAGTTTTGACATACACTTTACTGCGATGGTAGTTGCATTCCCATAAGACGTGAGTTGTGGTTTCTGTGAAGAAACTAACTTTATATGCAGTAATGACAGGTGAAAGCGAAGTGGAGAGCAACTCCAGCTCGGGGCTGGGTTGGGTGTTTTACATGCCAGAGCAACTCCGAGTATAATGAGTGAGTGACAGCATTGTTTACAGTTGAGACCAGTTGTTATTCCCTCCTGTAAATATGTCTCACAGCAGAGAAAGAAACAGACTTTGTTTTGCAACCCATTTGGTTTCGCAGGGTGCCAATTCAAAAACGCAGCCTCACTGCAGAAAGGTTGTTGTTTACATTTTAACACATGGAACTGTTTAATGCACTGATTAAATGGTTTTGTATTTCCTCCGCTTTTTATACAAGTTAAGGGGTTTTCACTCAGCCACGGGTGTGAGAGGGATAAGAGAGGAAATGGAAACAGAAGTCATTCCATTTGAATTATCCAAAAAAATAACAATGTCCACTCCCAGCTGAATCCCCTCTTCTGTTTCTTTTTCCTTTTTCACCACAGTAATGATGTGCCCCAGTCTCAGCTCCTTCTCTCTCGACCACGGGAAATGGAAGATAGTCAATGGCTCGCACTACGAGTACGGCACCAAAATAATCTTCACCTGCAACCCGGGGTACTACCGTGTCGGCCCGGCTCACATACAGTGCCTGGCCAATGGGGTGTGGAGCTGGAGGAGCGAGAGACCTCGGTGTAGAAGTGAGTGACTCATAAGTACATATAAATCAATGCATGCATTTAGAAAAAAAACCCTTAAAGTTACACACTTGATAAAATAACCATCCAAGATTATTTAATCTTAGCATTACTGTGAAAATAAAACATCACTTAAGGCACACACACACTTCAAGTCCCATCATTGAAACTGAAAGAATCTAAAATATGGGAATGTCTTCACAACGAGGTCAGGGCTTTGTGCCTTTCCCACGGCTTGAACCTTGCAGCACGAGATGCTCGGCTCAGACTTTGTTCACAACAACACAGAAGTCTCTGGGGTGTTCAGGAGAGGGGGTGGCAGAGCAGGAAGAGGATAAACGTGACAAGTTAATGGCGCTGCAGTCGTCAGATGCTTTTGTTTTTAGCATGTGGGCATTGCGTATGTCTTACCCACAGCTGGAGGGGTCTCCTGCTGTGTTCCAATTTGAGCTTTTTTTCTGGGAGGGCTGGCTGGAAAAACCGCAGAAAGTGTGGATCCCCTCACTCTTTTTAGATTATCAGTTCATTGCATGTTTGAATGCCATCAGACTGTTGCATTGACAAGATAAAATACAAAGAATCCAGCTGAAAAATCTATGTCCTGTCTCACTACGGATTCACTAGATCCATTGATTGTAACAGCGAAAGACTTGAAGAATAAATGCCTCTTTCAATGCTCATTACATCAGCCACTCAATATTTCCTTTTATACTTTTGACCTGTTCCTATGATTCCCTAGGTTAGATATTATTTATTGCGGGACTTGGAAATAATAAGGTTTCTGTTGCTGCCATGGAAACTCCTACTACTAGAGGTGGAAGAGTCACTGAACAGCCGTTGTAATAGTAAGAGGAGAAGCCACCCAGAGTGATGAAAGATGTTAGGACAAAGGCAAACACCTTCATTATCCCCTCCGTTAAATAGTGCAGGTCAATCTTTTATTGCATTTAAGTTGCTAAGATGGGTGTAAATGACTGTGCTCCTCTATTGACTGAGAAGATGTAAGCCGACATCCATCTCCTCTTTCTTGTTCCCTCTCGGTATCTTGCTCTTTCACTCCCCGTCTCCCCATCTCCTCCTCCTTCGTCTTTTTTTATTATCTCCTGCATCTCATTACAGTTATTTCCTGTGGCAATCTGCCCACTCCTCCTAATGGGAACAAAATTGGGACTCAGACTTCCTTCGGAGCGTCAGCCATTTTCAGCTGCAACCTTGGCTATGTTTTAACTGGCTCCACCGTCAGGGAGTGTCTCCTGTCTGGCCTCTGGAGTGGGACGGAGACTCAGTGCCTGGGTAAGCAAAGTTGAAATGTTCCTTTTTAATGTTATCTGTTCAGACAGAGTGTGAGCTTTTTTCAGTTGGGCCAACATGCCCGTAATAAAACCAGATGGGGCAGCAGAGGGTGGCTATAATTGGTTTTGTTACCAAGCGTGTATGGCCGATGATTAAACATTAAGAGGGATGTAGAGTTTTTTTCTTGGGCGTGTTCTGACATCACTCCTCGCCGCCACTGGCACGCTGCGGACCGTGCTTGTGGAGATCTGAGGTAAAAGTCGTGCAAAAAACAATTTGCCAGCTACCTTAAGTGGATTGGACCGGGTTGACGTACAGTAAAGCCTGCGAGTCAGTGCCACTTTGTGTTGCTAAAATGTCAAATGCAGCCATAGAGCCGCAGCTGGCCACAAACTTCGGCACAATTGCCAAGCTGTAGCAACGCAATTTGAGCTGTTGTTAAGACAAGGGCGCACGCTGCAGCTTAGCTTACATCATCGCGGCTCTGCGCTGTGCAAGAGAAGGAGACATGCGTAATTACTTCAGCCTCATTCAAACCCACACAGCATCAGAATGTGACGCTTTTCCTGGAAGATGCATTAGTGCGTTTATCAACCCCGTGACACCAGCACTCCAGGCTCTGCTCCAGATTGGCTCACTTCATTAAAAGAAGGGCACCTCTCTCTAGTTTGGCGATACCACTGTCAGGGTTGACATAGCCAGGGACCTCCACAGTACAGTTGCCTACTTCAGCACTATCTTCGTAGAATCTGGCTGGTCCCAACTGGGGTGTGATGATAAAATGCTCGACTGAGTTTCCGGGTGCAGGGGTAAATTAGGGAAATCAGACTCACAGTCAGTGGCAATTTCCCAGGTTTTAAGTGGCAGTGGAAACCTCAGCAAGAGTCCTCCTCTCAAAAGGGATTTATTGTAGCTGAAAGTAATACAATTACGTGCATGAGTGTATTGCACAAATTCTGAAGACTTGCACATGCCTCTCTTTCTAGTGCTGACTTATCACCACAAGTGATGCTGAGGCCAATATGAGTTTATAAACAATAATTCAGATATAATGAGCCAAAAAATGCTTTCGGAAATTCATTATGTTTTTTCACGAAGACACCCTTTCACCAATTTGGTTCCCACGCGTTGTAATTCCAGGACCCTCTCAAATCGCCAGTTTGCTCTTTTCATTTTTATAACAGAGTTTTCAGAATGCAATATTATTCAAATGTGATGAAAACTGTGTTTCTACCATGGAGCTGTCATCATTGTGAGCTCCCTGGGCAATACTGCGGGCTATTATTCTTAGAAGCTTCAAAGTTGAACCCACACATTGCACCACATGAATGATTGCCTATTATAATTCCTTCTGATCTAAGTGCTTTGCATCTAGTGTTAAATCCAGTCATAGAATATTATTATATTATCATCATGCATAACTGTTGTTACAGGATGTGCCGTCTGATTGAAACATTTGTTCAAAAAAGAAAAAAAAGCAAAATTAATATTTTGTAAGGAGGTGGTGATGGATGTTTCAGTTCTGTTTTCCTTTCTCCTTCATTACAGCCGGTCACTGCGGTGTCCCAGAGCAGATTGTGAACGGGCAGGTGATCGGAGAAAACTTTGGGTACAGGGACACGGTGGTTTATCAGTGCAACCCTGGATTCAGGCTCATTGGCTCCTCGGTGCGGATCTGTCAGCAGGACCACAGCTGGTCCGGACAGCTCCCAGTTTGCATCTGTAAGTGACCAACCTTCTTGCCAACTAAATGAAGGGAGGTGTGCGTGGAGGGAGGGAAAGAGAATGGCTGTGGCAAAGAGTCTGACAGCAGGGAGTGTGCACGTTTTGGTTTTTTTTTTCAGGGTTGAGGGAGTTTTTAGGTCACTGAGTAAGTGGAGATTTAAATGGACAGGGTATTTTCCTGCATTTTTATAGCAAACAAGAGCTGCTTTCTGTTTCTTATTTTTTGTACTCCTGTTTACGATCCTGCTACATTTCACATTTTAATGCTATTCCGATATGAAGCTAAATAAATGAATATTCACATCATGGAAAAGGTTAGTCAAACATAATTTGAAATATGAATTAATTACCACAATAAGTAAATGAAGACAAAGGCTTTTATTCTTTTCAAATAATTAAAGCTTTTGCAATTTCCATGCTTCCTCCTCTTTTTGCCTGAGCAGCCCTGAAGTGGGTAATCGATGAATATCCTCATAATGTGATTCACCGTCTCCTTTCCACCTATCGATGCACTGAAATGTGCTGTTTACCCTTTCCCAATTGAGATCATGTCTTGATTCCTAATTCCCTTGTTGTCCTCTGAGGGTAATTATATGTTAATGACATTTCTATGATAGGTGTCACTGTACATGGCCTATCGATCCCTGCTATTGAATTTGTCTCTCCTGTCTATTCTCCTCTTTCTCTCTCCATGCACGCTGTGCCTTTCTCTCCCCTCCTCGTCTTTACCTTTTCTCCGCATCATCTCTTTGATCCTCCTTCCTCCTCGTTACCTCGTCCTTTCACTGGTCTCCCTGGACACGATGCGCCTGAACTACAGCCGTGACGTGCGGCCACCCCGGCAGCCCTATCTATGGACGCACCACAGGTGATGGCTACAACTACAACGATGTTGTGCGCTTTTCCTGCAACAAAGGCTACACCCTGGAAGGACCCTCCACGGCTCAGTGTCAGGCCAGCCGCCAGTGGAGCCAGCAGCCACCGACGTGCAGAGGTAAGGTCCAGCTGAAGAGCTGCTGTGGATAAATAACTGGCGGGTTGACTGACCCAAGGAATCAGGAGGCTGCAGATGTGTCCTTAACTAGAAAAGCTGTGTGTCTGGCATGTTAAGCTCGTGCTCAGACCCCACACGCTCGATTGAATTTGGAAGCGGCAGAGCCTTGTATTCTTATGCATGTCATTAACCATCTGATCCATTTCTGAAGAGGATGCCTCTTGATGTATCACTACAGCTGAAGGTGTTTCATTCAACACATGCACAGGAGCCAAGAGCCAATTCTATCTCATTTCCCTTCTGTGAATCAGGCTAACTATCAGTGGGGTGGGTGGCTGCCAGCAAGCCAAAGTCGGCTCCAGCCAAAGTGTTGGAACGGAATGAAACAGCTTCCGCAGGTGCTTTGTGATGCTTCAGGAATCCCATGTTAGGGGCGGCCACAAGAATTCGGCAGCCCGGCAGATGTATCGTGATCACTCAGATATCGGTGGCCAGCGACAGCCAGGATGCAGAGACCCGGACATCGAAGCAGAGTTGCTAGAGATGGTGCTTGCAGATCTATTGATTTGAATAAGAAAAGCTACTATCTGTTCTCTGGAAACAGCATAGCATTCGGCAACAACATCTGGAGCCCTGGCCTCGGAGCAGAGGCAGGAAAATAGCAATAATGAGCTCGCAGAAGAGTGTATGGGAAGCAAAGCGTTGTCTGGGAATTGTTTCTACAATTCTGCTGCCAATTTTTACCACAAAGCTCTCTGCAGGGAGAGATTACTTTGAGCAAGGCAAGAAAGCTCGGACTACTTTCACCGCTAGGTATCTTTAGATATCGCATTGGGAGAGTCAGATGGTTGCTGTTTCTAAGTTGGGTCCGGTTTTGGTTTGCCCAGGTTCGGCTCATTAGTGGTGTGTTTACGATCAGCAGCAATCCAGACATTTGTTCTGCAACCATACCAGAAAAATGTTTTTTTGACCGATCGAAATATCCCACAATTCACCCTTGCGGGCCATATCAAATAAATGTGTCTTGCACTGCGATTTCAGCCCCTAATTTAATATCACTTTGAAAAATAGCTTTGTCAGATTTGTCTTTGAAATGTCAGCGAGCTATATGGTGTATTGTGGAGCTATTCCAGAGTGTGAATGCTGCATGGTCTTAACTGACTGAAATGCTATGAAACAAGGTAACATGCTAACGCGTAAATCAAAGAATAATTTCGAGTGTGGCTTTAATTGGTCTGCCAACAGGATTTAGTCAGCCAGCGCTCAATTTGCCAGACTTGGCCCATTTGAAAATATCTCTCCTCTTGGCATGTGTGCTGTTGGCAGTCAGATGTGAGGAGACAGAGTTTTCATTACAGTGGATTGCACCGTTGAGACAGACCTGGTAAAAGATCAAAAGAGTAAAATCATATTAAACAGGCATGACTCCCTTTGTCAAAATATGTCTGTATGCACTAAAATATGTTACGCCAGCTTCGTCGCAGGTTTACATTATTGATTTAATTTGATGCTACTCTGAACTTAACTTCACCCTCATCTACTTTCTGCTGTCTAAACTACCTTGTCAGCAGCGGGGCTGTGAGCACACGGCTGCTTCTAAAAAGGCTGCAGTCGGATCTGCGACAACAGAAGCGTCTTTTTGTTTCCAGCGGGAAGCGTGAAGTGCTATTATTATTGACAGTGCTTAAATATAGCCTGGACTCACTCGTCTCGCTGTTTTAAGAATAAGCAGAAAAATCCCCTGATCAGGTCGTATCAACAGTTCTATAATTAACTTAGAAGTGAACATGCTGACAAATAGTGTTTATGTAAATTAGGCTCCAACCGAATGAGACAAGGCCACGCAGCTTCCAGGAAAGAAAAGTCTCTTCCCCGGCGATGATGCTGGGTGGAGGTAATGAGGCAGCTTAGCACGTAGAGGTTAGGTTGTCTTGTTTTTTTATTTTTATTTTTTTAACTTGGGGGAGGGGAAATTCTTGATGCAATACAAATCCAGATACTCTCACACAATACACATAATGTAGGAAGAGGCGATTATAGAAATTCATTAAACATAATATAAACATTTACGACACACTGTGGTGTCGTAACTGCAGAGCTGCAGTCCAAGAATAACTCCATACTGCTCACAGTGCCATAGCAACTGAATGGGCAGAGATGACTGGACACAGCGGTTGCTTGGACAGTAACAGTGTATTTCGTGATTAAAAGATTTAAAAACGTGAGGCAGATTTCTCTCTACCAGAAGATTACAGTCACGTTCACAGGCTGGCTTTTCTAAAACAAATAGGAAGTGAAATTAAAGTCAGGCAACTTCAATCTCTTTATTTTCAAGAGCAGGAGTTGAACCCTAGGAAATAATAAAAGCCTTGATGTTGATGGAATTATCTGCTAGACTGCATGTCGCCAGTGTGTTTACCAACACTGCTCTGCTATCTTTTCTGACAAGGGCTTCGTATGAGCTGTGACAAGTTTGAAATATGACATCCTGTGTTAACTCTGTGTCTTATCTGTCTATCTCCTCCTCTCCACCTCCTCCTCCTCCTCACCTCTTCAGTAACGTTTTTGATGTCTCCTCTGTCTGTCGCAGTCCTCTGCTCTCCCCTCCTCTTCTCCTCTCCTCTCCCCTTTGATAGTGGATCAGACTACGCCATGTAAAATCGAACTAAATGCCTCTCTTTGTCAAGTGACACTCTAGTTTATAAACAGGACATGGTAAAACGTGTATTCAAAATGCAGCATCAACCACTTATTTTAATACACCAACCAGATTATGAGCAAATTAAACCCATAAAGCCCAATTCCATCCAAATCCCATGGGGACCAGTCATCTGTGCTTATTATATCCAGACCTGTGATAGTTATACATCAGGCGACACTGGATGCCAGCTACAGGCCAGCAGCAGATGTACATCAATCAGTGCTCGATTGCTGTGTATTACTTACTGCAGTGTAATCAGTGGAATTTCATGCTCTAATAACATCTATCTTCCATATGGCACACTGGTGTGCCTTGGAATTATTTGTGATGATTTACATCGCCATAATCAAATCTAAAAGTGTGCTTGGGAAATTCTGGTTTTTAATAAGTGTGCTTTGTGAGAACCACTGAAACAGACTAACTGAAGAGCCCTCGTCTTTATCAGCCTGAGCTTGTAGAGTCACGTCCCGACTCATCCGCTGCTGCAGGAGAAAACTCTGCCCGCGCCTCATTGCCGTCATATATTTTCTTTTTAAAAGGCTTCAGGTATCCACAGCCTTAAAATTTTACCTTGGTGTATTGGATCACTAGCTACCAACAGATGCAAAGAATAACAAGTAACCAGAGGGTTCTCTGTCTTCCCTTTTGCTTTGTCGTCATGCTCACATATATTTATTTATATATAGATCAGATACTCTAATGGTCTTAATCCTACATTTGTTTTTGTTTCTTTATTTTTTAATTATCATTATTATTTTATAAAGACAATGACTTATACCGTGTGTTTCTTATTTTTGAGGGTCTGGAAATCTTCATAAAACATTCAGAGCCCTAGCCCCAGACATGAGGCCTAACGATGCCCTGATTGTGCATATTTATCAGAAGGGTTCGGAAACGCTGCCAACAAGTGAACATTGACACGGCCAGCACAGCACAGTGCGCTGTAAACTTAAGAGAGCAAATGCAAAGAGACAACAAAAACATCTTCGGCAATTTGACAACACATGCAAAACGCAACCAAAGACACAAACACACTGCCAATACACACAACATGACCAAAGCAAGATCTGTTGTGTTGTCCATCCATACATTACCACAGCACCATTATGAGAGTATAATACAGGTTGGGTAATGTATTCATAAACAGACATGAGACAGGAACATGAGGAATGGGTTTCTCTTGAACAGTAAGCTCCACAAACATCAGTCATGTGACCACGCTCCTGCGACAGTCATTTACATTAAAAACATCTGTCTTTCTTGAAACATTCTTGCAGCAATAAAAATGAATTGAACTGCCGCCTGTATTCCCCCATTATGTTTAACTAACTGAATAATGCACGATGGCGTAACTTTCATTTCCTTTTACCTCTTTTTTTTTTCTCCAAACAGTGGTGAACTGCACAGACCCGGGTATCCCTGCCAACTCTATTCGGGAGAGTAAGATCGAGCACGGGAACTTCACGTTCGGCAGCGTGGTCTTCTACGACTGTAACCCCGGATATTACCTGTTCGGCTCGTCTGTGCTCACCTGCCAGCCGGTGGGACACTGGGACAAACCTCTGCCGGACTGCATTGGTAAGTTTATTTCTACTTTTGCTGTTGTTTATTTGTGGAAACGTGTCTTCACTGTTCAGGACAGAAGGGAGGCGGTGATGTCACTCATTCATCGATTAGATGTCGCTCACTTCGCACTGTTCCTTTAAATAAAAGTCTGATTAAGAGAAGAGAGAAGTTTCACTCTCTCTTGGTTGTCCACAACCTTGTTTGTGTCCCCATTTGCTTCTCGAGTTTTAATGGTGCAACTTTCTAAATGCTGTGATTGGGAGCATCTGTGTAATGTTCGTTGCCCCCGTGGCTTATGGCTATGTTGCACGCTGCCTAATTGAGAAATGAGGGAAACTGTCACAGGACCAGTTGTTCAGGCTATCGCTAATGTTCCCTCGAAAACCAAGCGCTCGCATTACAACAGCCATCCATGAACTTTAGGGGTTATTCGAGGTTGTAACGCCATTTTCAAACACCTGGCCCGTCGTGCACGCACACATTTGCACGAGGCCGCCGGTGACAGCGCCGACGTGTTTCCAGGGGAATCATCGAAGGCACACCTCTACGTTTTGCACCCAGTCTGGGAAAGCACTTCATTTCATGGTAGAGAGATGACGCACCGTATTTATTTTATCAAACGGAATAGTAATTAAAGAGATGCACAGGAGTGTCTGTCTCAAATGTTCATTCACGGCTCTGGGTGTCACTGAATCTCTGCTCAGAAATTAGTTTTTTGAAATGATAGAAACTTACTTTGCATCATGAGACTGCACTTAAGAGAGAGCTCCCTTTAAAGACACAAAGGTCAACACAATTAAAACGTACAAGCCGAATAAGATTCTAATCCCGTAAGTAAGCGGGCACTCATTTTAATAAAACACGTCGTCTTTCTATGATAAGTAGTTGAGGACAGTGAGAACTTATTTCTGTCTAACCAACAATCTGTCAACACACATCTTTTCTGTGGCTCTATCTGCTGAAACAATCCAAATATTCACAGAATCCTCTCCTGAAATATTAAATCAAATGTTTCTCCTCTGTCAAGCTGTTTTTCGAACAATAGAAAACAACGGGGTGTTCCAGCAACACCTGCGTCTGTGCGAGTTCTGATTTTCATCAAGCATGTCGAGGCATTCGACACTAATCCGTCCATCCGTTCATACACCCACTGATAATCTCATTTCCTCTGCGCACCCTGTCATGCAGAGGTGGACTGCGGCCACCCAGGGACACCTCCCCACGGAGAGATGAGTGGGGAGAAATTTACCTTTGGCTCCACGGTGCGCTACTCCTGCTCCGGAGACCGCCAGCTCATCGGAGACTCATCGCTCACCTGTCAGCTGAACGGTCACTGGAGTGGTCCGCTGCCCCACTGCTCAGGTAAACAAACTCGCACAAATGTAGTCACGCAGGATTTCGGCACGCCATGAAACAGAAGCCTCTCTTCCCGCCACCCTCTCCCTCGTGACACTGATAACGGAATCGTCTTAAAGGAACAAGTCGTTTTTATTTTATCATTTCATTTGAACTCGGTGTCAGTGCTTCGGGCAGATGCTCTCCCAAATAAATGGAATGATATGTGGTTCGGTACGACCAAACTGCAAAACCTAGAAAAACATAAACAAAATGTATTTTCTCACTTTAGTGATATCTACCACAGAGATAGTTTTATTTACACAAGCTTTGAAATATCTGTGTCTGAGATTACTGGCATCACCCCGACGGGGCAGAGTTTAATAGAATTCTATTTGTGGCGTTCGCAGCTCTAAAATAATGGCCTTAAAGAAAGTCAGCAGCGACAATGTCCAAATACTGCAGATCCTCCGCCGACGACTCTGTCAGCAGTTTTCATGAGGTCTGCGCTTAAGCGCTGTTCACAGCAGCGTCTGTAGATTATCCAGACCAATCAGGGCCCAGTGTCAGCAGACAAGTTGCTGACAGACTGGTCAATGCTTGGCCATGTGTCACAGGAGTTAATTGATAATTGTCGTTGTGTTACAGTACTTGGCAGTCTTGGCCCTAATGGAGTTTTTAGTTATTGTCTGCGATAACGTCAGAGAAAGCGCTGCCCTGGATAGAGATCAGCCACCTGGGCCGATTGTTAGCCCTCAAACGACAGCTCTGTGCGAGTCCGCCTTTTTCTTCTTCAAGGCGTCTGCATGGCAGATGTTTTACCGTTATTATCAAAATGCCACTCTTTGCGGGGCAGTTTCAACATTTCAATTCAAACACAGCCACGTGGGTCTGTGGAGCCGGTGCCAAACAGCCCAAACCCTTTATCCATCACTCCGCTTCCATTCAGCGACAGTAAGTTATGACTTCTCGCCTCCGCCAAAGATCGTGCGGAAGCAAATGCCGCCTCCTGCACGAGACAGTCAACCAAGCGAGAGATCTCACCCTTGGCACACCCCTAATGCAAACTCTGGCCAGCAAATTGTGTTCGGTGCATTTAGTCGTAGACTCTCCTCGACGTTTTCCGAAGGAAAGAGTGTGTTGTGGTGTGTTTCTGCCGAGCAGCAAACTTCTCTCCTACTAACTTAATCCCCTCTGTACACTTCCCTCCCGTCACACTTAAGCCTTCCTGACCATTTAAGTGGATCCTCTTTATTGAGTGTTCACTTGGTTTGTTCAACTCATTGACCCAGAAGTAATGTTTGTAAGCAGGTTTGTATGCCGGTGTTTTCCTTCGTTTTTAAGTGGGAGTCTAACCTGTCTACTCACCTTCAATATTTTGTATGCACTCAGACCGGCAGGAGAGCAGCGAGGCAGTAGAGAAGTTCAGACTGGGAGCTAAAGGGATGTACAGTGCATTTTGGATGGGAAAGTCTGCAACACTGAGATGTGATGGGGGAAATCAGCCTAATATTTGCTTTTTGTCTGAAATGATATCCTGTTTTTTTTAACAATTCTTGATTGAAAAACAAAAACAACATTGTAAAATATACATAGCCGTCTTTGTTGTATCATCAATATGGGCGCCCCTGCCTCATGTTTGTCTTAAGGAATCCAGCAAAGATGCTGCACTTTAATCGCAAACATTAGATATAATAGCCAGTTAGACGGTAGAGCATTAGCTTGTCCGAAACATAATCAGGCTGAATTTATCTTTTGCAGAAGTGGGATGTGTAAAGCCAACATAAATCTGTTTCCAGGCATTTAAATTGTCAAAGAGCAATAGCTGTTTAGAGAGTGAACCCCTGTGGAGGAATTTGTGCAGCAGAATGTGAGTGCTGGGTCACTGATCAGAGGATTTAATCATAATAAATGATGCTGTGACTTACCCAGCTGAGGAGAAAGAATGTACTGAGGTGAGCCGGAGCAGATCTGAATTTTGATTACATGCTCAGATATTAAAAAAGTATCACTTTGACTAGTTTTACCCATCTAACAGCGCTACTGATGTTACTGTGCTGGAAAAAAAACCAAAAAAAACTTAACGGAAGGTATATACACAGTTTTTCAGAACTGTGTGACAATAAAGATAATGCTCATAGATACCATACTTACAAGATGGAAAGTAAGGTGTCAATGTCTAAATTGTCTGTACTTTGTCAGACAAGGATTTAACGCTTCTAATGATGAAGGAATGACGAAACAAGTGAAGCTTTATATTGGTACAGTGTTTTCACATATAGTTTTCACAGGAACATTAACTAAACCTGCAATCAGTGCTGCAGTGTAAGGGAAATAAATGAGCTCTCTGGAAAGTACATTTCAATTCTTTCTCTTTTTTTGAAAAAAAGGGTCTTAATCATTCCCCATCAGTTGGTGTAAGCTTCGTTTTCTTGCTTTTTGGCTGCATAGTCTTTAGGCAGCTTAGTAGGAGCAGAGATTATTAAAACGGTACACAATGATTTTCAGTGTTATATCACCAATAGCAACAAAATCATCCGCGCTTTGAATTTCTCAGAAGTGCAGCCCGGCGTCCACGACAGTTCTCATGCGTGCATCTGTCCTTCCTCTCATCTGTCCTCCCTTGTTAATTAGTAAGAGGGGGCTTAAAACTGCTTGCCAAGCCATTCCCCTTTTGTCCTCATCTGTTGCATGACTGAGTTGAAGGCCTTATTATTTCCTCACAAAGGCAGCCTGGTGAACGGACATTAACTCTGATTCAAACCAAATCCACTGCCATCCCAATTAGTGAGATTATAGCTGTCACGGTGCATGCCGAGCTGGGCCGCCTCACCTAACCGAAGGAGACTAACGAAGCACCGGCAGCTGCTGTGAAAGAGAGACACACACACACACACACACACAATAAGTGTGCATACATAACATGCTCTTGCAGAGACATGCTTATACAGGTAAATGCACAGCCACACAAGGTGATGCACAAACACTCACATGCAAGTGCCCTCTCGTTCATAAGCAGATGCATATAAGGTTAGGAAGCATTACACACACACACACCACTAAAGGTCATGCACAAACTTATCTTCTCCAGCTGTGGGCCCCTGACCTGACAAATCCAGCTCGTGCACATGGGAGCTGTGGAATGTGTGTTGAAGATATGAGCTCGGTGTTTGTGCAGTAGGGCTTTGTCAACAAGTCAAGTATTACTGCAGCTGTTGGCTGCTCTGGAGACAGAGAGCAGCAGACATGCAGGGACTGATACACAGGGTGTGTGCACAGCTCGGAGGACGGCATCTCAGAGCCAATAAAGCGCAGATCCTCCACAAAGAGACAGGACATATGGAGCTGCATAGACAAGCACGGCACTAGATGAGATAACTCTCTGCATTTATAAATCTGCCTGTCTCTCTGTCTGTCTGCTTCTCTCTGTGATATTATCGTCTCAAGCCAAACATTTAGATTTTTTTTTTTCCCTTTCCTCCACTGGTTTCATTTCTGTGATAGAAGTGAAACAGCAGGAGATGGATTGATGGTTGGTTGTGACGTGTCTAAGGACAAAACTTTAAAACTCCTTTTCCATGGAATCAATTCCAACTAGCACGCCACTCAGCTAAGCTCGCTGCTGTTCATTACAGCATCAAATTTTCCGTGGGCATTGCACTTTCCTGACTCCATGCCTGTCATCTCTGTCTCATTTCCTCTGACTCACACCCGGCCTTTTATCACCCACTGGAGAGCGCCATGAGAAGAGAATCAACAGGAGGAGCGGCGTCATCGTCTGCTTTCTTTCTTCGCGCTTGTGCCGGACAGGTGGTGCATGACACAGAGAGTACTGTATGTTCCTCCGCAGAACAAAAGACAGGGGAGATAATTCAGGATAATGAAAACGCATTCAGCTTCGGAGGTCAAACCGTATTCATCATTTCTCGTAACCACAGCTGGTTGCCTTTTAATGCTGGTCCCGCTGCTTTTATGGACACAAAGCTCCTGGTGTCAAAGCACTGAAAAGCACTGGTCCTTCGGGTTGTTGGCCTCGTGACAACTGCTCACCGGTGCATTGTGTGTTTTATAGTTGCTTCCAGGAGGATTCAAGAGAAGAACAGTTTGAGTCTGAGCCCTGTCTGTATCGTCCCTTGCTTGACACACATGAACACCGTCTTGTAATTCTCCGTCGAGCCAACCTGCGAACACAGACTTTGACAGTTATGGTGGACGCCCGCCTTAACTTTCTTGATTCCGCTGATCCATGTCTGGTTATCTCCCATCGCAGGCGACTCGGGGGGCACCTGTGGGGATCCAGGCACACCTGCCCACGCCAGCAGGGAGGCGGGGAACTTCAAAGTCCGCAGCAAGGTGCGCTTCACCTGCGCAGTGGGACACACGCTGTACGGCTCGGCAGAGAGGATCTGCTTCCCCAACGGGACCTGGTCAGGCAGGCAGCCGTTCTGCAAACGTAAGGGAAACCTTTCAAACGTCTCTGTGACACACACACACACACACACTGGTTATCCCAAAAGTTTAAAGGGAATATTTTAGTATCAAGCCTTGAAAACTTTTTTTTTCACTGAGTGAATGGGAAACCCTGAGATTTAAAAAAAAAAATGTTTCACTGAAGGTTTCGTCGAGTCTTATTTTCTCATTCTTTGACAAGTTACGGTATTTAGTATTTTAAGCACTTTGAGTTGTATGAATTGTGCTCTACAAATAAATTTCATTTCATTTCATTTCATTTCATAGATCTTAAACCAAGATTGCAAATAATTTCAGACAGTCTTTCATTTAGGCACAGTGTTGCTTTGTGTTAAAGGTGCACTTCATGAAGTTTGATGTTATTTGTGCTATTAAAATGAAAAATTGGGAAAATGTCTCTTCACCCCCCTAATGTTCTAGAAGTACATTCATTTTCTGATGAAGTACTCTGTTAAAAAATAATTGCACATTTCTCTTTCTGTCTTTACTCGTCAAATGACGTGAGCAGGATCAGTGCCTCCAGTGTTTCATGGGCTTGTGCAGCATAAAAAGATTTCAATGCCACTTTTCTAAATCATTTAAAAGTATGCTGCATTATTTTTAAGCTTTTATTCTGTGTGCTCCATTAATAATTTCTTAATTCTCCCGCTCGACAGTAGCCTATCCTTTACAAGATATTTTAAATTATTTTCATCTCTCTCACACACACACACACACACGCTCTGCATCTCTGATCTGATTCCACATCCACCCTGACACTCTGAATGAAGCTTTCACGCCATGTTGAAATAGTTTGAGTGATTTTATTCTTAAACAGCTTTTCTTTTCAAACAAGTGTTTGTCAAGCAACGACTGTATGTTTGTTTACCACCAAGATGCTGCATGCACTGTGCACAAAACAATTTCATGCAGAACATCGGGGGACTGCATGGTCTTAAAAATCCATCCTTCTTGGTAAATATGAGACGTTACTGTCACAGCCGTCATCTGTGTGAACAGCTACTTTGCTGAACTGGCTGCTGGGGCGCCGTCCCTGTCGTGTTGAGTTAGTCGTGGTTAGTGGTCAGCAATGATATTAATTCCCCATTTCCACCGAGTGGTCAGAAAAGTGCTCTGACCAGAAACCAGTCGAGTTATCTGTGTTTACCATCATCAGGGTGTGGGTAAAATATATGTTATATATAGCATAAAGATACAACAGATAACGGAAGCCCACAAAATTTGCAGTGATGTATGACAGCGTCTTGGAACCGAGTCGAATCCCAGCCTGAGCAATTGTTTCAGTAGTCAGCTGCTGCCACTATGACTGGCACAGTTCACAGGATTCTATCTATTTTCTTCTCGACTGTTGCGATGACAACATTTCAACGAGCGGGACTGACAGGTGCTCATGTGTATCCACACCCACACTCACAAATGCTTGCGAAACACTCAAACAGTATTGCACCAGATGGATATGTGTCCTCCTGCAGCAGCGTGGTATTTTCTGCAGCGCATGGCGACGTGTTAAGCTTCCATAATACGAGAAAAATTGATTAATTCTGGAGACCTTAAGACAAGATTGTGATAAATTAATCATTGTGGATTTTGAAGATATTGGTTCACACAACGCCAGCTCTATATTTTGCATAAATTACCCTCCGGGGTCAACCAAGCACTGAGGTGAATATTCGGCTGCCTCTCTCCTCTACTGACTGTCCGCCAGCTTGGCACAGAACCAGTGTCATTCTTAATATGATGGGGCGATGCACTGGCCTTCTATCCTCTGCATATTTGTCTTTCATTTCATCCTCCTCCCCACTTTTCTTTCTCACTCTTTATCCTTCATTTCCCCTGATGTCAACCTTTTTCTCTTTTGCTTCTCCCCTGATTTCTGTTGGTCTTAATCTTGTTGTCCGGCTGTTTTTTTCCATCCCTCGCCGCCCCTCCCTCTGCCCCACATCTCTATGCTACCACCTTTTTATCTCTCCATCTCCCCACTGAACCCCTGATTTAAAGATTGTTTTAGCCATCCCTCCACCTCAAGAGGGCGGGGGCCTGAGTTCACTGAAGCCTGACCGAGTTTCAACGCTGTCTGTCTGTGATCTAAAGCCCTGTCTAATGTTAAAGCCCATCCATCCGTTATCCCCAACCTTTTACAGTCTCTGGAGAGCACTCACTATGGATATCCAGCTTAATATCCATCTCACAATGCCATCACGCTCTATTTTGTGTTTCTGTCATCATTTCTGTTTTGAATTAGCCGAGGAAAACAAAAAGGGGACCGTCATTTATTTAGTGTGCGCGTGTCCTTGTGTGTATATTTACAGTAATGTGAGCATGTCGGTACCTGGTGTGCGTGAGTGATGTTGTTTCACAGAGTGCGCGTGCGTCTGTGTGTGGGGGCGTGTGTATATGCTCGTGTGTTTACTAAATGAGGAATCATCACTACACCTACGACATGTCTGTTTCTGACAAGAATCACAACTTAGGATTTTCCAGGCAATTAGGTGATTGAAAGAGCAAATTAGCTTCATAATGAGACATGACGATTTGGAGTAAACGAAAAGCACATGAAACCCCGTCTGTTCTCTCCCCTCTTCAGGGACACAATTTAGTTGACATATTCTGGAAAGGCTGTAAAGCACATCTCGGTGTAAAAGGCCCAGGCCCACACAGCTCTGCAGAGACAGACCCCTCCCAGCCCACCCCCGACGGATTGGACATCTAAAGCAACACTTTACATGAAATTCAGCCCCTGAGTCTGAGCTCAGCTTGTGCTTTAAACTGCAGGAAGTAATGAATCATAATGTGCAAAGTCTTCCATTTTTTATTTAGGATAAAAGAATTGTGGATTTTGAGAATAATTTCTGCGAAGAAAGCTTGTGGTATTACAAGAGTCATTTTGCAGGAAGAAAAGCATTTGATTGCTGGAGTTCCGTTCCTTCTATTTCCAAAACCTTAATTAATCTCAATGATACCATTTTGAATATCCACATCCACTCAAGCACTTCCGAGCATTTACTCCTCCGCATATTAGGCAACTTTCTTCAAGTGTACGTTGGAATATAATGAAGTATGACAATCCTGATACCTATTGCAATGCGGTGCTGAAATATGTAGTATTACATAATATGTTCAACTTGTGCTAAAGTCTAACTTGAGACCGTGCTTCATATTCCTCATTGTAATGCAGGGAACAGGCTGTTCTTCTGCTATCCCCTCAGTAAGATGACTCACCTGAAATCATCACTTATTTCCTGCTGTTTTATATCTACATTTTTCAATTGTTTTTTAATACCCTATTACTCATTCATAATTTTGCATCTGTTCATATTGTAAAATGGAATGGTCTGTGAACATGACTTCCATACACGTCTTTGTGTTGGTCAGCGCTAAATGCCGTTACACTTGATCTACACGGAACTTGCCAGTAAACAAGCTGCGCTTTATTTTCTGACAAGTCATCAACACATAGAGTAACGAGGCACTGCTGCACCTTTGCGCGTAAGCGTCTGTACACGGACGATGCTGTACAGATGAGAGTCTGCATCTCCGTTGTTGGCCGATGTGAAATAAACACACAATAATTGGAATTCTGACGCAAGACAACAATTTCTCTCTGCCCTTTTCAAACTGATAAGCCTGAGTGCACGTCTGACACAAGACTACAAATATTCTTCAAGTCAAAAGCAAAACAGCAATTATTTCACAAATACATAGTACTATTCACCTGTTAGGAATACATGTCCTAAAACTGTTTGACTTTCCAAAGGTATCACGGTGCCGCCTCGGGGGGGTCCCAACCTTCAGAATGTGAATCATTGATATGAAAAATAGAGCATGCATTATTATTTTATACCTTTGACTTTCACCTCCTCTCTTTTCTCCTGTTTTGCAGCGGTGCACTGTGGGAACCCAGGTACCCCCGCTCATGGCCGTATTTCTCGCGTGGATGGCACAACCTTCTCCCACTCCATTGTGTATTCTTGTATGGAAGGCTATTTCCTCAGTGGGTCACCCACACGGCAGTGTCTGGCGAACGGCACGTGGTCTGGTACAGCTCCAAACTGCACAAGTGAGTTCTAAAAGCACAGGAATGTGAGATGAGATCAGAGTCGTGTCTCTTAAAGGAGCGTTCTGCTGAACAGTGTTGTGCGGAGTGAGAGAGAAGAAAGCCATTGTCTACTGATGTCAGAGAAAAGTATTTCAGTGGCAATGCAGGTAGGTGCGTTCACTGCACAATTATACCAGTGAGCAACATTGGCAGTCACAGGATTTATCATTAACAGACGTAAACAAGCTTGAGAAAAGAATCAACAAAGGTGTCTTGATAATGAGCCTCTACTGCCCACATGGCCAAGCATATCAGTCACATTAATTTGTTAGTACAGTAAATCAGCTATTGTTTTGTTCTCTATTATACCTTCTGAACAAATAACCATAAGTAATAATTTACACCGATGTGCTGATAAACATCCCTGAAAAGATTTATATCAAGACAGGAATGAAGATGATTTCCCTGCCCATTTCTGCCAAAAGGAGGCGCTCTGAGTGATTAACGAAGGCGCTAAGGAAGGATATAAGATTGCATATAGAACATAAATCTCTGCTGTCAGGTGGTTTTTCTTTTCTTTTTTTAATGTCTGGGGCTCAGCAAATGATCCTTGCAGTAATTAAGAAGTATGCCAATCTATACTCAGTGTGCACCAGAATGACTATCAAACACTATTTCACACATTGTTCCCCTCTCTGAAGATCCTCACGTTCTCTCCTCCTCATTCTTGTTATTGAGTCACAAAGAGAGATGAATCATATTGACGTGATTTTCAATTTTGGATGGAAATGAGCCTCTGTGGAGATGCACACAGGAGAGGAAGATTGAAAATTTGAGAAATAATGAACCAACATGCAAAAACGGGGAGGGGCTTCCTTGTCTCCTTTCCCCCCACGGTGAAGCCAACTTGTTATTGTTATTCTCCTGTATGCTATCACTTCACGTTAAATTTTAGTGGTCAGTTCAGGGACATCAACACTTACGGCGCTAAAATTGGCTGGGTGTGCCTTCATTAAGGAGGCAATCATTTTCACGGTTCATGGGTAATCGATCATGTAGGTGACCAGATCAAAGTCGCTCAACATTCCCTCAAGGTGAGACAGAAAAGTTCCTTTATTTTTATTTTCAGCCTTGATGGCTGACAAATACATTTTTATGGAGCAAGTTAAGGAATTAGGGAATCATCTGAAGAGCAGGCGAGAGGAGACTTGTTCAGTCGAGAGTGAGGCGCGGTCATAAAGCACTTTATGAACTAAACAGTAAACACTGCTTATTCATGAAGAGACTATCTGCCTTGTAAAAGCCATGATCCTGTTGGTTTTTATCTGCCGTTTATAGCGTTCTCCACCTATCTCCTTCTTCCCTGAGTTTAAAGGACAACAAAGTGCAGTTGGATAGATCCGGGGATATAATTAAATGAAGACATCGGAGCAAAATGCTAATTAAGAGCCTCGGAAGTAACCAGGTTACAGTCACATTCCCGCAGCAATACGATTCATAAGCAGTGTTTAAAATCACCAGAGCTCTGCGTGCTTCGGTCTGATATTAGTCTCAGTAGAAAGGCAGCTGAAGTACGCACTGGTCTGTTTGCACAAAGCAGATCATGATCTGTACTTTAAGTGTAAGTGCTCCAAAACAGGGGAGCAGCTCCGTGATGCGGCACCATATGCCACAAAACAACTACAGTGTTGCAGTGTGATTCAGAGAATGCAGTAAGGAGAAAAAGAGGAGCTTTGGGTTTGACTGGAAGCAAGTTATTACAGTGAGTGTAAACGCCTCTGATTTCATGCCCTTACTACTTTCTCCAAGTAACCTGTTTTCTGCAGAGCCAGTTTATGTGCTGAATGAAAAAAAAAAACAAAAAAAAAAAAAACTGCACTCTAAAGTTGAGTGTTGAAGGCAACAGCCTTCAGCTTTTCTGCCCCGTGCTGACTGGCTGGGTTTTTTTCCACGTTTACTGATACAGACAGGAACTAGGAAGTAAACATTTACATTGACCTACATGCTCCACGTTCTGGCAAGATGTTTTTGGTTGAAAGTTGTATCAGCTGTCTTTCCTCCATGCCAGCTGCTTCTGGATATGTGAGATATATCTTGCCTAATTCAACATAATGTGTTTCAGTTTCGTTTCGGTGGCTCTGATTCCGAACGGGTTGAAGACATGCATTTCATCCAACACAAACACTAGTGTACAGTCCACAGAGATCCACATACACACGCGCCGTGCAAATACTTGGCTGCTGAGACCGCAGGACAGCTGCTGTTTCCCATCATCATCATTAATGGGTGAATAAACTTTATTTATAGAGCTGTTTTCATACACAGAATGCATCCTAATGATAACTCTAGATGATATTAACAGTAAAAGACAAACATTAAAAGTTCCAAGAAATGAAGGTTACTTATCTCCCTTCACTTCACTCTGTTGCGATTACAATTATATGTTTACATGTTTAGAGTATTGGCATTAAAGTCAATCATTTATAAATATTTAGCATGATGCATTGGAACACTGGCTTGGACGTTACATAAATTGTCATTGATAGCATGATAAGTAACATTATTCTTCAAGATGAAGCAATGACGCTCTTTTTTTCCCTTCCAATATATTCAGAAACCAGTTTGGTGAATAGTTGAAGATTAGGCTCAGTGTACCTGTATATTGTTTTATTTTTTTATTTATTTTATTTTTATTTTTTTGTTAGAATCAAATATTTCACACTGAGAAAAGTTTTCACGACTTAATCATCCAACATGCAGGTGAAAAGAAAACTTGCAGACTGAAAAGAATGAAAGTACTTTTCAGAAGAACATTACCTCCCTGTTGGGCAACAGTATGCACGGAGAAGTGGAAATAAAAGTCATAGAGTCCTGCATCATGAATTATTCGATAACACCGTTGTGAACTCATATATTTAATACTGGGAACTGTCACCTCTGCAGGTGACGTTGGAATCTTTCAAATTAAAAGAAAACAGAGAAAAAAAAAAAAAACATCAAGGCTAAATAATTAACCTTGAATTGCACCACGTTTCCTGCAGGGTGCTCTCTCTCATCTGTTTCTGTTTCTAACCTGTCTGTGTTTTCTGTCAGCGCCTGTAGTTATCTGTGGGTTTTTTTTAAGAATGCATCTAGGAGAATTAGATTCATCATTGGAACAGGCATGAGCATACTGCCAGAGCACCCAGCATGTCGTCCTGTTGCTGAGAATTAGCAGCTCTTGCATGTGTTTTGTCAGGTTTACATAGTTAGCTTCACCCAGCGATGATGAATGTGCCAGTGTCGAGGTCCTTGGCGGCAAATGAAAATAAACAAACAGATATTAATTTAAGGGAGGAGGCGTTTGCAGGAACAGCTATACGTGTCACACTGGCTTCTTGCATTCAGTTTTTTAATAAGCAGCCACAAATTAATACTAAAAGATGAAACAGTGGCTATGAGAACAATTCTTCATCGGAGATAGCACTCAGTTAGGACCTGACATCGCGCCATTCAGTCCTTTGTTTACTTTGGAGAAATCCTGCCGTGAGAAGAAGCCAGGAATAAGCAGGAGAGGCAAATTTACAGGTGGAACATGTGCTTCATCAATCTGCATTGATTGTTTGGTATTATTGGACATTTGGGTTTGAAATATCTCAGAAAAAGCCTAGTTATTACTATTAGTATGCCTGTGACATTACAGCCGTCCTCACACTGTCAGGGGCATAGTACAACAGATGCTTTGTGATTACGCTTTGAGTGCTCAGTCAAAGGCTAATATGGTAACAGCTGTATCTTCAACTTCTCTGGATATTTCTTATCTTCGCAAAACTGCGCGACATGCCCTGCATGCTAAATGGCCATTACACATGATGATGCATTGTGGTTATCTAATCTGATTAAATTATACACCAGCAGCACCAGGTCGCTGCCACATGACCTCAACATTTGTGACTCACAAATATTATGTTTTCACCAAATAGGACTTGCTTATGCAGAAAACCCTGCTGATTTAGTGTATGGAGCATTTTGCTTTACAATCACGAAAGAAATTCCACTGCTTTCAGTATTTCAATTAGGTAGATGTTTTACAGATCTGCTATGAATAAAAATTGTCATTTTTGTTGCATGAATCCTCAGTCTTAACCAAATCGGACACATAGAATTAAGTCAACTTGTGGAATAGCCCAATTCAATGTTGTTACACTGAGATTACAGAGATGGCTTACACGCTCAGATTTACAACTTGAACCATCTTGTTGTGAGTTGATTTAAAAAGACAGCTGTGTGATTATCGTTTGAGTGACAGCTTAAAACACTGGGCATCAACAAATTCACATCTTGAACCCTGGACTCCGGCAGAGTCGGAGCATCTGTGTTTGGTTTTCAGGCACTTGTGTATTGCGCGGTGAGAAGTCAGATCCAAAAGTCACTTCCTGCGCCGTAATTATAATTTTGACATTGACGATGGCCCCCGCGCTGCCGGCATTAACACCCATCCTCAGAGAGCCGATCATGGGTGTCGGTGTTAAGTACATGTGTTCACACCTGGCATGAAAACGTGTCTCCTGTCTCCACGTGATCAGATCTATGTGTGTGTGTGTGTGTGAGAGATGGGTCACACTGGTAAAAGGATAGGGACACATGTGGCCCAGACCTCTTCTGACTGTGATCTGAAACACAGCTTGTGATCAGAGCAAACACCACATGTTAATACCAAGTGTGTACGGGGCCATGAGTGCTGTGTCCTGAGCAGCATGTAACCGAGCTCAGCTCAGTGAACTCCTGGCTGAAACACACAAACGTTTACTCCATTTCTTTCTCATTATCTTGTGCAACAGTAGCTTATACAGAATGAATACTACGGATATATTATGGATCAATGCCAAAATGATTCCATTTGGCACAACTCGAGTGCATAAAAACTTTGGATTGTAAAGGCTGAGAGGATAATTATGCATCAACATGAGCTTTAGCTTCTTTGTGCCTGTAGGAGTAGAGTAAAAACAATACGTGGCCTGATGACACGCAATAATATATTTCCTGTTGCAGGTTCAAACCACCCAATGTCAGACTGTTGATCTTGTCTAATCCCGGTTCTTTGTGTGTGGCCATCAATGACAGTGATCACATGCGGCGACCCTGGCATCCCAGCGAACGGACTCCGGTTTGGTGACGACATCACCGTGGGTCAGAACGTGACGTTCGCGTGTCAGCCGGGATTCGTGATGATCGAAGGAGACAGCGCTGTCACAAGGACCTGCACCAACAACGGCACCTGGAGTGGCACCATGCCGGCGTGCAAAGGTAAGAACCCCACACAAGCGTGACCCCCCCCCCCCCCGCGCGTTGCGTCGTACACATGCTGCAGTCAGCCAACCTTGATAACCATCACAACTGACTGCCGCAACCTTGGCATGCTAGCACTGTCACATGCAATTCAAAGTACATGCTTACGCCCTTATATCTAATGAGATTAGCAGGCAAGGTGACACAGGACTCCCCATGTGGTCAGATAGTGTCATATTGTTCACTTCGGCGTGCTGATAATGGAAGTCACAGCGATGTATTACACTGGTGAGACGGACAGAGACACTCGCTCGAATGAATATCCCGTACAGGTGCACATGTTCATGCATATTCACAAACACTGCAAGTGATTTTTCAAACTGGTACCCACTGCTTCCCTACACTACACAAGGAGAACTCCACTTCAACAGGTCCCCAGTACGAGACAGTGATTTCACACACACGCCTACATCTCTAGTTGCACCTGTGGCGGCACGGAGACGAGGCTAAAAGTTCCCCCGACGCCTGATGATGGATGGTCAACAAGTCCTCTTCATCGCAACAAGGATCCCTCTAATTGGGCACCAACAGTTAATCATCAGCTGCCTCCCTCTGTAAAAGTTTGCGCGCCCTCTATGGGCTTGATGAACATCAAAGTTCGCAAATCCACCAAGAGGACTTAGCTGTTGTACGCCCATCAGCAATACATCACTCAATGATTTACGACGCTCGAGTGGAGGCAGAGATTAGCATGTCTGCCGTCGACACCCGAAAGTGAGTATTGCAGGGAAGATTAACTTGTGCAGTGAACAGTTCAAAAGTACACCGGGAAAACGGAAAAGCCCACAAGGCAAACAGTGGCTCATTGTTGCTTAGGAACTGTTCCCAGGCTGCCGTCTCCGTTACTGCGTACCGAGCTGGCGTTCGGATTCGCCTCTTGAGATTTGGAAAAAGGACAAATGAAATGTGAGAGGAAAAGAGGCGAGAGAGACATGCAGGCAGGCAAACGTGGCAGGTGGGAGAAAAATGCACATGCAAGTAATTGAAAGCCGCAGAAAATTATCAAAATCTGGAATGTGGACAAATTCTCCAAGAGAGATTCTGCCGATTTTTTTTTTTCATACCTCTTGTTTTTGTGCCGAGATATTCTCAGCGTACACAGTGCTGCTATGTTTCTGTGCCACCGTCATTCCTCACCAGGGAGCCACAGGTTGACACCATACACTTTCTCCCCTCCTCGGGCTCCCTGCGTGACCTCCCCTAGATGTTTACAACATCTGGACTGACACTGATTTGTAATATTTCATGGCGGTGTTTCATTATTAACGTGCCCTGCTCTGCGGCGCGCTGAAGCTGTTGCAGGAATTACCGGCCGCTCGACTGTTAGCCGAGCTACTTCAAGGGAACCGAGCGAGCGCGGGTGTGTACGTGTGCGGACATACATGTGTAGCTGCTAATCTCCGAGCTCTAACCCTTGACAGATACTGCAGCAGCTCAGGCGCTCAGCCTCACTGCGGCTATGCTTGATGACGATGGTGTGGTGAAGTGAAACCCTAGAGCTTAACCTTCCTCATAAAACACACACACTCACACACCACCATGCAGGCCTACAGTCACTTTGGGGCATTCAATTACACAACTGTCTCTCTCGTGCATACACACACACACACACACCCCTTCACACTGGGCCCACCACTGCTGCTGCTGCTGCTGCTGCTGAGTGCTGTCAGCTTGTACTGACCTGTATGCAGTAGTCAGCGAGCCAGAGGGTCCCTCCTGCCTCCTCTCACTCCCTCTCTCTCTGCGCTGCTCTCATCACATTTTGGTAAACAAATTCTAAAAAGGCCAGAGAACAGACGATTACTAAGCGGTTGCTCTATAATAAATTTGCCGCCTCTTCGCGTGTGGATGGGCTATTTAGGAAGAATGTATGCATTATGGTCTATACTGCTCCTCTCCCTCCGTCTCTTTCTAAGACAATCTGGGACAAGCAGCAGAGCAGCTTGCTAGTAATCGTAGCTTTTTCATCATGTCTCTCACTGACAGCCTACGCAGCGAGGGGTCTCCAAAAAGGGCCGCAAAAAATATCTATTTTCTTGAAACTGAAAACAATGCCTCATCTGGTAAGATGTGTTGCCTCTTTCTCTTTCATAATTGGGTTTAAGTTGAAGGTGCAGCGATTCAGGCAGGGGGAGCTGTTTGTAATTGTCATGAAGCGGGACATCTGTCATCTCGTCATAGATTTAGACGATGTGCCGCTGGGATATGAGCAGATTTGCAGGAGCGGGGGGGGGGGTTGTAAAAGATGCTGGAGAAGGATGCTAGAGCTGGAAAGGCAGCGAGAGTATTTGAGACCAAGAGAGAGAAAGGTTTTACATGCGCTGAATGTGCATAATTTTGCACTTAATGCGTGTAAATCGGTGCTAGCCGCAGCATTTGTGTGTGGTGCTGCTGATGACACATCATACAGGAGCGGGGGGGGGGGTTGTAAAAGATGCTGGAGAAGGATGCTAGAGCTGGAAAGGCAGCGAGAGTATTTGAGACCAAGAGAGAGAAAGGTTTTACATGCGCTGAATGTGCATAATTTTGCACTTAATGCGTGTAAATCGGTGCTAGCCGCAGCATTTGTGTGTGGTGCTGCTGATGACACATCATAAGCCTTGCCCGGCAAGGATTGAGTTTGAATCCTGGGTTTGGCGTGTTCAGCTAAGAGCTGCTAATGCTTCTTAGAACTACTTAGGAAAATGGGGACACTCTCTGCTTCCCATTCAGTTCTGCCTGTCACTCACTCTTTTTTTTTATGATTATTATTTTTGTTACCTATTTCTAAGTAATTTCTGACACTGTCCTTTTATTATGGTCGCTCACACATTGTCCCTCTTTCTGAGACACATTTCAGAAGGAGACACATGCATACTCAAACCGACTTTGACTTAACAAAATCCAACTTGATTTCAGTGAAGTTTTTTTCGAGAGCTCCCAAGCAACAACATAGAATCCCAAATCCCAAAAGTCACTCTTCACAAATTCATTAACATCAAAGAGAAACAATTTTATGTGAACTTGTTTCTCTTTGAAAACTTTAGAAACAGAATTACATTACAAAAGTGTGATAGGATCATCAGTCTGGTTCTTACACACACACACACACACAGACACACACATATCTCTTTACATATATCATACTCTTGATGCATATCCAAACGCTATAATGCTGCAAAAGCCCTATATGGAAATCTTTGTGCATCTGCTGCCAACCAAGAACAAAAGACTGTTTCCTCGTGAGGAAAAAATGTGAATATCCCTCAGTGGCCTGCTCCACATTGACTATAGTTCTTCCTGCCTAGAAAAAAACACCAACTAAATTTTCTGTGCCTATACTATATACTGAGACTAGATTGAAAAAGGAATTTTAAGCATTCACTTTTTCGAGATATTTGCAATATTTTCAGCATTTTTTAGCAGCTGCTCCGGAGCCTGTATGCTTGGTGAGTGGTCCAAGTTGAAATCCAGTTTGTAAGACGGACAGAATCTATAATATGTTATTGAATACATGCGGTGTCTTTTGGGGCTTATGGGTAGTGCTGCCTGTGTGTCCTGCTGATGCTATGACTTCCAGTTGGGTTTAGGTCAATTGAAGACTTATAATGGGCCATAGATGTGTTTGAGGTTTTTGTATGTTGATTTTGTGATTGGCTGCCTCTGGTCCAAGGTCAGCTGGGTCCACCTCCCTCCTCTCTCAATAAACTGTATAAAGTGAGGTGACTAGAGATGATTAACTACTCAGAACTATGCAGTCATTAATTGTATGCTGGTTTCTGTCCTGCCAAAGACAACAGCAGGTGATTTAATTTGTCTCCGGGAACTAATAACAAACCAATGAAAGTGAGATGGCCTGCTGTAGTCTTTATTGAGCCTTAAAGTCAGCATGATGACTTCTGGCATGCAGTAAATGCCAAGTTGCTTCAGTGTAGTGTTTGTGCTGGAAGAGGTCAGCGTGCATGGAGTTAGGCTTGAAGCAAATCCAGGCTGGTGGGAGGAAGACAGTCGAAGAAATGTCCAGTGGTCCGGTAATTTCCTGTCTGCCTCAGCTCTGTCTGTCTCTATAATGATGAGTGTGTCTCTGTTCACGCTCCTTTCCCAAAGATGCCCATAAAGCCAGTCTCCACGCTGCAGCCTGTATGTTGCGAAAGTGAAAATGCAGACGTTGTTGTACTGCCTGAAGAATAAACCTTAACTCGTGAACTAGTTGTTAACATGACAGTTTAAGTAACTGGATTCATGAAGTAAACGTCTGATCTTGCCAGACAGTTGCGAGGCGGTTGCGAGCCATGACAACAATTTGCAGATCTTCGCTGAAGTGCCTTGGAATGCTTGAGAACGTCTAGAAAAGAAAACACAGTTGGGGAAGTGATGGGCTGGGAGGAAGGATAGTAATGGTATAAAACAACTGCTGATTTATTTACACCCCTAAAACCCATATCCCATCTGTATCCCCACGGGTTCATCTCCAAGTGTGTCAGAACAAACTCCAAGCTTTATTATTCATTCGTTCATTGCATTTGTTGCGCAGGCATTTTTTGGCTTACAGACACATGAGATGTCCCCTCGATTCTCCCTGACGTGATTCAGTATGCTCCACATGCAAACGGCCGACAGTCAAAGCACAGACCGTCTCTCTGAGCTTAAGAGATGTCACTCAATATCATTGACTGTTGGACAAAATGCAACATGCAGCATCGACAAAAAATGTCAAATATTTTCTTTTGACGAAGTTTACTTAAGCTAAGCTCAATCTGAAATGCAGCAGTGCTGCGGTGCTCTGGGACGCTAAAAGATTTGATCCATCTGGTTGGAAGACGTTCACTGGATTAAATACAGGTTTATTTCCATGTTTAATACATTTTTCCAACGTTACTCCCTCTTCTATTAACTTTCTGATTAGAAATGTAAAAAACACAGGCTGTCGTCAGTCCCCTGGAAATCCATATAAATCTAAGTGATTATCCATAAGCTTTAACATTGTCTTTTATCCTCGAGCTTTATGCACCAGCTGATGTGGTGACGTATCTAGAAGGAGGAAAATAAGGTTGGTGGCCATGGCCATAGAAGCAAATAGTCTTTTGTGCCTAAGACATGTCTTGGTTGTGTCTCCTTTTCACATCATTTTCTCAACTGCCCCATTTCCTTCATGTTAATTGTAGACACATGGTCTGCAACTGTCACATTAGAAAAGACGGACAAAGTTAGTCCATTGTCACTTTCAGTTAGTGTTGGAATATTCACTTTAAAATGTCTTCTGACTGATGGACTTGTTGCTTTTGAAGCATACATTCACTCAAATTTAAAGAAAAAACTATATATTGGTAATAGCAGGTCAAAGGTCAAGGTCACTGTGACCTCACAGACTTATTTTGCCTTGTGCACGGTGTCATAAACTCTGCCTTACAGAGGAATTGATGACATTTGGGTGATCAAAGGTCAAGGTCAGAGACCTTCAGCTGCAGTGTGGTATCTCTAGGCAGTGACATTGTATTTTATTTCTTCCTTCAACACAACTGGCTTGCTCTCACCTTTATCCTGATCTCAGCCTCACAACCCAAAGAATCTGGTTTTCACTTGAACTTGACTGGATCTATTTTGTACTGCACACTGATGAACTTGTCCTCACTGTGTCCTCATTATCCCCACAGTGGTGACATGCCCTACACCCCCAGCTATTCCAAACGGTCTTCTGGAGGGCTCGGTGCTTGAGTGGGGAACCAGCGTGAGCTACAGCTGCCTTCCTGGCTACGAGCTGTCCTTCCCCGCCGTGCTCACCTGCGCAGGCAACGGGACCTGGACCGGAGACCTGCCTCAGTGCTTGCGTGAGTCACCATTTACTGAAGGAAGAATGACTTTGACCTTCTGGAGGTGGCATCATTTCTCATTGGTTCTATCCACCGAGCCCCTCCAGGTGATCAATGAGAAATGAGCTCCAGAAAGGCAGGCTCACAGCCCTGTGCATTTTAAAATCCTCCTCGGTGCATGTGTCCTCACAGTATCATCGCTTATGCTCGATACCAAGAGGATCTCCCTACATCTCAAACTGTGACATAGAACTTAATCAAAATTGTGTTAATGAGTCATATCCCTCACTTTCTTCTTCCTTCAAACACAACTTATACATTATAATAAGATTGCCACTAAGGTTATAGCCTCCAAGGTTTGTTTGTCATATCAGAAGAGGAAAAACATATCTTGATCTTATCAAATGAGGCTGTTCTTCTTTTTCTGGCATTGCAGCAATTTTCAAGGGCAGGCTGCCTTATGTTTGGACTGAAATGTTCTCTATCACTGTTCTGCCACCATCTGCAGCATGATCCTCGGCACACTTAGATGAATAAGATAATAAGAAGTCTTTAAACGTTCTAAAACATGCAGTATTTGCATCATTGAGAACAACATGATTCCATCAGAGATATAATTAATAATCCAGTCAGGAAATGTCATTACATGGTACAATTTTCTTCAGAGGAGTCATGAAAAAACAGGTAATTTGTCAAAGATATAAGGGATATACCTGCAATGCATTTCACAACTTGTCTCATACATTCATGTATTACCTTAGATTAGTTTGAAGTTGTTTCCTCCAAGGCGAGCCCTCTTACACCACTTGCCCCCTTAGAGGTTATCTCAAGTTAATGAAATTAATGAAATTCATGAATAAGTCATGGAATTTAACATCAGGGCTAAGGTGGAACACTGAATTACGATACAAATAAAATAAGGCAGTCCTGCGGAGAGGCAGAACAGAGATTATTAATGCTGCTCACTGCAATTGTATTTTGTTTTGTCTTTTTCCCCCAAAATCATATACAAAAAATATTAAGTCTGAAAAGGGTATTGCATCTTTCCTGTTCCTCAAGAACACAGGTCTCATCATCCGTTCATCAATCAAAGCTGCAATTTACATGATGAAATGAAAAGAGAATTGAACCTTTCGTCCCATTGTCAGTGTTTCTGCACTGTTGTTGATGAACATGGTGATGTGAGTGGAGTCACGTTTGGGGAAGTAATGATAGTAATTCCAAAGACACTTTATGTGAATAAAATGATCATAGAAAACATTAAGACCCTCTCAGGACCATCTCTCCGAGCGTAACAATAACCCCTGGGATGCACGAGAGCTCAAGGGCGTCGGTGTCTTCAAAATCATTCTTAAATGGTATCAGCCTCGTGGAAATAAAATATCAAGGGGGGCAAAGAGCTCGCATGTGTTTGTCTCTCTCTAAATGTTAGCGGGGACTGAAATACAAATAGCACTAAAATTATTCACGCGTAACTCACTGAATGCTGAACGATGTGTTGTTCTGTTTCTGTCTTCCGTGACACATTTATAGCATCTGCTCGAACTCGTGGATGCAGGCAGACCTTTTGCTTCCCGTTGAAATGCTCCTTTTTGCATCCCACAGGCTGGTTATTGCAGGATTGTCTGCGATAAGAAATGGATTTTATGGTGAGGGACAAAAAGGGAACCACCATGACATATACTTATGTGTTCTTTTGTTATTGATGCTAATGACAGCATTTGGTACTTGTGGCCATTTTCCGTGCGTTTGTGACCCAAGCAAAAGCCTGGAGCAGCTATTGTATCTTCTGAATGGCCACATTGTCGTTGTTGTTGTAACTGGTGTACGTCAGCGTACACAATGCTGTCTGATTCATATCCTGCTTAAATGTAAAGGATCATATCTGTTGGCGATGAGCGGAAATGTGCTTTAGCCCCGTCACCCACTGCTTATTTATTTTGCAGGGCATATGTATCTGTGTTCTGGCCCTCAGTTGCTGTGGTGACATAAAAAAATGTCACGTTGACGTCATTCTGTACTCTGTACATCATATATACATTCTACTGCAGTTCTGATGGCCAGGCTCATCCGTCAACACATTACAATCATTTTTCCACATCAACACCTCCAAATCAACCTCCTGGGGCTTTCCGAGTGAGGAACATTGTTTATTGTGTCTCAGTGGAGAAGTGTTTGTGATGCAGTAATTATATTTAATAGCTCCATTATTTACGACCTAGAATGCAGGTTCCAGTGTTGGTGCAAAACTGACATAAACTCAGAGCCGCGCAGTGTAACTGTCTGATCGATAACCAACTACTGGGAAGAACCTGGCTCTCCTAAAGATGTTGTTGTAGCAACCGACTCCTTCTACAGTACTTAAAGTGGGAGCAAGTCTGTTATAAATCGCTGAGGTTACTTATAGCAAATAAATTATTCTGAAAAGTGGGAACAATGGGGAAGAAACAGATGATCATATTATCTGTGTTAAAATTCCAGCACACAGAGCTACCTACAGCAGGGTAAGGCTCGATGCATCCATCTTTAACTATGGTGATGGCAATAATCTAGATACAGTATTCAAATTATTTTAATAAACAATTGTTGTTGGTTTAAAGGTGTAAATGCACTTAGTTTCCAAATTCATGCAACTATAAAAATATTCTCCCAACCGGAGTCAATACGCTGCTTTGTCTTGTCTTGACTGAGGTTATTTTGCATTCGCCAAAATAAATTATAAGCTCAGCAGGAGGGATAATCAGATTCTTTGTGCCAATGTCATACACATTTGCTGCAAATGAAAGCTGATGAGTTTATTTAATTCAATTTGGTGCAGAATAATTTTACAGCCACAGTCCTGCTGGGGGGGGGTTTCCCCAACATATATAGTCGGGCACTGTATATTTTTCGACAGATTACTGTTCATACTCAGCACTTTTAGCTTAAATAGAGCTCAGCAATATTGCAGAAGATGCCATGCATCTGCAAAAGCAAACCCTTCGCTGCATTTCTTGAAATCTCTGCGATTGTAAGCTTGCACGGCCGAACTGGATTAAGACACATATTCACGTTCTGTCTAACAACACGTGGGGAAAGAAGAGAGCGAGCAGCAAATTTGAGTATCTGAGAATGCTCGTTTGTGTGTCTGCAGGGATGAGACTGTGATCCCAACTTTGAATCAGGCCTCTGCATACTGATTACTTCAAAGCATTGATAATTCATCAAGGAAGGAGGGAGGCAATGGGAGAGAGAGAGAGAGAGAGAGAGAGAAAGTTTTACAAGTCTCTCTCTTTCTCTGTCTCTTGCTAATCCACATACACACAACACACAGAAAAGCACATCAAATATGCTGAGCTTGGTTTGGCCCGGGGCCATTTCTCTTATATATCCATAAAACAGAACATTATTTCCCTGCGGCTTGAAGTTTATGACTGATGTGCATGTCACCTGTTTGGCCTGTATTATCAACCATCCTAAAAAATGCCGTCCGCATACTAAGTAATGCACTGTCATTTGAAAGGTGACAAGAATCGTTTTCCAATCAGGACATCCACACATTCGGATTTGTATTTGTTGCCACAGCAGATATGGTCAAACTGTTGGAGAACAGGGTGGAAGCTCACAATGCATCATTTTCAGAGGGGACCTCCAGTATAGGCAAACATATTTTCGAGCAAAGGATATGTCTCTGAATAAAAGGATTTGTTTTTGAGATAACAGTATTTGCTGTAATGGCTTTATACAACCATTCCTGCATGGGCTGGATTCTAATCTACTGCCTTACTGGGTATCTATTATGTCAGGGATTGGCTGTGGGAAGCCCCTGTTGGTTCTTGTCTTTTTGGGAGAGAGCAAGGAAGAACTTATCTCTGTCTCCAGACCTCCACACAGCAGCACATGTCAGGTCTGGAGAAGCAGCCTGCCTGATTATTGGCTTGATCCCGCAGAGCTCCGGCTGCGTGACTGAATGCTGTGACTCTTGTCCTCGCCTCTGCTCTCTCACACACTGAGCGTTTCTGAGGCACCTACAGCTAACAAGTAACTTTTACTCATCAGTATGCTTATGGAATGATAATGAATTTATATATACAGTAAAGATGAATAGAAAGACACTTTGGCGGGCTGTAAAACCGATGCCCCCCCCCGCCCCCCCCCCCCCCCGCCCCCCCCCCCCCCCCCCCCCCCCCGCCCACCCCCCCGCGCCCCCCCCCCCGCTGCCCCCCCCCCCCCCCCCCCCCCCCCCCCCCCATCAATCCTACCCAGCCTAAATCATTCCAGGCAACTTGATTAGATGTCTATAAGCAATAAATTGAATGAGCAGCAGCACTAATCCAAAGGCTTCATCTGCTGGGGCTGTGGCTGGAGTGCCATCAAATAGGCAATATCATACTAGAAGGCATGGAGAGCAGCAGCGGTGGCAGATGGCTCCAGTTGTGTTAACCTTAAGGCCCTGTCAGAAAAATTAATATTTCATTTGTTAATTATTTTTGATCCAAAATTGAGAGCCGCAACCTCCCTCTCTACCTCTTGCTGCCAAGATGAATATCCTCATATCCACATGCAATAGGAAATAGCCAAAGGAATGTGTGTAGCGAGGGTTAGGGTTATATCAATGCAGTTGAATGGTTCAGTCCACAAAAATATTCAAATCATGCAGAAAGTTTTTGCAGGTATTGGAATAAACACAGCAGAAGCCCAGACGTCTTATTATTTCTGAATCGTCTAGTGAACAGCGCGCTCAGCTGAGCTGCTTCAGTGGTATTCCTTATATGTTATGCACAGATTCTTGTTTGAAAATGGCGCAGATCAAGTGTGCATCCACATTGACACGAATTGAAAGAGCTGTGCAGAAATGCAGAGTGATTCAGTGCTGCATGATGTGCAATATGTGATAGATCTGTTGACCCACATCTGCAACGCTGCACATTTCTCTCTCTGCAGCAAAGTTCTGTGGCGACCCCGGGATGCCAGCCAAGGGACGGAGAGAAGGCCGCAGTTTCATCTTCAAGTCGGAGGTGACGTTTAGCTGCGGCGCCCCCTATGTGCTGGTGGGATCAGCGACACGCATGTGTCAGGCGGACGGCACCTGGAGCGGATCTCAGCCTCGGTGTATAGGTACTGAACATTGGCTTTACATGGAGGAGCTGGCCTTTAGATTTGCAGAGCGAAATAAGAAAGTTAGTGAGCTGAAGAGATATAAGTGTCTGCCAGGTAGCGTCAAAAGAGAATTTGTAGTCGTGTGACGGAGCTTCCACATGATTCCTCTGTTGGTTCCGTTGAAGCGGCAAACTGAAATATCAAAACAAAGTTGAAGGTGAACTCGTATCCCAGGGATACCATCTGGCACTGATGTAAAACTAAATTACTTAAATGAAATATACTATTTATAGTGATACATTATTGTTGTATATTTGCTGCTCAGTGTGGCTGGGAGTGTGAACTGCTGAAGAAACATTTTCCACGCGGTTGTGTTTTAATTCAAACGTAGTCTCACTGACTTTTAACATTCTCATAAGCGCCTATTGTTATGACTTCATTTCTTAGAAATAGATGGTCACAGACTCTGGAGGGCGCAAGGATATTCTGCCCATGTTGCCACGCCACTTCAGTAATTGCCCTCCGGTACATCGTACACCAGAGGGAAATTGCTAAGTCATTATCAATGATTGCCCTTCTGTCATTCTCTCGTTTTTACTCCCCTGCAATCCCTGTGCTTACCATAACTGGGATTTCTTTGTTCCAGAGCCCACGAGGACCACGTGTGAAAATCCAGGGACACCTGAGCACGGCTTCATGAATTACACAACAGGCTTTAAGGTAAAATGAGAAAAGCCTGGATTCATTTTATACAGGTGTTGCATAAAATGTCCACTCAAGCTCTGAGGGGAATTTGTCCCAGAAAATGTTTTCTTTCTATTATATCTGAAAAAATCCATTCCCAGATAAAGGGATTATTCATCTTACCTGAATAACATTCAGAGTTGAGTACAGTATTTTGGCATGATATAAAAAAATGCATCCAATGTCTAGTAAAACACAAACTTCCAAATCCAAACCCTCGTTATATCTACTGTGATGTACTTCACTTAGTAAAGTTAAAGTATTGCAATATTTTTGAACAAATATAATAGTATTCATTTTAATTTATGTCGGGGGAATTCCGGTAGCGGAGGAGGTGAGTGAGTGAAAACAAGACACGGGATATCAGAGCACCACTCAAAGCTCACAGCTGCACCATGTTACCTGCACTTATGCTGTGTTCCAGTCAACTTGAATGTTCTGACCTCCTACTTGTTAAAGTGCAATGTGCAAGCACTCCACGCAGGAGTTCCGACTGGTGAACTTGTGAACCCCCTCTGTTGGACTCTTGTTTCCTCGTATGTGAGACGGAGCCTTATCTCCCCCGCTTATGTATTAGAATGTGTTTCCAAGTCTAAAATTGCCATAAAATAAAATGTAAAATTGCGTCTGTTGCATCATGCATCGCCTTCCCCCCCTCCTCTGCGTTCTTTATGTATGAACTGAGGCTGCATTGGTCACAGTTGAATTGTCTCATCACGAGCCAAATAAACATGTTTGTTTCCATTTGACACTGTGCCATCACTGTGCACTGGAATGCTTGGAAGTCGGAACTCGGAGATTTCAAGTTGGAACATCCGACATGCGAGTTGTCCGCTTTCAAATGGGCAGTTTCCAATGGATGTTCCTTGTAGAGTTGTTATTTATTCCTTTGCATGATGGTGTGTGGGTGCAAGGATGAAACAGCGAGTCCTGTCTGCATCCATCACAGGTGGTTGCGTCGAGGAAACAGCTGAACGTCTCCAACACTCTGGGTACACACGCGGTGCACACGCAGAGCTCTGATCATGTGCGCAGTTTGAGCGGCCGTGTGAAAGGAGCGATGCTGAAATGCATCATTGTCAAAAAGAGAAAGGATATCATGGCCGTTGATGTGTGCTCAGTGGCCCCCATGAGACGCTTTCAGCCAGTGTACTTCATTTTATTTCCTCTTAGAGTGTCACTTACAAGTTAAGTGCAAACAATTTCTCCACAACATTCAGCAGAATATCCGAAATGAAATTTGTCCCAACTGAAGGCAGGAGCAGCTTATTACTTGGATCACTGCTTGTAACGGCGGTGGTCTTGCATTTTTCTGCATTACTGAACAACTTAACCAATATCCTGACTCCACGGAATGAGAAAATCCTGCGTCGATGCCGCCTTCAAACCGTCGGCTGCGATGGCGGCTGAAAATAAAAGTCATTCATTAAGATAACTGAAAACAGCGGGGTTCTATATATTACAAAAAAAGTCCGCTCCCTCTCACTTTCTAATGTCTTTGCATCAGTTGAGAACACAAACATGTGCCATCGCCTCTAGGAATAGTCTCCATCTGCCTCCACACGCTACAGATAATCATTAAAAAAGGAAGGAAGAAAAAAGCAGTGTGGAGGGTTTAGTGTGCAGGATTTTTCCCAGCTCTTTAGATTTGATGCTGGGAGCCTATTGGCATTTACATCAGTGTATTGACTCCCTCCGCTTTATGTGCTGTCTGTTTGTGACCAGGTGGGCAGCCGAGTAGACTTCCAGTGCCAACAGGGACACCTACTGCAGGGCTCCACCACCCGGCTGTGTTTGCCCGATCTCACCTGGACCGGCATCCAGCCTACATGCATCCGTGAGTGCTCCCCCCCTCCTGCTCTCTCTCTAGATCTGAATCATTCTCCCGCTTTGTTTTTCACTAACCCTTCTGGCATCCTGTCAGTGTTTATCTGTACTGCTGGCAACTCAGACACTCTCTTTTCTTTTTACCCCCCCCAACTGTCCCCCCCCCCCCCCCCCCCTTCCAGTTCCAACTTCTCTCAGTCACTCAATCCTGCCATAGCCTTTGACCTCCCGGTAGATTGCAGCTCGCACCTCAATCAATCTGCCATCCCAGTCATTCTGGGAGAGAGGTGTTGACCGTGATTACTGTCACTCTGTTTGAACTACCTGAACCGTCGACACCGAACTAGGGCTGCACGGTTCAGCCCAGTAGCTCTGTGATGTGATGTGAGTCGGTACCCCAGTGGAATCCCTCTAAGCCACGGCATCTTCCATGGAAATATGAAGATATTTGCTGCCGTCTGCTTTTCCTCTATGTTCCTGCTGTGAAAACACTTGAGCCTATGTGATAAGAAGGGGGATTCACATGATCTTTGTTATCTTGTTTTCATAATCACCTCAAGATGTGACACCCACTTGAGTTTCCCAGACACATTTCTGCTGAGGAAGCAGAGACATAATACCTACACTTCATTGTGTCTTATCGGCTCTGCAGCGCAGCATTATTTGTGTGTCTGCGCGTGTGCGTGTACATTCATGAGTCTAGGTCGGAGGAGGTTATGCTCTAGAGGGACTGTGAAACCTTGGAAATGTGTCATGTCACGCACAACTCACAGCAACAAATTATTCCCAGAAGTCTCACTTCTACGGTCTTATTGTCATCCAGGGAGTGGGTCCTATAATTTAAATTTTATAAAACGCTCATTTGAACAGCTGACAGCAGAAATAAATCCAGAAAAGAACTCCTGCTCTGCCTTCTGTCACCCCACAGCCCCTCAGCTCCTGCTCCACCTGTATCTTCAAACTGCTGACCCCATCACCGCGCTCCCTGAGGAATAATTCATTGGCATTTATTGCCGGCACTGTGACGGCTCCCACCAAATAAAAGAACTATCAAAGAAAATTTAAGTCAACTGTATTAAAGGTGAACCCCACCAGCAAACTTCTCAAAGAGGCTAAGTGGCATAAGAACACTGACATCCTTCGTCTGGAGAAGGTTTGGGGGCTGTGTCAGGTGGAGGTAATGTTCACGTAAATGACGGATCATATAGTTTCCTCTCGAAGGCCGGGTGCTCTGCCTCCGGTGGCAATGTCCTGTGTTGTCTTGAAGGTTCCCAAGGAAAAGGGAAAACACCCAGAATAATTCATCAGGACCCACTAAACAAGAAGATAAACTCCTAAACTTTAAAATGTAATTTCCTTTAAGTCACTTTCAAGCGAACAACCTGCTCTTTTTTTCTCCCCTGAGGAATCCTAATGCATAATAATGTGGCCTCTATTATGGTGTTGATGCATTTGTGGATTCAACCAGAGCTGTTTTGGAAGGCTTAATAACAAAATGTTAGCGCGCTGCCGCCAAGCAATCCCTTCTCCACTCCCAGTGGAAACTGGTTGATGGTTCACTTCCTACTGTTCAGTTTGGAGATGGTAATTGACAGTGCAGTTAGGGTTAATGGCTCCCCCTCTAAAGAGCAATGTTATTGAACAACAACAAAACCTCACATGAAATTTAAAATTGATTTACGCACCCCCTTCTCCTCCAGTGTTTCCTCAGACAACTGCCGATGTTCAAGGAGCCTTTACTCCCCTTTGAATTCCATGGTTACTGTAATTGCTCTCATGTTTAATAAGTGGTACATGAATGGCTTTCGAGATGCTCCACTCCTCAGCCCTCTTGGCTTTGGAGACACCGCGAGCTATCGCACCAGCTGCATCTGCTTTCACAGCGGCACACATAAAATAACATATATCGCATGCTCTTTTGTGTGAGCCTCTGAAATGGCAGCCTGACAGCCCGTCTGGATTCCTTTCAGCGACCTGATGTTTTGAGGTTTTAGATTTCGCGACTGGCACCGCTCAGCAGGTGCAGGAGCGTCTTTGCCAGGTTTGTCTCTGCTAAGGTTACAGCATTTCAGGAGCAGCTCTCTGGCTCTGATTCATCGTTTCCAGGGAGTTGAGAAATGTATTGATTTTGCTCTGGCCTCGTCCTGTCATTGTTCCAGTTCTAATTAAAATAGAGAAATGTTTCTCAGACTTTAGCACCTTCTTAAAACTATCACCTTTGTCAAAATTCCAAAACTCTCTGTGCTTATCTTTATACAAATACTGGTGGTATTTCTTTAAGCCAAATATCTGTATAAGAAATTCAGCTCACCACACATTTACACATGAAAAACCTAATTTACTTATTTGGTTTAAACAGGAACACATTACATAACTGCAGCATTCATTGAGATGATAAAAATAAATCACCAGTACACTCAAGATAGCTGCTTTAAAATGATTTAGCATCTTATTTCTGGATGTATGATATTGTCTATTAAATTTCACACACAATGCATCTGCACATCGACCCTGTGGACTCCTCAGGGATCAAGGGTCTTCTTTGCCCTTGGTCTTTGCCCTCAGAGACACAAATCCTCCAAGATACCTTTCTCTGTGATTAAATGCTCCTCTGCGACCATGGAGCCACATAAATGGATTCAAAAGTTAAGCCAACCAATCTTGTATTGCTGGCAAGATCTTGGGGGGATTACCAGCGCAGTGAATGTAATGGATACAGTGGACACAAGTCGCTGGATCTTGATCAGGTTATCTTGAAATGTTTTATGTTAAAAGGAATCTACACTATTCTCCATGTTGAAAATCCAAAAAAATAAATAAATAAATAAATAAAATCTGCAAAAAGTGCAGTTTCTGTATGGATTTATTTGTATTTTAAAATTTGAATTGATGTAAATATATATATATATATTATATATCCCATCATTACAGTTACAGTTTCACATTAAGCATGCTCTGTCTCTCTTGTGCCTGTGTTGGATTTTGCTGTTGCAACTTGTGAATTTCCCAATCTTGGGAAAGGATTTTTTGATTCTGAAAGTGATGAACGGCAAAGCAACAACAGTTCTCATTTGCACCAGTCGCACACTCGTAATCAAAAGAAAATTCTATTATTATCTTGTCTCAAAACCCTGACAGGTTGACCTAAAATGGCTTTCAGAAAAACCACTGTAATATTTGAAAAGTCATCATTGGCCTCATGGCCGTCTCCTGCTGTTGAAGTCCAACCTCTGGAGAGCTCCAGCGGCAAGGCTGCCTCGGCTTCTGTTTCTGTGAGCCCCTAACTAATGTGCTGCGTCTCTATCAGAGACACCGACTTCAAACAGAGAACATTACATGTCCTGGTGTGACAGGAAAAAAAAGTGAAAGTGTCTTTGGAGGACTGGTGTAATCTCAGGAGTTAAGCTACGCTGTGCTGTTTGAAGTGTAAATAAACACGGCACTGTCAGCAGAGCTTGATGAGGGGTGTGACATATAACAATTCACGGCCTTGTAAGCGTCTTCTGTATTCATGGTCTGCAAACTCTACAGCCAACCCGGACATGTGCTGGCAGTTTGTCATTTAAATTGGTTACGAGGAGTTATGCTCAGGCAGTAAAGAGTGACTCTAGTTAGTTATTTATCTATTTTTTTAGGCCTGTACTCTTTCAGCCTGAAGAAATGAGGTAGTTTTTCTTCTTTCTCGCAGTTTAAATAGTTTCCTTAGATGCCAGTTGGCAATGCTAATGCTAATGCTTCGGACAGTCGCCCTTGAGCTTCATTAGGATTTCTTAATATATATTAAAATCTTATAGACCCCATAACGAGGGTTCACCTTACAGAACAGACACCTTTTTTTGTCTTCAGTCATGCAAACGTACTGTTACTAGCTCACGCCCCAATCAAAGTAATAATGGGAATTTCCTCTTTTTGCCCTAATGAAGCCAAGAAACTGGGTTTCATCCACATCCTATTGCCTCTAATATCATTAAGACGCCATGAAGGACCGATTTGGTACTGTGACTCACTTGCAGCTGTCTCCCATTTGACAGCTGGCAACGTATTCTTCCACTCACAGGCTGTAAAATTATTTCAGTATTTCCACAGTATTCTTGACGCCTCGGAGCCTGAGTTTTCAACTCCTCTGTGTTTCAGTGGTGTGAGGTGATTTGCATACATTTTTGTTATCAGGAGAGTTTGTTGATGCAGAAAAAAAATAAACTAGTATACTCATCCCACCCATGGGAAAATAAAATAACTGAGTGTGGTTCAGAGGAGGCCAGGGTTTTGGCAACACAGCGTTGGAGCTTCTGTTCTTGGTTTCTGATCCACTATGATTCTTAAAAATAAAGCTTTTTAGCACTGGCCTGAATTGGCAGGTCACTACCGACCTGGGCTTTTGAGACAGAATAAATTAATAGGAGGATGCAGTCAAACTCAGAAAAACTGAATCATAGTTGACCAAATGTTACCAGTCAAGCATTTCACTTCAGGGGTCAGTAAAGACGAGAAATAGTGGCTGGTGGGCTAGTAGTGGTTTAGAATAAGCCTGTTTGTGTGTGTGTGTGTGTGTGTGTGTGTGTGCGCGCGCACAGTACTTTGGGGGGAATTCCCACAAAGGCAATTTTGTTTATGTTTGAAGACATTTACTGCATGTTTGTCAAACAGGATTTGATGTTCCGGTTGTAAAGTAAGGAGAAAAATATAGAGTTGAAAAAAGGATGTGGTCTGACCTTACTCATGCTGTAATGTTGTATTGACCAAGGAATAGCTACATGGGTGGGATGCTGACAGACAGCATGCCTCTAACTCTCTAATCCTGCATGATATACACGTTCCCCAATTCACTCCAGCACGATGTTGCTTGCCCTCGTCTTTTGATTCATTTAAGAAATGCAAAAACAATCAGGGCTGTCGTTTTCAGTGAGTGGCAGACTTGGAATGGGCTTGGTCAGGCCTTTCATTATTCTAAATTTAAATAACTGATACGATTATTGTGTCGCCCTAATGTAAGGCCTCTTCATTTTTGCTAGCTACCAAAATGTGCAAAATGTAGCTGTGCATCCCCTCGAGCCTTAGGTGGTCATTTTAATGTGAGACAAGAAAGTGGACATATTAAAACCAGTGTGGTCCCTAATAGCTCCCTGGACTCAATTATATTGTAAAACATTTGTGCTTCCGTTTATCCTCTTTTTTTCTGACCCTCTCTCACCTCTCTGTCTCCCACTGAGTGCTTAATTATCTCGCTGTCTGTCCGTCTGTGTGTAGGTGTGCACGTATGTAAGTGTGGGTGTGAGCCTGTGTATTAAGGTGCCTGCCCTCTGTTTGCTCTCCAGCTCACTCCTGCAAGCAGCCGCGGAGCCCTGCCAATGCTGACGTTGTGGGTCTGGACCTGCCCTCCTACGGTTACACCCTGGTGTACACCTGTCAGCCAAGTTATTTCCTCTCCGGGGGTTCGGAGCACCGTGTCTGCCGCTCTGACGGCAGCTGGACTGGCAAGGTGCCTGTCTGCAGAGGTACGTGGTTGCCAGAGGTCTGCGGGGGCAGATGATAGCGAAGATGTCGGAGAGGTGGGGGGATGCAGTAAAACTTGGGTGAAGGATAGGGAACAGAGTACACATGTGTATACGCTTAGTAATTAAAATCCCTACTTTGTGAGATGGGGTTTACTTTTCAATGAACATGTTGTGGATTTTCCGATAGTGTCATTTAATATGCTCCTGACAAGATTCTCTTTTTAACCTGACGCTGGAGCAAAGTGCTGACTGGTAAATGTTTGTAGTAGCCGAGCCACCAGAGATCTTCAATGCAGGCACCATGTTACAGTTCAACTGTGTTTACTCCTCCAACATCCCCCAGCTGTTAAGCTTTGCCATGTGTCGCTACATCTTTCTGACATACATATTTATGCTCCTCTGCAGCCGGCTCCAAATCACATGAGAAAACTGTCAAGCACGTACCAGGCACACCAAGCCCAAAAATAAATGGTGAGTTGGTGAGAATTTCACAAGCTGTTCAACTGTTGGCCACAGAAGATCTGCAGCTCTGTATCTGTCTGTTCTTGAGAATGAGTGCCGGCTACAGGAACTTATTTTTGGATAGCACAATTTCTCAATGTCAGTGCATTGAGTCGGAACTGCAGTTCTGTGCCCGTTCACCAGGTTTATTTTGTGTTCTCGTCCACTGATGTAAGCACAATATTTCTCATATGAATCCCACAGCCCGGGTACTGCGCTTTGAAGTCAGCCTTGTTTCAATGTAAATAATGAGCCCATTATGAAAAATCCACTGTGCATTGTGTGTATCATGACCATGCCATGTTCTGTTATCTGATCCCTCTCTGATTGTTTCAGACTGGATAATTGCTACCAAACCTAATTAAATATAAATATCACCGGGGACATTAACCGATCATAATCGTGCTGTAGGGTCTAATTCTGCAGTGATTAGAATATAGGGACAGCAAAGAAATGTCTTGTTAAGTGCACAACAATAAGGGAGTAACCTGCTGGCGTAGACATTTTAAGGTCTCGAGTCTCAGTGAGCCAGAGAAAAATAATGTTTCAGAATATAGACGTGAACAAATAATTACAGCGTGTGATTTTATAGAAGAGTTGAAATTCTAATTAGATAAAGTAATGATTCCCATTAACCTCTGCTGTACTTTGTGACCTGTGCTAATCAGTAAAACACTATGATGGTGAGGATTACAAAATGTAAGTGTTGTAATTGTGAGTATAATAGGATGCTCCATGGTTAAAGGCTGAACCTTTGTATGATAGACCCTTGTAATGATAGCAAATATACTGTTTTTCAAAACCTTTATAATGTGGCTTACAAAGTGGACAAACACAATCCCATATTCACATAGAATCAAAGACAACAAGAACAATAAGGAATAATATAAAATGGTGTCACCAACCTCTAAGAACACTGAGGTACAGTGGAATCTGTGGACCCATTAGAATTTAACTTTAACCATTTATTGGCTTATAAGAATTTGTCATTCAACTGGAAAACAATGTGGCATGTCACCAGAGTCTCTTTTTTCCCAGCATCTAAAACCTGATTTGGGCCAACAGCTTCTGGAAATTATCTTGTAAATTGTGGGTAATTATTCTGGCTGTTATTATGGGGGTACTGATTATAAGCGGTCACCTTTTTTACACTGATAAATGACTTCTAATTTTCGAGTAAATAATTACCAGCAGATAATGAGTGTGCTGTAATAACAGAGACACAAAAAAGTTTTATCGGTGTGCAACTATTAAAAAAGTTCAGCGGAGTTCACAGTTATCTGTGTCCGAATACATTGCGTTGTTATTATTTAAGATTGAATGAAAAGATTGTCATCAGCGGTTTGATATGTTCTTTCTGCCCAGCGTGAGTGCAAGTGTTCAGCTCACATGTGAAATAAAACATCTGAAACTGCTGAGGCGTTGTTTATGTGATTTGATGATGTCAATGTGATGACTTCTCTCCTCTTTCCTCAAGTTCCCGACGACGTCTTTGCCCCGGATTTTGTCTGGAAGGGCTCCTACGATTACAAGGGCCAGAAGCAGCCGATGACTTTGACAGTCACAAGCTTTAATGTTTCGACGGGAAAAGTCAACGTAACTTTAAGCGACAGTAGCATGGAGTTTCTGCTCTCTGGTGAGTCATCCATAAATCATCCGTCTTCCACTTCCTCCCCTCTCCTCTTCCTCCTCACTACGTCGGTGTCACTTTCCATTTATTTTTAGGTGCCTCATGTCAATCATGCATGAGAGTTGAAATTAACTATTTGCTCTAAAAAAAACGGATCTGCACCGATGCCTAAATGCCCATTCAACACTTTGCCATGTTTGCCCCTCATCCCTCTGCTCTGCTGTTCTCTTCACTTCCTTCCCACGTCTGTTTGTGTTCCTCCATCGTTTCTGTGCGCTTGTATTTGTCATTACTTTCCTCACATCGTTCCTCTTCTTGCCTTCTGTCTTCTACCTTGTAGGAGTGTACAAGCGCCAGGAGGCACGGTTAATGCTCCTGCTGTACCAGATGAGAGCACTGGCCCACAGCTCCCTGAGCAGGATTACTGTGGAGACCTGGGCAATGGATGGATTTGTGAGTATACATTGGAATTGGAAGCAGCTGGCAAGCGTTCTTTTTAGAAGCATCCAAGAGCTGTGACTTTCTTTTATTTCACATCCTTTTTTATATATTTATTGTTGATTCTAGACTATTGGAGGCAAAAAGACTAAGAAGAGAGGAATGTAATCTTCTTTGGACTGAAGCAAGCCAGTGTTATTAGTGAGAGGGAAGTGTCACTGTACCCTGCAACAAGCAGAATAGTAATTTCCAATTTTTATTAGCATATATTGATACTGGCTGTGGATCAGATGCAGCAAGCGCTCCGTATGAACCACTTCAGCATTTCCTCATGACCCTTTGCTGAATAGGCTCAGGCACACGACATCAGAGGGAAATGGAAAGACTGTACAATACAAGAAATTCCTCCTCTGGGAAGCAAAAAAAAAAAACTTCAAGGTCCACTTAATAAAAACGTGTGACAGGTGAGCGCACGCAGCTGAGCTATTGATAGCATGCTGCACAGGATTTCAAAGAAACAAGTTGTTATTTTTGAATGTAGCCTGACAGGATGTGTGGGTGGTCGCACTAAATGTGGCGAATATACAGTTTTTGATGTGGTGTGGAACAGATAGAATACACTCTGTGAAGTTGAGACAAAACGTGCGTTTCCTTTTCCCACCAGGTTTCAGCTGAGCCGGAGGGAGGCAGCTACGTATTCCAAGGCTTTATTCAGGGTAAAGACTACGGACAGTTTGGACTCCAGAGACTCGGTAAGTGGCGTTACTGGATAGAGTTTGTACTCTCACCACTGGTTACTTCTACTCAGGCCCGTCTCTTTCACAATAGAAGTACCGCGCGATGTTTGACGAGTGTGACGGCCGTTTCGAGGTCATCAGCTCGGGTCGGGGGTTAAAATCTGAGTTAACATGCATCACCAACATTTATGCATGAGCAGGATTCTGAAACATCGCAGCGTAAAAGTCAGTTTGGGTTCAAGGGAAATGTGAAACTGTCACCACACACACACAATGTTAATAGGTTTTTAATCCAATTATATTTAAATATTTCAAGAGTGTTTCTGGGAAAGAAATTAAATAAATGCTATTTGAAGTTGGTCAGCAGGAAATACTTCAACTCAAACAAATGGTCAAACCATTTGTTAGATCCAAAACATGCCTGTAGTTCTCAGTTAGTTAATCATTGGCAGGAGATAAGCTGCCGTGTCCACTCTAAACCAGTTTGTTCGTAATGGGCTGCTTACTCCGTCTCTGGTGATGCTGCTTTCAGCTTCCTTGTTGAACCACTGAACTGGTCGTGGCAAATAAAGACCATCTGCAGGACTGAGTCGACTGAGCTCTGACCTGGACAATCAGTTGTCTTTTCCATCGTCATTAACTCGTTGATTGACAATGTCACTTATATCGATGAGTCGCAGCCGCTGCTGCAGCAGAGCATTAGTCACCTGTTTATTCCATGTTAATTAATATTGAACGTACCATCACTCCACTTCCTTGGACCCTCACACATAAGTGGTTCTCGAGCCGTGATGGCCACATACACACAGACAGAGATTTCTGAAATGAGTGAATAGATTAATTAAAATATTGTATTGTATTGGAGAAAACCTACAATGGAATCTATTATTTATAAGATTTATAAGACGTGCTATGTATGATATGTGCTGTTTCTTTAAATACAAACTAAGATCCAAATAGAGGCAATAGGTACAGCAACGGGTCTGGGGGTCATTTACAAAACTCTCTTTGTCACCGAGGTCATCAAGGTGCAGCTAGTTTCCAAACAATGCAGTGGAATAATACAAAATTATCCCGCTGCATTTAATTTTAACGATACGTTTGTCCATGTTGGCCGTCGTACCCGCTGAAAACAAACAACCACCACAGTCACGCTGCCGAGGAGACTCCACCCCCCACCCCCACATCATCATCGGCCTTCATTTCATTGTGCTCGACGTCACCGCAATCATCTCATTATTGCCTTCAACGGGATTATCACAGTTGCAGATCATTATCAATGTGTCTGTCAACCGGCCGCCGTGTCTCTGACTTGACATCATTGTGATAATCCTCCTCATCATCATCATCATCATCTTCATCGTCATCATCAGCAAATGATACGTATATTTCTTCTATTATATTTTGCAATTTATCAAACATTCCTTCCTGGTCAAATGTCTTGTGTCTGAACATGTTCGGGTTTATTTTAGGTCTGAGTGTGAGGGAGAACGTCACCTTCACTGACCCAGAAACCAGCGGCTCCACCAACAGCAGCTCTGTTGCCGTCGCAATCCTCGTGCCTTTCTTCGCCCTCATCTTTGCAGGCCTCGGCTTTTATCTATACAAACAGCGGTAGGTAACGCTCCCTGGTGTCTTCCATATGAGCACAGAACCCAAATTTAGCTTCCGCTCGGATCCCACATGAAATAGAGAGCAGCACATTTCCATGAGCCTGTGTTCCAGGTGGAGTTTTGAAGTGTTTTAAGCAGAGATGCGACGTTGAGAAGTTTCAGTAACAGATTCCGTCGGTGCGTGTAGATTGAAAGATGCAGCACAGGAAGCTGAGGAAGGCGGTTCATTGTAGCCCACTTCCTCAGCCTCCTTTACATCTCAAGGTTGCTCAGTGAATACAGTAGCTTCAAAGCATGACGCGATCCAAGTCAACACATTGCTATCTAAACAACACACAGATGAGAATCACCTGGATATACCGCTGTGTCTGAACATGCAAAGTGCGGCGCAGTACAACGTGTGCATGTGCAGTATTGACAGAGGACCCTGTCTTCATTTCAACAGATAATACCTCAGAACAACTCGCACACGTCAGTGCTGTCACATGCAAATTGCGCACTCATATTAGTTACCAGTGAACTGGCATCGCGCTCCTCTGCTCTTTTCAACAGTAATTACCATTCAGCCTCATTTACCTACTGCAGCTGTCCCCAGCAACATAATGGGAACATGTTTATTGAATTGGAAGGAGCGGAGATAATTGGGACAACGTCTTTCAGCTAATATGCAACCTCCTTTCTTTTTTTTTTTTTCTATTCCCCAGGAAAACAGATAAAGCGCAGTACACTGGATGTTCCGTCCACGAGAACAACAATGGACAGGCTACGTTCGAGAATCCCATGTACAACACAAACACGAAAGCTGCCGAAGGGAAAGTTGTCCGCTTCGACCCTAATCTCAACACCATCTGCACCATGGTTTGATGTCTACTGAGTATAAGACAATGACAAGACTTACATATATATATATATATATATATATATATATATATACCTATAAAATGACATATTTATATTTTCCCTACTTCTGATGGCTTACAACTAGGACACAAAGAATCGCTCAGAAACATAAAGCACACCTTCGGCAACTCTTACGAGTTGCGACTGATCGTACGTGGAGGGTAACAGATGAGAGAGAGAGAGAGAGGGAGAGGAGGTTCCACACCTTTCCAGATCTTGGAGAGAAGCGTTCTTTACACTCAGTGAGTGTTGGTTTCATGAATACAAAAAAGAGCCTCTGGCATATAGATAAAATAGAGTATTTTATGCTCTGTCGTAAAAATATAGAGGGGTTACTTCACAATGCCAAATGAAAAATTGAGACTCCTGTTCTGTTTTTCCAAGACAACCGTTCAGACCGAGACCCCTTCTGTTGTTTGTTTTTGTCTTAGTGTCCCATTCATCCTCATGAGAGTTTCTCTTGTGGAGGTGAGGAGCCTCTCGCCTGTGAGTTGATCAGCCTGTTCTCCATGCAGGCAGATGTGTGGTGAGAGGTAACGGAGAAGCAGAAAAGCAAATGGCTCTTTGAATAGCGGCCGCGCAGTTTCCTGTTCAAGGTTATGTGGTCAATTATGCCTATTAATTAGATGGTAACTCCAACTGATGAAATATACGGCCAGGGATTCAATTACGTGCAGTGCAGTTTTTTTTTTTTTTTTAATGTGACTGGGTATGCTAGGGCTTCTATTGTTCCAGAGCAGGTAATCAGACAACAATAGAGTTCATTTTCTTATTAAGAAGAGATATATTCAACATTATAGAGTTTATAATCAAGTTGTCTGAGAACTTTTATCGCTGACTCGCTGTGGAGGCGAACCGTGCCGCTCAGCGTATTGATCACACGAGGCAAACCATCCATCTATTTAACCGATCCTTAAGTTATTGAAGGAGTTGTGAAACCTGATGTCTTTTTCAGGTGTTTTTTTCTCTTGCTGTTATTCCTCTGAGTGTATTTGTGTCCCTAATAAACCAAATTTGGAGTGAATTAACCTCAACCCCCGAGGCTGTAGATATCAAGCATCTCAAAGTGGGAGTCCCTGTCCTAACTGTTTCAGTTTCTATTGGCTGACGAGGCTGAGCATGGCCGCAGTGCTCAGTATCAACAGCAGGACACGTTTCCCAGAAGTGTATTTCCGCCTGTATGTCTGTGAATCCAAGTTCAAAGACATGTCAGCCGGAGCCTGAGGTCAGATGAATGTCTTGCTTTCTGTTGATAAAAAAAGTTGAAGATGCATCTGCCTTACTTCAGAGTCAATCTGGAAATCAACCAAGCGCAACGACCACGTCACCTCCGTTTATCATGAGCGGTTTTTAATGTTCTGCATTTCTTTTGGGAAACCGTGCCTTAGTCAGTGAACTCTTGATGCGCACTCCTACTCTGAGACGCTGGACGAATACAGGCCTCATTGACACCTACCGACTCAAGTGGTTATTATTTCAGTGTCTTACCGAACCATCAGCTTCTGCTAACAAATGTACAGAACACACGAGAAAAGAATTTGCACGCTCGTACGTGAGCCGCCATCAGTAACGTCACTCTCCTCCGAGTCCATCCCTGATTTCAAAATGAAAAAATAGATTCAACGCTGTCATCACATTTGTACATCATTGCAGTGCCTTGGATACTGTATGCGCATATATTTTAAAGAAGACATTTATTCTCTACGTGAAGCTGTACATCGGCGTCGTTTATCTGCACAGTTTCCATTGATTTGGGTGTCAGCTCTGATGACTTATTTAAAAGGGGTGTGCTGGAACAGCGGCTCATTGTTTCATAGTTTCATACCCGTGCATGTTGGCAAAAAGCGATCCAGTATAGCAACTGCTGCTGTCGTACTTTGTACCACTCCGTTGATTCCTGTCATCGCTGTTACATTTTGTACATTTATACAGTTTTGATACTCGATGGCATTCCTTGGCAAGATGTCTTGTGTTATCAATATGTAATATATTTTGCAAGTTCATATTTCTTATTGATGAGAAAAGAAATGCATCTGGGTTTAAAAAAAAAAAACAACAACAAAAAAAAAAGAAAACACAGTATTCAAAAAGTCAATCTCTCATCAGATTCCAGAGTAGAGTAGAATGCTTTTAAATGTACCACACACTTGTTTATCCCATTCAAGATCCTGTGTATATGAATATGTACATATTACAAAACTTTTGTAAAGAGATATATTTTTTATGCAAATAAAGCATTTGTAAGTTATTGAATATGTTGTGTAAAATCCCACATGTAAATGCCATGTAAGATCAAAAGTGTTTTGTATTTTTTCTTTATCAGCAATGTATAAATCCTTAATTTATATATAAAATATAAAATAGTGATTTCCATTGTTTCTCTTGGTTGGCTTTGTCTCTACACCCAGACGTTGGTGGAGTGGACTGAGCAGAGAGCTCCTTTGCTTGTTTAACATTCAGTCTGCTCTTTCATTCCTTTGGACCTCCACTGTTCTTTTAATGAGCTTTCTTCTTGATGCCCACTCTCGTTAAAGCCAAAATACGATTTACACTTTCATCACTGCTCATGGGACACTGTAGATCTTTATAGCCTAAAACCGAAACTGCAGCCAATAATCTTTGTTCACATTTACATCTGCTCTGAGCACAAATTCACTCTTGCCTTGAGAGAAAAAAAAAACTTTTTTTAAAGGAGAGAAATTGTACAACTTGACTCCAAGTTCCACTTCATCTAGTCAGACATGCAAGAGCAGTGAAAACTGCTGCATGAGAGACGGCAAGCTGACTCTCATTTAGCCTGCTCCTGTCTGTCAGCTTTTTACAAGTGACTGAGGATGTAGTCGGAGAGACTGCTCCACAGAATGAGATGACTGCTTTAATTTGCAGGTATTTACATTTAATGATTGACCATGTGACTTTTTGGGGGAGTGACCGTTCTTATCTTACATGTTTGCAACACGCTGTTTGCTTGACCTGTGGTTATTCTGGTTGCAGCTTTCTTTCTCTCTCTCCTGACACAGTGACCTGTTGCCATAACAAGTGAAAACCAGCAAACAGACTAATAAATTGGAAGTTTGGCAAAGCCTGACTCAGTGGGCAGCGAACCCCGAACTGGAGAATCAATTGTTGCCATTGTGATCGCACTGTTGTTGTTGTGATGGGTAACGTCACCCACGTTCTTGATTCCCTGTCACCACCTGCCACAGAGTGCTGGTGGCCTGTTTATCGTCACATGTCCAGTTCAGACTGCAATATATGTTGATGAGCTGCCTCATTGGAAACACATGCCAAGTGTGAAGACGTAGATGAAGATGAAGTTCACCACAGGCAGACAGATATTATTAGATTACATTATCAGATGTGTGCTTTTGATGGCTGAAGAGTTTGTTGGTGTTAGGATATCAGAAATCAGAGTGAAGGACAAATCACCGTCCCTTTGTGACAGACTCAAATGAAGGGTGGATGCCTTGCGTCTCCTGTCAGGACGTAATGAAATGAACTTTAAGATGAGGCTATTTCCAGAAGCAGGGGTGAGCGGCAGCGCCGTGTGACAGAGATCCCAGAACGTTTAATCAAGTCAAACATGAGGAGGATTCTTAAAAATCCCACAACATGCACTTGACAGGATGTGGTTCGATGTCGCACTCAGGTTAAGCGTATACTTTAAAGTCTAAGCCCGGGATTTGTGTATGGATTACAAGTTTGTGCCACAAGGATTTTCCTATTGTTTCTCTGATGTTTCTCTGAAGCTTTATCAAGCACATTTCACTCACAGGCTGATGTGATATAAGCCGGTGCCAGGCCCGTAAGTCAAATAGGCTTAGTGTGTTTGTTCAAAATGGGTGTACGCTCAGTATAATTCACTATTAGTAACACTTTCTAAACACTGACTTGACCTCCTGTTTGCCATTCGAGCAGCAGAGCTTCATTAGAACTCTGCTTTCTGTGTCGGAGAATCCCCCGTGGCGGCGGCAGCGGCGTGTACCATGTCATCCCTACAAATGCTCAATTGAGATCTGGTGACTGAGCAGGTTAGCGCAGTAAGCTGATTTCACTGTCCTGTTTGTAGAGGCATTTGTGGGTCTGGTGGCGTGGGCCTGCGCCTGCCAGGGAAAATCAATTTGCAGAGGTGCGTGCACGGCCACAATGGCGGGATGTTCCTGGCTGCCTCTGATGTTCAGATACCCCGTGGCCTTCTTCCACTTCCATCAAGGGGCTGGATGGAAGAACTCATGGATTTGTACATTACAGTAGTTTTCTCCTCAGCATGAAACAACAGCAACTGGTGTCAATCAGCATTTTTATTTTTTTTTATTTCCCATAATGCGGGAAGACTTTCTTTGGATTTAGCGCTCGTAGGAAAATAAAAATGTCAGGTCAGGGGTGGCACAGCCGGCAGAGGTGTGATGCAACCTATAAATTCTAGTGCGGAGAGCATGTGTTATTCACCGATGGCCCTCGTTTCCAAAAGCTCCTTTGACATCTGTGTGTGGCACTGCCATTTAATCTGAGACATTTGAGTTCTTTTTGTTTGGCTCATTGTTAATCCCCTGGAGGCTCTCCTGGTGATTTTTTTGGGGGGCCCCCACAGGATGTGTGTAGATCACTGCATGCGTGAAAGCGGCTCATGTCTTGAGAGGCACAAGTGGGTTATGTCTCAAGTTTGTGTTTGGTTTTCTTCCATGATGCTTGTCAAAGCATAATGAGTTGTGTCTGCTCGCATGGATCTCCTGGCTCTAATGTGCTGGATTGTCTGTTGACTAACTAGCCTCCCTCTCGCTGCGATTTTTCAGTCTTTCACTAATGAGCCCTTTTCCAGATGTCCTCAGGGTGGTGGGCTGTTCTTGATACAGATGGAAAGCTGTTGAGAAAGGAAAACCCCAAGGAGACATCAGTAAGAGACACACTCAAATGCAGGTGCAACTATCTCGTGTTTATGTCTTAATTGGGACCAGGACTCTTTTGAATAAGGAAATCAAATCCCAAGCCACCTCATGATCTGCCAGATTTTTAAGTGTTGCTAAGTATCCGTGTTTCCGTTGCTCATAACAATAACACTCATGTAAAGGTTATGTCTTGGAAAATAGAGTGGGGTTTAATATGCTGTGGAACAGCTTCAGGGAGCATGACCTGGAAGAGTTATATGGTTTAAAATACGCGTCTTGATCTTAAAGTGGATGAATAATGTAAGATTTCCCATAACCATTTTCAGCTAAATAAATTTTTAACTCGGTTAAATCACATGGGCCTCCAGAAGTAGCCAGCAGGAGACTGGAGGCGTGTGGTGGAGACGAGATGAAGAATGTTAAACTGACGTCAGTGATCACGATCAGCACCATCATGAGGGCAGCCCAGAGAGCGGGAGCGTGGCGGGGGTGGGGGTTAATGTCACCGAGACTGCACAGATTCCAACAAACACCAGCGTGATAACAGACGGCAGGTCTTTTCAATAGACCTCTCATTTTTAGCAATTCTAAAAAAAAAAGTGTATGACAAATTGTGGAGATTTTTTTCAAGCTTTTTTGAAGTACAATCTGGAAGATATAGAGCATAATCATACACATTAGACTACATAACATTTAAGCAATTTATACTGATTGCGAGCACAAATTCCAAGCCTTCAAGAAAACTCTGTGCAGACAACCCCCCCCCTCATAGTGTGATCTTCAACCCCTCTGTCTGGTGGACACATGCTCATCAGCTGTCCGGCATCATCCCTCGGGTGAAACATGATGATAGCATCATCACACTGTGTGGCAGGAGGGACAGGGAGACGAGTCGGTACCGGGGGGGGGGGATGAGTGCATGCGACCTGACGCTTCCCCATAAACCCTTTATAACATCTGTGGAAGGACTTCACAGATGGTTCCTAATCAATGTGACAGAGCTGACAGCAATGACAGGAAGAATGGGATCAACTGCCCAAATCCTTGTGAGCAAGCTTACAGAGACTTTTCCCGGGACTCAAAATGGCAACTGCTGTCGAAGTTGCTGCGACAAACGACTGAATTAAGTTCATGTGCACACTTTGTGATTTTAAATACATTTCCTAATATTCAACTGTTGTGTAGTTTGGTCTAAATACTTGATAAAGACACTGTATAATATCAGTAACAAACCTGGGAATAATGTCACACTCTGAAGAATGAAAAGATTTCCTTTTGTCACTGTGAGGTTGCCGGGCAACTAACAGAGACATCAGCAAGTTCCTGCACCAAGGAACAGTCAGACGGCCAACTTCTGAAAAAAAATCATTTGTGCTTCACCATGGGTTATTATCAGTGAGCCTTTCCGCTCTAGTTTGTAGACAGTATATGAACATAGAAGATATTATAGCTCCTGAAAGTGAAGCCAAGGCCCTTCATGTGCCCGCTGAAGACTGATAAAAGTATTTGTTTTGAGCCTCTTCATGTCAACAGATTGGACATGGGCTAAACCATAGACATCATACTCATGCACATGCTGTGCAGCTGTGATTCCGTCTCAGCTGTCAATCATTTCAAGACATTTCACACCAACTTTCAAATACCCAATTCAAGCTGTCATGTATGCGTCAAATTCATTTTCCTTGACGATGTTGCTTTGTTATTTTAGGTAGTTCTCATCAAACTGATGTTTGTTCTGAACTTTATTTTTCAGGTCAGTTTCGCTGAAATTAATTTGAAGCCGTAAAGCGTAGCGACCATAGCGACTGTGGCTCTAAATAACCCCAACAACTCACAATGGCAGCTCCTGTATGCAGGACATGTTGGTTTCTTCTCGATAGGAGATGTCAGCCACCTTTATATACGGTCTGTGGTGTTGTCTTCTTATGCCAGGATAATGTAAAATGTAGGTTTGCTGTAGCTTCATCTTTAGCATAGGTGCATAGATTTTCTAATGCAAGACAGAACTTCTATTTCTCTGAATGCCAAATGGTTCCTTTCATTTAAGTAACTTGATCACAGCCTCTCAGCACATTTGAATAATTTCTATCTCATTTAATCGCTTCATTGACTTCAGCTAACAAGTTTTTATTTTAGCTTATTTGCTCATGTCATTGTGGCTGTTTCCCTGTTAGCATTTAAAACAAATTACACTGGGATCGATAAACGGGTACAGATCTCATCAATTAGACTCCAGATAAGCAGACACCATGTCCACATCAGAACCCCTGAACTATAAATCACAAATTGCCCAAAGTCAAAAAGCCATGCAAAATTTTCTTAAACTCCATTTCTTAGAACCCCAGAGGATTGTCCATGTATGCTGTTTATTGAAGGCGCACAACCTAAGTATCATAGGTTTCTGAGTAGCCTATATACAGATGATGCACATTAAAAGTACAGCGTGTAGGATTGAATGAGATCCAGTGAGGGAGTTGCATGTCGCAGCTGAACACTCCTCGGCTCACCCTCCCCTTTCAAACATGAAAAAGAGCCTGTAAAAAAAAAGGTGTTTAGTTTGTCCAGTCCCGGCTACTGTAAATAACATTGCTCCATTACATGTACTTCCACACAAATAATAGGAAATCCCATATAAATGCTACTTGCTGGTCTTCATTACTCGTTACTGTATGGAGTAAATACCAGGAAGCTAAATGACAAAATGCACCCTTGAGCTGGATCCATGTGACCTTGATAAACTGTACCAACGCAGTGTGGAAGCTCTTCTCGCCAGCTTCAATCTAATTGCTCACAGGGTGTCCAGCTTAATAGCCCCCCTGTCTGCAGCAATTAATTGTGGAAATTTTCTAAATTAGCTTCTAATGCCTTGTGACACGCTCCTGAAGGAAGGAGAGTCAGTGTGATGTGGAAAAAAAAAAAAAAAAAAAAACAGCTGCAAGCAACAGACTTCCCTTTTTCTTTGTCTTTGAAAAAAAAATGCTTTTGACCAGCCGATCACATCTGTCACATACTTCAGCACAGAAACATCACTTCTCCCACAAGGCAAAGCCCAAAGACAGAAAACATGGAGCTGGCTGTACCGAGGGTGAGCGCTTGTAAAAAAAAAAACTTATTTTTTGTAATTTCATCAGCTCTCAAGGCCTCAATCAGACCAATCATGAAAAACCCCCACACCTCCCCAAAGTACATAGGCAAAGAAAGCCCACAGCAAGACGCTTTTGATCATACTGGTTGGCGAGTGAGTAATTGGGCTTCATTAATGAAAACGCACATGTTTTATTGAAGGGGACAGAACAACTGAACAGGATTTTCTTGTACTTAAATGATAAAAACTGGAGCAAACAGCAACCAAAAGTAAGAAAATCAGTTCAGATCACACCCCTGCACCATGGCACACCAGGAAAATATCAAGGACTTTTATTGTAATGCTGAGTGCTTCATTTTTCGAACATATGCATGATTCTATTTGGTATTTAGAAAAAAGTGAAGTGAAATCAATAAAACATTCCATGCACAGTGTCTGTGTGAGGCCCACGAGGACACCCTGACACTGATCAGTAAATATAAAGTGCAACGTTTTCACAGGACAACACTACAGCGATGAGCCATGAATTAATGTGTGACATTTCATCCCGTGAATTAAAATGTTTGGCTAATGACATGCAACCTCTCAGTGATGGGCCGTGTGATAAATCATGGGATCTTGACATTTTGGATTGGCTATCATGCGTGCTCCGCAGGAAGTGGAACTCATTTGGGTATAAAAGTGGAGGGGGGGAGGGGGTAAGTGTGCCACTGCCACATACGATGATGTCTAAGCGTATGATTGAGCACATTTGTCCTGTGAGGAATTATCGCGCGGTCCTCTGCTGTAGATGATGCCACTGCGGCGCCTGCGGCATCGACTCAGAGAGGGCGGCTTAAGTTGTCTATTAAACGGCACTCAGCGAAAACCTGTGGCTGTGTGCGCTGAGATCTGCGTCAGCTGAAACTCAGGTCCAAGCACGGGATTATCTTTTTACATGTGGCCCCCAAGTCCAGAGGCTTCCATTTTGCATCTTATTATTGTGATACTTTTTTGCTGAATATTTGAAAATCAATTACTTACTCCCCTTTAATGGCTGGACCGATACGCTATCGCCGCGTGGTTTGACATTGCCGCAAAGAGCCGCTCCTGAGGTCACACGGCGCTCGGCGTCGCCTCAGTCTTACGGTGCGCTCATAAATGATCAGCGGGGTCGAGGTCAGGTGAAGAGAGCCTATGACTTATTTAGTCGCCGAGTATTTCTTACAAAGCTCCGAGGTGTGTGTGAGGTCATTATCCCGCCGCAGTTGGAGGACTGGAGGACTTCTCCATCGTCTCGCCATGATTGTGCACCAAGAGGCTCTCTGTAGTTAAAGTTTCACTTTCTTATGCACTTTCTAAATAAACAAAGATCTGCTTGAAATGTGAGGCAAACTTATAGATTATTTATAAGAGACAGTTGTAATTTATATATGGACTGATATTACAAGATCAGAACACTGACTGTAGGTTGGGTCTCTGATTTACCTTAGATTTACCTTAGCCGTAACCGAAACACAGTTAAATGGATCGATGACTTCAATTTAACATTTCAAATCTTGGATTCCCAGCGAGTTATTAACTTATACGTATTTGACTGCTCAAGTTGAAATGGACCAGAATCGAAACCATTTTACTTTCTAATGTCGAAATCATTTTTGAACTCCTCAAACATTCGGATTATTTCTACATTTAAATTGTGATGAGAATTTTCAATGTGCTCTGAGATCGCTGAACCTGACTGTAGTTGGCGTGTTCCTCACTGTAACTCCATTAGGTGGTTTTGAAAACTACTGTGAGCTTGACTACACCTCAGTCGAGGGAAGCATCCAGAAGTGATGTGTGAGGAGCTATTAAATGTGACGTGCAATTTAGGTGTCAGGGATCACTGAATGTATGTATTTTTCGACGCCCTCCTACCTGGTGGAGGTCAAAAACACAGGTGCATTCTGGGCTGCAAGCCTACAGGGTTTCTGTTGGCAAACGTACAGAAGAGAGATACAAGTTGCCTCTGAAGTTCAAATCCCTCAGGCAGTAAGACAGAACTGCAGCCGGTTCCTGCACATAACGCCTGTGTGTTGTGCTTGTCGGTGACATCATTGATAAAGTGGAGAGTGAGGAGGCGGCTGACGGCAACCTCAGACGTCACAGGTTGTTTGAGGGATGACCCCAACTGTCCCCGCAATTTGCTGCCACTTCTGTTTGGCTCATTGTCAGCAGGGCGTCACTGCAGCAACATGCGTTATCTCCTCACAATCCAATTTAAATGAAAGTGGCGTGTTCTGACTCATGGTGGTCCTGTAAATCCAATACAGGGACAATGGACTCCTGTCCACTCAGACTTCTGGCTCCTTATGTGCCAACTCTTTAACATCGCGAAAAATGGAATCATAGAGCCACAGACTGCCGGGCTCAAACATGAAATCAGTTTATACGCAGAATCCCTTTATAGGGATGATTTCATCTGTGACTAAAGTCAGTCCCTTTTTACTTTTCCCCTGCCTGTGTCTCTACAGAGTGGACAGGATCATCATTCCTGAGCTGTGTGTCGTCCTCCATGTTTCAATAACCAGCCACAAACAACTGAAGCCAATTAATGACAAGCACTTGTAAACCATTTAAAACTATTGAATTATTGCTGCTGCGAGATTCCGCTTCAATCGTCTGCAAGAAGACATTGTTAATAAAGCAAATGTAAACATTTATATATATATATGTATACACACAGCATATTTTTTATTTATCTTTGCGCCTGTAGCAACAACTTCTGTGCTTCCTCAACATGCACTTTACATGTGCAATAACAGAACGTGCTGATTTGAATATACGTGCATTTGCTGCCTTGTCCTTATACATAAATAATGTCCAATATGTTGGTGGGAACCCGGTGTGTGAACATGATTTATTCCTTGTGCAAAACACAAATACGTATATTCCACTCGGAGACTGCAGGTCTCATTGTGTACTTCCTCATTGATCACACTGAGCTGTGGGACACAATGTACATGTAAAGAACCTGCATCCTCGACTACTGCTACTTTATTTATGCTCCTTTCTTCCCGCATTGATTCCGGACGTCCACTCCTTTGTAAAGGGTGTAGTTTGTTGTGTACAGTATGTGCTAAATACCTAAAGCAGAAAACGTGCAGTGCACTGTGTAAAAACAAACCCATTTCCTCGGGGGGTAATAAATTATGATGTAAATTCTGCATCAGAGAAGAATGAGCTGTTCCTCAATGCTGGAGGAAATGCTCTATCGAATCCCTACATCTCCACATCTGCATTTTTCTCTCAGTCCGTGAAATATTGCGTCCAGTAACATTTACAGTATCTCTACAGCCCATGCCCAGGTGGTCCTGGAGTTCACCGTCAATATTTATTAGCCCAGTACAATCGTTGCTAATGATTTTGGTGGCTACCTGATGTTTTTGTCTGCTGCTGTAATCAGAACAGAATTTCCCAGCTCCCAAACATTTTGGTCCTTGACACAGAGATTTAAAAATAGACTTCAACGCGCACTGCAGACAGTCGTCGAGCTCACAGGATGAATCGTAATGTATGCACAGGTGCCTCTCCATTCTTTCTTTGGTACCAGTGGGGAGAAAAAATTAATGTAGTTATGTTTTTGTGTGTTACGCAGAATCTCTGAGGTCACAAACAGCGGTGAACTTGACTAAAAAAGGAACTCTGTGTTTTAAATCCCCACAATCGTATGAAACAGGCAAATCAGATCTTCTTTTTTTCTTTTTTTCTTTTAACGGAAAATGACGTGTTTTATATTTAACTCCGGTCCTCATAATGAGCAGATTGAGGAAATAACTTTTCAGAGCCCTTAAATTCAATGAGTGAGATTTGGCACCGTCACCCTGCACATGAGAAAACAAGAGCTGGAGCTTGGTATGTAGAGGTTTATATTTAATTCTGACAGGAGCAGCAACAAGCTGAGTAAATGAAAAGAAAATATCTATGGTGCGCTTTTCTTGTACAGCAGCAGTGCTCAGCTAATGATGTTCTTCTCCCAGCGAGAGAAATGCTCCTACTTCCATTATTGAGATTATTAACCAAGCGGGCTGTGTCATGAAAGCCAGGAGAGGAACAGGCTGACATTTGACCACTGGATGGTGGCAGCGGTGGTTCCTCTTGTCAGAGTCATAACAGCAGTGAAATGCCACTGTCAGTTATTGCTCGCTGGTTGTCATGGCTTATGTGAAATCCATTTTCTCTGTTTGAATAAATTCTGTCAGGGAAGAAAAGGCCTGAACTCAAATCTTCTCTGCCCAGCTTTTGACGGGGAGCATCTGACAGCAAATGGCTGCACGACCTCCTCACAGATGAGACATCCATCTGTCCCAGCGGCTGCCTGTTGTCTTCCAACGTGGATTTTTTTTTTTTTTTTTAGTTCTGCTTGAGAGTAGTTTACGAGCACTTTTGTCCTGTTGGAGAGGAGACTGTGGGGTCTCGGGAGTCTTGAGTCCACCACTCTGCTGCCTATATTACAAGGAATATTTGCTCATTAGTTGTCTCTCCATTTTGTTCCCTAACGGCCTTGCGTGATGAAAGGAGTCATAATGGATTGATTTATTTGAACATATATCGTGCCATTACAGCCGTTAATACTTTGGTAAACATCATTAACTTAATCTCCATTCGGTGATGCACTTTCCACATGAAATCTCACCGGCTCGGTGTGCAGCAGGAATGCATAAGGAGGGAGAGACTTTTCCTCCTCGAGGGATTTCATAGAGCTCCAACCTATATTTGACCTGGCAGCGCGCGCCCAGCATGTCTCACACTGCCATGGCTTTGAAGAACCTTTCCCTCAATCTTTTCACAGCATCATGACACCGCACTCTTCTCTGAATCCGCCCATCATCCCAAACTCGGCATCTTAGCACCACCAGCGAAGGCAGCAGCCAGCGCGTGTTCAGCCCCATCAGGGAGGGTCACATCAAAAGCATAAAAACTCCCAATTAACTGGCCGAGCTTTTACAGGGACGAGAACGACAGACACGTTTTTCATGTTTAACTTTTTTTTTCAGCTTTTCCATTTTGAACTGTGACTACAGATGGCCTTTTCTGATCTTGTACTTTTTTTTTTTTCACCATTAACCACAATTTTAGCCATGTAATGAAAATCACTGAAATGATTTGACTGAAAAGGTCGAACTCAAAGAATATGCATTTAGTTTCTGCTGCTGGAATCTACTTCACAGCGACAATCAAATATACCTGAATGTAGATGGATGCATGGATGGATGTTAGATGGATGGATGGATAGATAGATAGATAGATAGATGAGGTGCGTTCATGTGAAATCACCCTTGCATTTTCATTGTATGAAAGATTCTCTGTAAAGCTACACGTCTCGACACGCATGGACAGAGATCTGTGATGTCCCCCTTTTATAATCTACCTGAACACAAAGACTTGTGACCTCTGCCTCACTGTCATTTAACACTCAACTATGTCTTTCTTTCATTTTCCCAGCAGCCTTGGATACTTTGAAAGGCATCATCTAAATCCAAGTTTTGTCAGTGCGTTGCGTCCTGGCCACGGCTTCATCAGTGATGTGTGAAGATATAAAGACTGAATAATATTAAGCAGAGGAGGAATTAATCCATTTTCTTAAATTCAGTGGAGTGATTCACTGCGTTCTCTAATTTCAACAAAGCTGTTTTGTTGCGAGCTCTGGAGGCTCTCACAGCGCCAGAGTTGAAATAATGTGTGGGTAATTACAGACGAGATGTGTATGAGTCTTATTAAACTGCCACAAAGCATTTGGTCTTGGTCAGAGCTCGTGTTAGGACTGAATAAAGCTGAAACAACTTCAAATTCAAGAGGAAGAAACTCAGTGAGGGCGATTGAATAATGTGATAATGGCTTTCATTGTCAGTGCAGATGTTCCAATCGCTTGGTAAAAATACCAAAGTTGGGCCACAGCTTTATTTTGTGCAAAATAAAACGGAGCTAATTCAATACAACTCTAACTGTAAAAGCTGCTTCAAATTCTGCTGCTGCAGAGGAGACACAGAATTCAGAAACACTGCAGCGACACACCTTCAAGCACATCCAAACAACGGACAGCCGGTAACGATCACGATGTCTCCTGAGTAACTGAATCATGTCACATGAAAGTGAGCCCTTCTGGATGTCAAACACTGTCATAATTCTCAAATGAAAAATAGTTTGTGTCGTCCATCAAAATCGAAACAGTATGAGATAAGAATGAGAGGAATGAACCTTTTCTGCGTTGCTACTTCTACTTTAAAGTCTTTTTGCCAACATTTAGAACACATTGATAATTCCTCTATAACGTGAACATGGCCGCAGATGAAAATAGCTTTAAGATCTTGGGCTGTTGTTTACATATATCTGCAGCACAGTGCATGATAATCAATTAAGCTCCTCATTAGGTATCTTTAGACGGACGTTTCTGAGATGATTCAGGAATGGAGGGCTCGCTTTAGACGCTTTAGTCAATGCCAACGCTGACTTTGATCAGGATAATACCTCCACTGTTTGCTGTTGTAGGCTATTCATCAACTGTGGATATCGTTCTTTTCTTCTGTTTCCCTCGAATGCGTTGACGGCAGCTGTGCCCTTGATTCACGCTTATTCATCAACCAGGAGAATCTGGAAACCAGTGTGACACTGGTCTGACCCAGACAGTGCGTTCATACCATATGTGGAGTCCTGGTTTATTTCAAACACGATTCCTTACACCTGACAGCTCGACCTGCTGACACTATTAAAAGGAAGACAGTGCAGATTATTTACAGCTTCGCATGAAGCCCCTCTGTGAAGTGCACACCCTCTGCGGCGCTCTTCCATCAGCCACACATGCTCCTGAAATCCATCATACATTAGCAGCATTAGCAGCTTCAGGGCGGCGGTAAATTAGAGATGAAGAGGCATGAAGTGGCACGGACCTGCAGACCTGCACCGGGGTTCCGTAAGGCCGCACAATCCACCTCTACAATCCTCCAAATAAATCTCTTTGTGGCCGGAGCGGCCGGAAAAGCGGTGATTCATGACTGCATGCAGTTGAGGGAGAGAGAGAGAGAGAGAGAGAGAGAGAGAGAGTCGCACAATGACTACATCTCTCCTTCTCCTGTGACACCAGAACAAGCCCTCTTGTGATCCTCTGTCCCACAAGCCCCTAAGAGCATCGCGGCAGTCTGACAAAACAGAGCTGTCACAGTGTGTATGTATCGAGACACTTGCACGTCTCCTTGTCGTTTCTTCCCCTCCTCCCCCTCCCTGCGGCCCACGTCCCACGGTATGCAGTGGAGGGAGAGAGAGAGAGAGAGAGAGAGAGAGAGAGAGAGAGAGAGAGAGAGAGAGAGACTCGCACAATGACTACATCTCTCCTTCTCCTGTGACACCAGAACAAGCCCTCTTGTGATCCTCTGTCCCACAAGCCCCTAAGAGCATCGCGGCAGTCTGACAAAACAGAGCTGTCACAGTGTGTATGTATCGAGACACTTGCACGTCTCCTTGTCGTTTCTTCCCCTCCTCCCCCTCCCTGCGGCCCACGTCCCACGGTGTGGACAGAGCTCGCCGCTCCGCACACACCTCGCGCCATGTGGCTTCGGCCTTGTGCGCCGCTCCTGTTTGGACAACGCGAGAGGCAATCAGATCTGTTAAATGCGGCCTCACACCGGGCTCCACGATGATTAGTGTGTCAACACATGCTGGATTTCGACTGCCTGCTCAAATGTGACGTTTGTTGTGCCATCCGTTCAAATCCCACTCTAGGTTTCAGGAATAGGCGAGAGCAAGCTCATCGCCCGGCGTGAACCCGTCCCGCAGCTCAGAGTTTGTGGCAGAGAAGCCAAAGGTTTCTTTGTTTTGTTTTGTTTTGTTGTTTTTTTAAACAGAACTTTTCTTACATTGCGTTTAAAACAGCCTTTTTTCTCCTTTTCTTTAAGCAACGCTAGAAACACAATGGCAGGTCCGGTGTTGAGTGACAGAAATGAGGGATGTGATCCAGCAGTTTAAATGAGGAGGCAGCGGGTCCCTGGAGGACTCAGTGCTGCTGCTCGTGTTGGAGAGCCGGCAGCGAGAGAGGGAGGGGGAGTCGCAACCAAATCACTGCAATTAGCAGAAGAAGCAAAGGAGACTAGTGCCCCCCAGTGTTTGCTGGATATATGAATAGTGGTCGTCAGCTGCTGTGTGAACTATTTGCGTTGAAGTCCCTGCAGAAATTCTCCCTTTGTGTGATGTGCAGCGACCCAGTCAATTTGGACTTAATTTCGTTTTAGCTGCTTACACACCATGGGATCTCACCTTCATATACTGACACGACAGTTGACTTTGTTTGCGTCTCCTGCAGATTCCCCTCTGAGTGAGTGTGCCTGCGCATGAAGCCGCTCGCCCGCCCTCTTTACTGCTTCCTAAATCCCCCAAGAAGAGGCTGCAGTGTCATGTAGAGGTCACGTACGAAACGGTGCCACCTCACGTTCCAGCGGGACCTGGAACGAATCAGTTGCAACTACAGCTTCGTGAACGGCTCTCAAATATTTGTTTTACTACGCTTGTGTTCACATGTGATGCTGCTGCTGGATGTCGTCTCCTCTTGACGTGACCTTAACCTTGACCTTAACTGTTACATGTTTGGACTAATCTGATTTGAATGTTTGGTTTTACTTGAATCATTCATTTGTTTATTTATGCTGTCTAACCAGGTCTCTTTCTGAAATAATAGAATAGAATAGAAAGCCTTTGTTGTCAGTGTTGACAGGTCATAAACATCAAAGTAAGTAAGTGTAATGGGGGTGTGGTCTAGGAATGAAAACATTACATAGAGATATTATTGCACATTAATGAAGTTTTCTCTAAGAAAAATATTGCATAGAGAGAATAAAATTGCACATGAAATAAATGCGTGCTATTAGATGACGGTAAGTCGGAATAATGAATTGAAACTACACAGTATAAATCTAATTGCACTTAGCACTTAAATGTATTATTTATATTATAATGATTATTTTTGTGTATCTGAAGCATAATCACCTTAAATATCAAATTAATCAGTTGAATAATTAAATTGAATGAAGTCTAAGAAATAGAACAAACAATTTACTTGAGAGCTCGAGCTTCTAGGTTCTCATCCATGAGGTCGCGATGGCTCTTTCAGTGCCGATTCTCCATGGAGTCGCACTAACACTGTACTGACCTATATAAGTACACGTATTTTCTGCATACAGTATAATGTCTTCGGCTTTCCTTCCTCGGCGTGACTCAGTATCCTTAACCACTTCTGTGGATTGATCCGCCATCTGTTTCCGTCACTGTTTCCACCGGCAACGTGTTATCATTTGTAACAAAGGTCAGCGGGGGGGGGGGGTGTCACTAACGAAGCGTCATGCCATTAACATGTGGAACAAATAGCCCAGCTCTGTACACGTTCCCGTCAGGATCCAGTCGGGTGAGGACGCGCCAGGTCGCTCTCCCCCCCCACAGCTGTAGTCCTGTCTCTGTGGGGACTGGCTGATAGCAGGTGGACTCTGCCCTCGAGGGGAAGAGGCACCAGGAAGAGCAGCCAAGCAGATTCCTGTTCGTCACAGCGGAGGTAAGACACATTGTAATGGATCAGAGCTGCGGTTGTTTGATTCATGCGGAGCAACCGTGGTGTCAGACAGCGGTCGATCACTTTTCGATGACTGGAAAATCACAAGGGACATTCACTATGTGAGAGAAGGGATGCTCGAGACATGCAGGCAGATTCCAGCCTTGCATCATGTAGTTTCTCTTTGTTCCGCCCAGCCCGAGTTGTGCTTTTCAACTACTGAAATTGCGGGAACTTTAGCGTAGCCGCTGCTTTACTCTAGCATTACGCAGTTTATCGTTGTGTCGCTAATTCTAAGTTATGTTTTAATCATTTATGCAAAATCAAGGACTTTAAACCCTCGTGTTCTCATAAAAGATTTTCCCGTCTGTCCGTCCCACCTGATGACAGCTGAATTTCCTCTGAGATCAATTAGCCACAACCTCTGGCCATTAAATATACAGCTCGATTAAATGGAGACTTACGGCCATAATTACGGACGTTAGTCATGGATGGCTCTCTGTGTTTGTGCGATGCATCATTTTGTAATTACCCATGTATTTGTGCCACACTGACATTGCCCCGTCTGCCAATTTCCCATCGCTGATGAAAGCGCTGACACATCTCAGAGGGAAGCTTTTGTGTCTCAGCCGTGACCTTAGCTCGACTGTTTCTCCAACATTTCTTCTCTGGCAGTTTTGTTTCTCGGTTGATGAAGAGATCTTGCGAGCTGTCAGCGGGATGGACCAGACCAACAGCAGCAGTAACGGGGGATATAGTCCACGCCCCCCGCCGTACAGCCACCAGGAGCATGGAGTTAGTGCCTACACGGGGGTCAGCTATCAGGTAAGTAGCATGGCTAGCATTTAGCCTTGATGACCATTCCAGCACAGTACGTGCAATGCGTCGGTTACCAGTGCTTCCACTGTACGAGGGGATTTTGTGGGTTGATTTTCTTTGGGGGGGAGGATTAAACTCTGTTAAAGTACGACCCTCTCTTCTCCCTGAGCCACAGCCACCCCAGATGGTAGTTAACTATTTCTCCCCTGTTTATTTTATTTTATTAAATATCCCACTGTTAGTTCAGCGTCAGCTAAAATCCCCCAGCAGCAGGCTTTGATCGTAGATCATTATTAAACCTTAATCATCGCAATGTCCACAAGTGCTGTTTGCACAACTGATTAAGCGTAGTCGAGAGATTTTCTGTCTTTGATTCAATGTGAAAACCCGTGCCACCCTTCACGTCAGTCCTCTAGAATAAGCCTGACACGTGCTTTTGTTTTTCTTAATCCAGGTAGGGAACGGAAAAGTCATGGTGGTGTCCCCTGCTAGTCCCTATGACGACGTGGTCCACCCTGAGGGCACGGCAGGACACCCCCAGCAGTACGGTGGCGAAGCTCCACCCGTCTACTGTCACGGCCAGCAGGAGTTCGCCTTCAGTGAGGCCGCTATACGAAGAGGTGAGCGCTGAAAGACTGGAATATTTATACATGGAATATTTTATGAAATGTGCTGCAGACCTGCATGTCGGCTTCACCCTGACGTGCATATTTTATCGTTGCGTTCCATCTTCCCGCTGTCTGTTTACCTTACTGTCTGTCATGTCTGGCTCTGGCTCTGTCAGGTTTCATAAGGAAAGTCTACTTGACCTTGATGATTCAGCTGCTGGTGACAGTCGGGATCATCTGTGCTTTTCTTTACTGGTGAGCCACCATCACACAATGGCATTCCATTGGAACAGAGAGGTGCCCGCGACAGACACCAGCATCACAGCGCCATGCCCACAAAAACCTGTCGCGGGCAACACGCTAGGAATACGTGGGTCCAGACAAGTCGGTAGAGAGTAAAACAGCGTAATATCTCAGCCGGTGTGAAAGCTTTATGTGTTTGGTATAAAGGATGTGGTAGAATGCAGTTACTGTAATTTCATAAATTGTGTTCAGCTCCCTTGTGCCCAATGCTGCGTCCTCTGTTAATATTTAATAAAATCATTCTGCTGCCTCTATCAAAGAAGCCTATTGTAAACGCCATCCCTCTCTTCCTTGTTTTTTTCCCCCCCTTTTCAAATAACAGGGACGTTCTCCGGGACTGGTCGTTGCACACCTACTGGTTCTCCTACACCATGATGTAAGCTTTCCAGAACATCCAGTTCAGGGACACTGGCCAGTTCTCCACAGGTTCAGTTTGTTGTTTCACCTGCATGAAATCCTCAGGAGCGAATCACAACTCATCACCGGAGTCTGAATCCCACTTACAGCATCACCGTGCATGAGAAATGGACACTATATATTCACGTATTGAGCACCCCCCCCGTCGTCATTGAACGCCTTTTTATTTGTGATTTACGATACACTCTGTATTCTCTGTGAAATAGGGCAGTGGTGATTGTGCTCATCCTGGCCCTTTCCTGCTGTGACAACATCCGTCGTCAAGTCCCCCTGAATTTCATCGCCCTGGGCCTGTTTGTGAGTAGCAGCACCAGCCAGCCATCAAATTAAACCCCCACCACACCTGCTCAGTTCTAGTTTGTCGTCGATGTTGTTTTTACCTCGTATTTACTTTCCATTTGTCTCCCCTCCCCCCCCCCCCCCCCCCCCCCCCCCCCCCCCCCCCCCCTTCCTCCCTGACTCAGACTGTCGCAGAGGGTGTGATGCTGGGATCCGTGGCAGTGTGAGTGTTTGTTTCCGAGGACGAGCCGCGCTGCCGTGCCCACTCATTTGCACAATAACAGCCCCCATTCGATCCATATCTGATTGTACGTCCGTCAGCAGCGACGGAGCCATCGACCCCCATAAGCTGGTTTCGGTTCACCAAATCATAAAAAAAAAAAAAAAAAAAAAAGCATGTGGAATCTGATTTTTCCACCCAGAGCATCACAAGTGGTTCAAAAGCAATTTTTCTGCACTGGTGCTTGTGTAAACACAAGCTACCTCGTCCATCTGAGGGACACTTCTCTTTTTTTCATTTTTACAATCATGTCACTCTGTCAGTAAAGGCATCAGCTGAGGCCTGACTATCAATAATACATTCAGATTATCATATTTATAGGATATTGCCATAACTGAAGCCGCAGCTGATGTGAAATGAACTTAGGAAATACATAATGCAGAGCGTGTCCACTGGGGGGTCCCTGCCATTGCTCTAGCTGAGACACATATTACAGACTATTAAATGAGGAAATAACACATTTCTTCCAAGAAAGAAATGTTTCCCTTTTAGGATGAAAACAGAGCCCCACTGTTCGTGAATCCACGCTGCCTGCCGACTTGTTAGCCGTGGTCCGATGGGGTGTCTCTGTCACCACGCGTCTGTTTGATATTCCCGTCTGTAGGTACTACGCCGCTGAAGCCGTTCTGTGGGCCGTGGGGGCAACGGCGCTGGTGTCCTTCGCCTTGAGTCTGTTCGCGATGCAGTCAAAGGTGAGACGTGCCGCGCACTCTGAACTTAGCTTGCGGTTTGTTGTGGAAAAGTGAAATTTTGCTTTGCGGTCACAGCGTACTCGAAGAGGAAAGTGTTGAGCCGAGCTGCTGGCAGCGCTCTCTCCATGCAGCCATCAGCAGAGCTTTAGAACTCTGATGGGTTTGCTGTCCAGGCAAAACTGTGATTACTGCTGAGATCAGTGCATTTGTCAATCAAGTTAATTCCTTGTGTCCAGGGGTGGGACAGAGTTAAACCCCAACCTGGCCTGTCCTCACTCTGGCTCTGACCATAAATCTTAAGTTCAGAAATAGCCTGGAGGCTTTTTGTTATTTACCTAAATCCCGTCCCTCTGTAGTTCTTTCTGTCTCTGTTCATTATTAAGTGTCTAAGAACACAATTAAAACGTAATATCTGGTGCTGTGCTGCAGTGGTATGTACTTTAAAACAGGAAATATCAATGGCTTGTCTTGAGAATTAAGGTAACGTGTTCAGGGTCTGTCCTGAAGCTGCCGGTTTGAAACGTCCTGTTCTCTTGATCTGTGTTAAAGCCCTGGAGCCGCTTCACTTCCACCGCACACTGTGGCGTTTCTTTGTTTGTCTGCTGGATGTTTTGTGCAGAGTGAAGTGACAAAAACTTTGTGTTCATCCTACCTGGTTTATCTGCACTGAAGATGTTTGTTTTTGAAGATGAAACTGAATTGTTTTATTAAATTATCAACCAACTTTTTTTTTAAATAAACGAAATGGATGTTAGGAAACGGGATGGATATTATGTTTAAATTATGAACAGTTCCACATGTACAGTCGCAGAAAGAAGAGACGATCATTTCGTTCACGTTCAAGTAAAACAAAAACAAAAAAAAAAATGATGGAAGTTTTTGTTGATTGTTTCCAAACGCAGTTTGGCATTTCACACAGTTTTCCACTTGGTGCCTGTGCAGATATTAAGTGCTTTGTGCTTGGGTTTGATAAAAGGAGCAAGCAGGTGTCTAACGAGTACACAGAGAATATATGAGCTTTTAAATGCTCTTTACTTGTGATTAATCTGAAGCAGGGAGGCATGTGCGCCAGGTTTAAATAGCCGGCATACAGAGGGTGATACTGTGATATAAATACACCCATAAAATATGCTTCTTTTTTTTTTTGTTTCTGGTCAAGCGAGCAGTCACTAACACACTTTTACTGCATTATAACCTCATGCTGGTCTTGCTCTGCAGTTCATGCCAATTTTTGTTTTTTTTCTGCTGCTGTCATATAAAATGTTTAGGCATGAGGTGATCAGCGATTCTCCTGGACTGACTGCCATCTTTTTTTTTTTTCCTTTCAGTCGATATGAGAGGGGCATGCAGGCCAAAATACCCCCCACTCCCCGCCTCTATGCCTGCGTTGCATCTTGCTGATTAATTATCCAGGATCTTTGTATCCAGAATCGTTAGGATTTTCTTCTGTGTTAAATGGCAATATGTCTTCATCAGTGAATAATCCGCGGTGGCTCGCGGCGCAGCTGCAATGCAGACGACCTTGAGCGGCCCCCGGCTTTTATGGCAGTGATGAGTTTAAACGTTCTGTCTCCAGTTTTCTGTTTGAGAGGCTCCTCACATTCAGTGTACTCCCCCTTCCCTCCCCTCCCCTCCCCTCCCCTCCTCCTCTCTCTCCCTCTCTCTCTGGCAACAGTGGGACTTCACTGCAGTAAATGGCAGCCTGTGGGTGTTCACCTGGACCCTCCTCTCGTTTGCGTTGCTCTGTGCCATCCTTCGCTCGCAGGTAAATCACGGGGCCCCATTGTGTTTACAGTGAGAATGGCTTTAAAATGAATTGCAGCGGCAGTGCAGTTAGAGGCAGACGTACAGCCTTTTATTCCCAGGATGTTCTGGCACTGACCTGCGTGTTGAGCAGACTATAAAGGAGAAAGTGTGCACTTTCACTGATATCCGACTGATGCTTAGAAAAAAGAGAAGTACGCTGTTGACGGCGAAGGCCGCAAGCAGAGGATGTGCAGAAATAAGCATTCGGCTGATTTGAAACGGCTAAATGCGAGAAATTAACTGGAACAGAAAATAAACAGTGCCGTCCAAAGGAATATAGCACGCACCGGTTATCAGCCGTCAGCATCGTATTTACTGTACAGAGGAATTAGGGAAGAAAGGGACGTGTTCAGAGTTTCTGCCACTGAGTTAACTGATGAGGCCAGAAAATGAGAGTCTTTTGTAAAGTACCTGCTCCTCTCGATTGCGTCAGAAATGATCAATAACATTGAGTAATGTTGTGTTGTTGCTTTTGTTTTTCCCCCCCATCAGTATCTTTACATCACGTACGCCTGCCTGGGAACTCTGGTGTTTTCCTTAGTAAGTCCACTCAAACTTTCTTGACAGAATTTGATTTTCTTCAACACTCATTGAAAACAAGTGACCTTTCTGCAGTGTAAGAAGCCATCATCACCACAGAAGGTTGAATGCCAAGTGAATGTATGTGATGTAAGATTTGATCCCAGGGCTGAGCGGGCTGCCACCGGCGCTATGTCAGCTTAGTTAGCGTCGAGAGAGAGACTCTGACGTCCTCGTGCCCTTTCATTTCAATTATGCGCCGCGAAACAGCGGTGGGCTTCATTTTCACAGCCACCTCTCTGTGTGCTTTTGGCATTAACAGCAAATGTTGTGACCCATCCCATCAGCCGATGGAACAAACTGTGCCTGCACGCCGAGCAGAACAGGCTGTCAGCAGACGCAAACAACTTATTTAAGCCGCACAGCTGACTCCATAATCATTTATACGGACCGTTTTTCTGCACGCTCCCCCCCCTTCAGAGATAAGAGGCACTGCGCTGATTACTGTAACCTGTGCTCCGTCACACTCTTCAGAGGAGCGGCCATCAGACTGCTCGGGTTGACGCGTCTCATCTCTCTGTGTGTCTCTGCAGTACCTGGTGTTCGATACCCAGCTCATCCTGGGCGGGAAACACAGAAAGTATGAAGTGTCTCCTGAGGAGTACGTGTTCGCCGCCCTCAACCTCTATTTGGACATTGTCTCCCTGTTCCTGCTCCTGCTGCAGCTCATCGGCCTCTGCCGCTGACACTGCAGAGACCCAGGACGACTGCTTCTGTTAAACTATCCACAACCTAGGTACATGGTACTGAAGGAGGATTGACAAACCATTTGAAGCTCTCTTAAATCAGTGCTTTTCTCATTTATACTGCTGTAAACAAGTTGAGTCTGCTTAATATTAATATTTCATTCAAGTTAACTGTTGTTGGCCTGCTCCTGTAAAGTATTTAAATATATAATATATATTTAATATAAAATCCCAACAATGCAGTTGATTTCACACCTATCACTAGGACTATTTTTTATTCAATTTCCCTTTCATCTAAATCTTAGCGTTAAAAGGCATACAGTGTCAGTGTCGTACGTATGAATGAAGCACACAAATTAAAACTCAACACAAGTTTATTGGCATCACACGTCAAACTTTTTTCATACAAAGAGGGAATGTATCAAGTATAGACTATGAAAGTGCAAATAGCATTTCAAGGATTAGTTGCTTTACAATAGAAAATATCAATGTGTTACAAAATGTTATGTTGCTATTTTTGAAGAAATCCCCTGGACATTAGAGGTGAAATACAAAGGAAGTACAAACTGTTCAGACTCAAAGAGGGCATCGCATGTCAGATCCTCCGCTTCACCCACTAAACCCAGTCCAACAGAGTTAGTCCCACTAACCATATGGCACTCACAGTATCACAACTTGAAGACACAGGCGATCGCTACGTTTAGAGTGACTGTGGCTCTCCTTGAAAAAGAAAAGAGTGGTCATTTACTTCAGTCGTATTATAATCAGTTAAAACGCTGACATGATCGTTTCATATCTGTCAATCACCATCATGTTCCTTTAGTGGATCAAAATCATTTTAAATAAATACAGACTTCATATTGCAACTTTCCTCCATTTTAGTGTCTGACTTCAGGTCAGATTAGTGACGTACGTACAGTGGATCAACAGTCGATACAGTGATTTGAGTTTCTTAACCCCCAGAAAACCAACTGCTTTCAAATGCAAGACAGGAACTGCACAAAAAAAGAGAAATAAAGCCAGAAAGATTTGGAGAGTGTGACATCAAAACCAACTCAAATGAAATCAGTGTTACCCTCTAACGAATACTTCTAAAGCTAACGAAAAGCCTCATGCTACAAATATTTTCTTGAAGAAAAATAAAAAGAAAAACTAGGAGCTCATGTCTGCACACTCCAAACTTAATGTGAAAGAAGTAACTTTAAGGTAACAGGTGTTTTTGTCTGTAAATACCGTGTCATTAGCACTCAGAAAGATCACGTGTGAAAGAGGAGAAAATAACTGTGATTGACGTAAAGGCACTGCGAATCTAACGAGAGAGGAAACCGCTTGAAAAACACGGGGCTCCTCGTTTCAGCAATCACGCGCTCACATTTTCTGGATGGCCGAGACGTCCGCAGGGCGCCGAGAAGGCGTCGCTCGTGTTACACTCACCAAGAGATTGGTTACAGCGGCTTCATTGAGTAGTTGGCTGGAATCCGAATGTGAATGCGGGATTATCTTTTCAACTGGCCTTTTTTCATTTGTGTGTAAAAGATGCTGACGTTGCCTGTCACATTCCACATCCAGCTGCAGTGCCCCGACATTCATTTTTACGACGCGTTCCAACGGGATTCAGCGAGCACCGTTACAAAGGTGTGAGCTGATTGATGCTCAGCCGCCCTGTGGGCCTGTCTGCGTTTGTTGTCTTTGAAGCCCCCGTGACATTTGCTACTTAAAGTGCTCTCGGATTTGAGGCTCTATGATGAACGGGGGCCATGTTCACCTGGATGATGTGAAAGTTTTACGGCGTAAAAATACACAACCATTATGGTCTTGAAATACAGGTTCCCACAGCACCATTTGGAATTTAAATTTCACTCAGCTGCAATCTCAAAAATATGGCCGGAGACTTTCACATTAACATTTAGCTGAGTCATTGAGATTGTAAGAAGCAGGCACGGCTTGCTGTGAATAATCCACTTGGTGACTGCAAACTGTGCTTTTGCCAGTGTGTCAGTGTTTGGCACCTATAAAGCCGACAGATATGGACAGGAGTGAGAGTGATTCCTCAGACTGTACCCTACAGATTGAATATTGAATATTAATCTGCTGCCTATGCACGAGGGGAGAAATCTCCCTCAGACCTGATCCAGACACATACAGTAGGCTTTTACTCCAGTGGAAAAATATTATACCTGCACAAGGCTGAAGTCTCTACAGCTCTCATCTCCTGAATCTGCTTTGAGGAAAAAGCAACTTCCTCGGTCAGCAGAGAATTGTATATGGAATTAAATCATTGAAATTCATAATTCCTTCCTATAGTTAGTGCTCTGCCTCTACAGTCAACACAGGAAAGGACCTGACTGTTTTTGACTAAACTAAGAGTCTAAAACTCCTTCCCCCCTTCTGTCAAACCAAGTATGAACTGACACATTCTGCATTGTGTTTACATTCCATCAAATAAGCTATTTCTTCAACCTCAAGTGTTTTTTGGCCTTTCTAATATAAACCACAGATCCTTTCCGCCTCAGCCAATCAGATCATACTAGGTGCACTTGCTCCTCCCACTCAGAGGAGCTGGTGCTGGGCAGCTGGTCGGATACAGAGTCACATCGCGGAGTGTCGACGTGGCAGACCTTCGAGCCCCTGCGCTCGGCGTGGTCTCCACTTGGTTCAAGCGCACCCACGTATGATAGCGACATCGGGTCCAGCCCCACGAGATCTAACTGGGTCGGCCTCTCCGCCACGGCACCATCCTTTTCCTCCATGTCGCTCAGCGTCCGAGAGCAGAAACCCACGTCTGCCCTCACCTCCTGAGGCAGTAGGACATGGCCGGCTTTCTCCTCATCTTGCGGGCAGCCTCTTCCGCCTGCGTGCACTGTGCCCAGGTTGGAATCGGTGTCGGAGGAGGCTGACGAAACCAGGGTGATGCCTTGAGGATTCATATCGTGGAACCATGCCATGATGTTTCCCAGCAGGTTTGCGTTTGCAGCTAACGCAGAGGATGAGGATGGGTCGTGGCTGCCACACGTGTTTGAATCAATCGTGTCACTAGAGGAGGAGAAGAGGCCTGTCGACGAGCTGCTGCCACCTGGAGCCACAGCTATCGGCAGGGAGGCCCCGTAAGCCCGGTGGCGGCTCTCGTGGTGCTGCACAGAGGCGTTAACACCAGTAGCAGCAGCAGAATAATGGCTGCTGATGTTGATGTTGCCGAGTCTTGCCAAGTTATCTCCCAGCTCCAGCAGTTCTGAGCTGCTTAGGGAAGCTCGAGGGAGGATCTCTACACCAGGATCCCTCTGCTCAAGCCTAGAAGGCAGGGAGGTGCCAATAGCACCAAGAGAGGCTTCGTTGGCAAGGATCTCATGGCTGGACCCACTCCCGGCCAGGCCAGAGTCCTGGAGAGACAGCTGAATGGCCAGTAAAATGTTAGGGTCGTCATCATCTAACGAATCGAGACCCTGCAAGAAAACAAAGGATGCATGTTGTCACAGTATATGCAAAGTACCTGCAACCAGGTCACAGCACCAACAGCTTTTAAAACCCTAGTTTTAAAACCTGCGAAATAGTTTAGAAAAGAGTAGCAGCAGCAGCAGCCGCAGCAGCAGGTTTGAGGAGATGATCAGACGTGATATGCACCATCTACAGATAAAGAAACTAATGCAGTTGTGACCCAGTTTTTCTCTATTATAGTTTATGTTTCGCTTTTTGCTGTCACAGTGTGAGTGTATGCAAGTTTGAGGCTTAACATATTATGATATCCATAATGGCAGAAAGCTTGGTTGATATGATAGTGATGACAGTGATTCAGTCAGTGTGTTCTGACTTCCCAGTAGGATGTGTTTTAATGGTGTTTGGATTCTTCTAAACTGTGAGACAATGCTACTTGTTTTTACATTATATAGATGAGGTTGTTCGCCATGAAATCACAGGATATTTGACAGAATGATACCAAACGTGAAAAACAAAATCATACCAGCCTCTGTTCTTGTACCATAGCGACTGGATTCTCCTCACCCCCACTTAATTTTAACTCTCGAATTAATCTTCTCTTTTGTATAATTAATCAGCCAGCATGACTATAGTTGGAACAAGTGCACCAAACTTTTAACAGTGTTCTATAAAACTGCCTTCGGAAGAAGAACGAAAAATAAAACTAAATTAAAAATAGTCAAACACCATAACTATCAGGACTAGAAACTTAGTAATGAGAAATGTGTGTTGTCATCTTGAAGGTTTCTCACCATCAGAGGACATGGTCTCCGTCCACCTCCGACATCCTCTGAAATTTGAAGATTGAGAAAACAGTCACATTCGAAAAAAACTGATTCTTTAAAGCAGCACTTTGATAGCAATTTAACCCATTCAGAAAAATCATGTCTTTAATTCATCTTTAATGAACACTACAAAATTAGCAAGTGAGAGCTACCTGACCGAGCATGTACATTCAGCACTTCTTCAAGAAATTCACCAATTCAGTATCTTTGTCAGAAATCGATTCATCCTTGTTGGAAAAACAGAACCAATTAGCTGGCTTCAAAACTGCAAACGCTGACCATCTTTCACGCCATGCAGCCAGAAACAATGCAGCAGCGTGATGGACGACACTGATGGATTAAAAATATTGGCTTGTTGAACTTGAGAAGCTGTGATTTTTCAAAGTCTGAGGCTATACTCTAATTTGCACGCTCTTGAGACCTGCATTACTGGGACAGCGATGAGGATTGGAGGTGAGAGCGTGGGAGAGAACATTTTGCCTTTTCTGATCTTTCATAATGTAGCTTTAATGAGGCATTGGGTCGTGCAAATAAAACCTCAACAAATTGTAAAGTAATCCACCAAGATAAAAAGTTAGAAAGCCCAGAGGGAGAACACGGTGCGTATGTTGCAGTACCTAAAGTGCTGTCGCTGGGGTCATCGGGGTCAGACGTGTTGCTACGCAGACTGGACATGTCCCCTCGTCTACGCTGCCGATGTCTCCGTCGGTGCTGGAACTCTGCGTACTCCTTATGAGATCAAGAAAGAAATGGTATTTTAAAGACAGAAGACAAAGCACCATTGTCTTCATTCACTTCTCTGGCTTCATTTATCTGATCACTTGGTCCACAACTCTGACCAGGAGACACAGTCCAGAGCAGCAACACAAGGCTTCTTACGTTGTTATGACACAACGCATTAATATATGGCTATGTAAACTTGTAACGCTGCTTCAGGTCGCAAATAGCTTCGCTTTAAATCTGGTGTGAGGCTTGTGTTCGTGGAAAGATCAGCGCAGCGAGACTTCAAACTTTTAAACCCTTTCATCTCCAGACCAAGCCTGAAGTCATTAGGCACCATTCTAGAAAGAATCCAAGCAGAACAAACTCATACTGGAAGGGAATTGGATATTAAGCAACAAGAGGCCTGAGGTTCAGTTGTTTGAAAATACTGTGCGTGCGCGTGCGTGTGCCCAACTAATCTCAGAAGCAACCAGAATACCTTATCAAACATGAAAGTGATGTTATTAAAATAGAAAGTAAATTAAAAATGTATTTACTTGCATGAGTCAGAATGAATTTGAATTCATATTTTGTCCAGGTTGAGTGACGAGAAAAAGCAAAGCCTGGTCAGAACAACAGACAAACTGTGCTTCAGCTGATAACACAAAAACAATTACATTGTTTTGTGTCTGTATTGGAAACATTCCCTGGACATTCACAGAGCTGGTGGCTCTGATCATTCTGAGTGTCTCAGAGAAGCCGGCCCTGTTTTATTGATTCCTGTTTACACCAACAGGCATGCCAGGTATATGATAAGATACTCTCAGTTTTGTTACTCAAACAGTTTAGTATGGACATGGCCTTAGTGCCTGGTGTTCACCTAATACAAGTCTAAATCTTGCTGCTCTGTCAGAAGTTGTTGAACTAAGTCATATAAATACTCTGAAATTGAACCTATTCCAGCCTTTTGCGAGTCAGCGCTGTACACATCAGCAGATGCCTCTTGGGTAAAAGGAAACTCCAAATGTGTGTGTGTTTTGCTGAAGTTAGTAGCAGTTGTTCTAACTGATACACCTCCTGTCTGGGGTTATTGACTTGACTCCAGTTAGTGTAGTTAGTTTATGTCAGCAGCCTAGAGACCCTCGTTCTTTCTATTTTTAAATCAAACTGAATGTTTGAACAATGTTTTCTGTATGCGTGTCATTAGTTTAAATAGAAGGGTTGTGATAAAGGTAGTAGATTAGTTAGTAGATTTGAATATAAAGCTTGTGTCTGTTCATTATTGTAAGTCTAACCATATGTCAGACAAACATGGACATAAACTGGGTCTACTAACACCTTTTTATTACTAGATATGTGTGAAGGTTCTTAAGTCATAAAATATATACACTGAGATAAAATTTTATAGGGAGTGTATATGGATTTTGGCATGTAGTAGAAATGGAGTATTTTATGTAGTGTATACATAGCTTCATTGCTAAACTGGTGAAACACACACTGGTGAAACACACGGCCGCTCACGTGTTAGACAAACATGAAAAGTTTTTTTGACTGAACGTATAATCTGCAAATCAGCACCTTAGGGACATAATCGGCTTCATTTTCCATTCCATCATCTCTTGCCTTTGCGAAAGTCATTGAGTCATACTCTTATAATCAAAGAGCTGTCACCCAAACGCCTTTTTTTCTTCCACCTAAAAATAGCGCACTATAAAGCGATCTGCCGGCCTTGTAAGAACCATGGAGCGGACCATCTGTAGCCGCGCCTGTGTGCTGGTGTCATCACGCTTTGATTATTACTATGGTGTTCCCATTAACTACTGCAGCTGAGACACGGCCACTTCATTAGGACAAAAAAAATTTCAAGACTTTCATGCAGTTTCTGGCATCAGGAGGTTTTAACTTTAATGCACCGTCAATATAGAATTAAATAATGAATGACTTTTTCATTATTTAAATTACAGGGAGGTGGAGGTTATAAGAGATTCTTTCCTGTATTTACACTGATTTTTTTTTTTTTAATCCACCTCTTGTTAGTGTGTGCCTGGTTTAATCTAATTTATTCTTATGGATTGTTTTTGAAATTCACTTTTGTCTCTTAAAAGTAAATCAGTAACAGTCAAGCACCGTTTGGGAAGCATATATGCTTTAGGGTGGATAACCACATTTGGCCTGACATCCTATAATTAAAACAATAGAGGAAACAAGATGGGAGATTTGTTCCTGATAAACAACTTATTACAACATAACGGGACATTTTATGATTTGTAGAATGCTTTATAAAAGCATAACAGCTTGTTTTAACTGTGCCTGTAGCATCTGGATGAGTCATCTCGCTACTGCCTCTGGTTTCAGTCGCTCCATAGCTTGTTGCTTTTAGTTTGGAAATGGTAAAAGCAACAAAGTGGGTCCTGATTTGAATAATAAATACAACATTATCTGTCCAGCAGCTGCAGTTTATTCCGTAAAACTTAAGTGAACAGAATATTGCTTTGCAAAGCTTTATTTATGACTGAGCTGCACAGACAGAGGGCGAAGTGTTTCAAAGTGTTTTATCAAACTGGCAGATGCGACAGATCTTTCCCTTTGTTTCCTGGCGTCTGGGAAGCAGCCGCTTTATGCAGTTAACAGATGCACATGCTCATTTTTGATGTCATATTTGCATACTGTTGTTGTGCTTTAACACTTCAGAAGGAAGCACCACAAAGTCTGAGGAGTGTCGCCGTTGTTGCACTGAGTGAATTTGTTCCAGAGTGAAACCCTGTATGACGGAACACTGCCACTGCGCATTAACTGAACATTAATAGAAACACAGTGAACTAACTGCAGAGTATTGACTTATGCTCCACCATCGGGTGCATGCATCAAGCTGTGCTGGAGAAGTAGGCAGGTCAATAATCAAACCATTATGTGGTCATTTGTTTTATGAGTGTAAGTGTTAACTACAAACGTCTGTTACTAATGTGCAATGATCGTGAGCAACCTGCTTAGGTGTTTGCCAGAGCACTGTGCTTTTAATCATTCCAACTGTGTGCACAGGGGAACACTGAACCATCTGGCTTCTCCAGAATATTGAGTAACGTGATGATCTTTGGGTCATCATGGTTTGTCAGAGCTGTTGACACGGCCAAAGTCATAGCAGCATTATTAAAGATTACTGATGGTTGTATGTAACAATCATGATTACACATTCTGCAATCAATCAAACCTCATTATCTGTGACATTAGCAGAGTAATGCTGGGGTTAAAAGTCATCCAAGTGTCTGTCAGCCCCAACATTCATATCACATGGTTTTCTGCTTTAATGCCCTCTGGTAGTCTTCTGTGAGCTCTAACGGACTCTTACTATAACAGTATAAATAACGTCTGAGTTGAATATTAAGATCAGTGGCTTGTTGACACTTGGATGACACCACAAAAGCAGAATGGAGGTAAGTCGTTGCTTATTTCTGTTGTTTTATAAGCTCTGAAAACCCCCAGCCCCCCTGTCGGCATAGTGGTGAGTAGATGAGTGAATTTTCATTTTTCCCCTTAAATGCTGAAAATCAATCGCTGCGCACCAATCACAGGTAAATGTCACAATCACACTAATCAGCCACTTTCAGGTTCAAACATGAACATGATTGCAGGCGAGAGATTTGGGTGAAATGTAGCTGCATCTACTGTTGGGTTACTACACATGTGGGTGCAGCAATTCTCTATTTACTGAGGCTACAGTTTAACTCTATGTTTATCACATGATTGTTAAAATAAATAAGCCAAAAAACAGATCTAATCTCTGCAGTAATGGCATCAGGTGAAACTGAGGTGAAAATTAATTTGTGTCAGCTTCAAACGGCACAGTGGATGTTTTAAGTTTGAACAAAATTGCAGTGAAACTGAAAGAAGGCTCTGTAATTATTACCTCAGGTGATGCAAAGCCTAAATATTCCCAGTCCCACGTTCCGCCAGCGAAACTGCAAGTAACCAAGACAGCCAGAATACAAATGTGAGTATTTTACACTTAATTACACACACCCATATGATAATTTCATTTCAATCAGTGTCTCTCTTCTAAACACTCATCTGAGCTGCATGTCTGCCTGTTACCTGCGTCTGGGAGCCTCAGGAGAGTCATTGGGGGCCACTCCCCTGGCTACAGAGGCCAGGAACTCCAGCCTCTTCTGTTCTACCAGGCACGCCGCACGGATGATCTTGTGACGCGGCGTCCGCAGGTAAGGCCGATTGACTTTTTGAGCCAGGTCTTCAGTAACCATCTCTAAATCAGTCTGAGGAGAGAAACACAATTGATGGCTGAGAGATTTTTTTTGAGTGGTTTTATTGTCTGAATGCACTTAAGTTTAACTTTATGTCCTGTAAAATAATGTATTCCAATCTCATTGTTCAAGGACAAAGTGACTTAAGAAGTAGCCATTGAAGTGAACTACTTTTACTGCTACTATGTATTATCAATCAAATCAAGCTTTTAAAAAAGTGATAAGAGTTACTGGAGCCTTGCATTGTCATTTTACAGTATTTGAAAAGCCAAATAGTAGCAGGTAAATACAATTTGTCTGTGCAAATAATAAACTGTAGATCTTTTAGCAAATGCTGAGATATGCAGGTATAATTGGGTTGGACCATGAAGCTCATGAGGCTGAAAGCTTTAGTCCAACATCTTTATTGGTCCATAACACTGGCAGCTGTGAACGTGTCCTTTTTTCAACACTGTAACCTGCATAAGCTCGTAGATCTCTTTCTTTGTGCTTTTGGGCTCAAGAAAGAAGCCGTAAGGATAAGAGCACTTCAGGATGCGGCGAGTCTTCAGAAGCTCTAGGACAGCATCTTCAATGAAGGTCGTGTCAGGTGGTCCTCCTTCCCCTGGGAACGATAAGAAGTGTTTCAGATAACAAAATGAATAACTGCCTTACATTTATATAATAAAGCCCTGAATCCATCCTGAATGCTTGACACTTCCTAGCAGAGTAGTGCTAAATGAGAAACTCTCCACAATGTGCAAAGTGTATTGCAGGTACTGTTTAAAATAGCTGATCTCTAGCGGTGTTGGAAAATAGGGACTGTCCTGACAAAATAGGAGAAACCTCCTCCTGGAGAGCTGCAAAGACCCTAACCACTACCCCTGTCCCTCACCATCTTTCCACAGATGTGCATGCCGTTTTATACCTACGTATGCACAAGCGAAACTGAGCCTTTGTATCAACATCAACTAGGCTGAAAATTTATTTCAGCACTCTGTGATTGACAAATAAATACACAAGGTTCAAAGAACCCAGCAAAGTTTATCCACAGAGCACGGCCTTGCTGTAACTTAGACATGCCTGCTGAATAACAAACCAAAGCCACTGTTGTTCATGCATTCCTGAAGCACCTTTGTGTTTCTTCTCCCTCCCGCATGTGTCCCACAGCTCAGTGTCAGAGGACCAGATTAAGATGTGTCTAAATGTGTAATGAAGAGTGATGCTGCTGTGGCGGACTGCTGACTCACTTCCACTCAGGGCTCGACTGAGCTGCTCCATCTTCTCTTTGGCTGTTTTTAACAAGCGCTGCTCCAGCTATTGTGAAGAGGAGAGAAGCAGGTTTCATATGTGAATTATTGGGTAAAAACCTCTTTAGAGAACTGTTGGACTTAACGCTGAAGAGATTTCCAGAATATGAGGCTAAATTAAAAAAAATGTATCAAGGCACTGTCTGATTTTCTCTTCCATAACAAGCTGGAAAAAGTAGGGCAGTCTCTCCAGTGATATTCAAGATGTGCAGAACACAGAAATATTGAACATTTGACGAATAATGCCTTAGAGAGCACAGCCACATAATGCAGGTGTGTGCCAGTTTACATCCACTACATGACTGTACATTATCATGACCATCATCACATCATTAAAAGTCAGGGGTGGTTACCTGATAGCTGTGCTCGTGGTTCTTGAAACGTGTGTAGTAGTGCATGAAACGGTCGAGCTCCTGAAAGCTCTTGTGTTTCTTCTCTGCCTGAAAAACCATGATGAAACACCAGTCACAGTCAATAAACTCCTCAGTGTCGTTCCCCTCGCAGACGTGTGCTGGAGCGGCCAAATAAGTCCAAATAAGCGAGCAGTGCCACAGGTGAAATCAGTGCCTGTGATTGGGAGTAACACTGGTACAGACTGAGAATGAACTTCTTCTTTTCAACTTTTGATGAAGGTACGTGGGATTGACAAAGATGGGTTGTGTGTACATGTTAAAGTGTTCTCCCTTATTTAAGCTACATATAGTAATCTGGTATGTACAATAAGTACAATTTTAGGTACCACTGGGGCAGAAATTTGAGTTTGTATGACGATGACAGCTTGCTTTTAATTAATTAATTTCTGATAAAAACCCATGGCTACATTGCCCTCTACCGGCATAACACAAGAACGTGTGAAAATAAACTACTTGATTCTGATCTTTTGTTTAAAAAGGGCCTACTGTGGGCCAGATAACTGGAGTGCACTGACGATAAAGAAACAAACTGCAGTTTAACACACATGCTGCATTAATTCAACATTCATGTCTAAATGAATGCAGTGTCAATCACTTAAAGCCATGGTGTGTGTGTGTGTACCTCTTCAGTCATCTCCTTAGACTGTTCTTCCACCTGCTGGATGACCTCATAGCGGGTGCAGCGGTAGTAGCCTCCTGTTGACGAGCTGTGCTTTTTCCACTCCTCCAGACAGATCCAGCAGAAGTCATACTTACACTACAGGGACAGGATGGAAATGTTAACCCTTCATCTGCTCTGGTCAGCCATCACATCCAAACCGGTGAGTCTCATATGATTATTCCCCCAAAGTAAAAAAAAAAAAAAAAAAATTGACTGCCAAAACAGTGTAACCCCTCTCAAATGTAAATCAGCTCATGGTCATTTTAATCATTCATGTCTTGAATTCTCTACTTCACTGTTGAGTTCTGCTTAGAACCATATCATAAGATGTTTCTGTTGACATTTTTTATGCAGCACACGTATTCTATACCTTTTGTGAAAACCCTCCTTTCATTGATATCTGTTATCCTTTAAAGACAATCAGTCTCAGCTGACGCTGGACAAGTTGTTGTATGACAATTGAACCTGAGATTAAACCCAGTAACCTGGGACTCAAGATCTACCTGCCTGTCTCAAGCTTGTTCCTAACAAACACCAGAGCAGTTGCCTGCTGCATCTAGAAGGCACTCCGTCCACATTTGAGATCAGAAATCCCCATCTCATACTGTAGAACAACAAAACACTACAGCCCCTCAAATCCACAGCTTATTTGGGTGATTGAAGTGATTTTGCTCCCTGTGCAACAAGTACCTTCGCAAGAGACAAGTTAGCAATGAGCAACACAAAACCCTAAAGGCTGAGACCTCTGTTGTCCTGGAAACACTCTGCCTATATGGTACTTCAGAAAAATCAATGAACGCGAGGAGGGCATACAAGGAAGGACACAGAGACACAAAGAGACATTGTGTGAAATGGAGAGACTTAAGATAAATAAGTGTGAGACTGCACTGGAGGGGAGGAAATGGCAGCGAAAAAGACAAAGAAACGTTCCTTGGCAACACTGAATCCTGTGTTTCCAAGCAACAGAGACAAAGCCATTTTTAATGGATAATAACAGGTCAAGAGGCTGAGCCCTCTGTGGCCTTTCAGCTTGAGAAGGCTGCTCCATCTCTCCCAAACTAATCTCCATCTCTAGTCATCCTCTTTAACCAGGACAGAGACAGTGACAGGCCTGTCACAAAGACAAAAGGGGTCTGCTTGTGTGACTGCACTGGGCTGCTTTCATGGCCTGCCCTCCAGCGAGCAGTGTTTGTTACAGAGACACAGTCAGGCATCATGACTGTGCGATTATCAGCCTCACACTGTCTGCCTCCTCCACTCAGCGAGAGTCTTTTTATCTCCATCACCTCTGTTTTGCTCTCTGTTGTCTGTCTCAGTCAGATCGAAGCTCCTGACTAAGTACAAGGCTTACTGGCTTCCCGGCTGTTTGATGGATTGTTTGTGAACATGACAGTATCATAAGCAAATGCTTGTAAAGTGATTTTTTTAGAACAACTGCAAATGCCACACTTGATATATAGAGAGGCTTAAATCTGAGCTCCTTTTCACCTTTGTAACCACATCACGACACCAGACAAAAGAACATCTAACTATGTTGAATAATGCAAGGCACATCACAGCCTGAGCATAAGACCAGATCAGCAACGTAAGAATTCTCCAACGGAGGACGATTCATATCTTGACAAGGACCAATGCGTTGCCTTTGAAAGACATGCTTTAATCTTTTATAAATACTTTGCTTAAGGGTGTTTACAGTGTGTCTCTATTCACAAATCAACTTTCCACTCAGCTGTTTGTTTATACAGAGGATATTATGGAGTCTACTAAGACTTAGCTGCCCCATAATTTCACTGTGTAAATTATGTAAAGTATTCTGAACCCACAGAGGAAAGCAAGTCAAATAACAAACATGAGGTTATAACACATAATGAACTGTATTGATTTCAAGATGTCAATCCTCATTGTGTACTTTTGATAAAACAACCAGTGTTAAGGTGATCGTTTAGTCAAGGCAACTGGATTTCTTTCTTTATTGAAGACGTTTCGTCCTTCATCCGAAGGGCTTCTTCAGTTCTGACCAGTGTTAAGGCATTTATCTGATCAAAATCAGTGTGCTGAGCAAGAAAAATGAACAGCAAGGCCAAAGGCTGAAGTGTAACTGTAATTCTTACGCTGCTAATTATCACCATGCCAGGGAACAAGAATTGATAGGGAGAAAAAAAAACATATCTTAGTGTACAATTTAGCGCTGCTTGATTGAATATGAGTGTTTCGGGGTTGCACTGTACTTCGTGTTAGTCTCGTTGTTTGTTTTATTTTGAATAGCCTGTGTTACAGCTACTTATTCAGGTAGTTTCCCTAATCGGAACACAATCTTCTCGTTATCATTTGCCAACAATAAGCCATCAAAAAAGAAAAACTGACCTTAGCACACTGCATGTGGTTGCAGCCCTCGTTTTTTTGAATGGGGGACTTGCAGTTAGCGCAGGGCTTGGAGTTACTCAGCAACCATAAGCAATTGGCTGCATCCTCATAGGCTTCGCTCACACCCGCCACTTCAAGAGGAGGAGAGGGAGGTAAACAGATCAAATAAAGGCACGATGAAACAGAAGGAGAACGGCAATTAGCCATGGCATCTAAACAGGCAAATTGGAAGTTGTCCTGCCTGACTAATATGGATTGCTCATACATTTTGCGAACATCTCCCAAGACGCTCATGCATCCATCCATATTCAAAGAGAGCAATTGGCCATTATCACAGCATCTCAGATGTGCCATTTGAAATACTGAGATAAAACAGAATCTGCGGGAAATGAAGTGGAAGATGGTCCTAAAACAAAAAAAAATTGGTTCTGATATTCTGACTGTCACTTCAACAAAGTGGCATTTGAAGGCAACTTGGACCTTTTAAATTATCTATTTGTCTGCTCACAGTACTGCCTCCAGACGATGCATATTTTCAATGAGTGGGTTGTTCTTTGTAATTAATAACTAATCATCACATTACTGTTTATTGGGTTAGCAATAAACAATAATGTGACTGTGAGACTGTGGTTGAGTTCCAGAAAGTTTAAATCAAAAGCTATCACTGGACCTAAAACCAATAATCTACCACAGCAGAGAGCAGAAGAAGGAAGTAAAACTACCAGAAAATCAAACTGGACATAGGTTTGTTTACTGATTGCTCGATGAGCTCACAGGCATAAAAACATTTTTAAGAGGAAAATTTGGGCCCGGAGTAACAGCACGAACCAAAAAGAAGTCATGAGATAATGTATCTCAGCAGATTTACGTCTCTATCCCTCTGGTTGTGTGCACCACTGAGGAGTATAGTAAGGAGTAGCATCTGTTGCAGCGTCAGAGCACGCACACACACACACACACACACACAGGTGTTATGCTACTTATAGTTGATAGCATAGTTATCTTAAATAACTTAATAATACCATTTTCTTCAGCTTAAGAAACTCCAAAGCTTCTGAAAAGTCCTACTCCAAACAGTTTTTCACCTCAGGAGCATTCACAAAGTGCCCATTTTTTTGCTTTTTGTGGTTTCCTCTTTCCTTAAGTGAGTCATATCATTTTTTTTGAGCATGAAAAAGGTCCACTGGGTAACAAAGGCCAAAGCCTGTGGTAAAATAGGTGATATGGGAAAAAAATGTTCTCCTTTAAAACACCATGCTCTTGAGTTGTCTGTTAGTTTTTTCCATCCTGGCTTTCATTACCTCACTCGATTGGTAGGGCAGAGGCGACCCCATTGCTATTTTAGTTACAACATTTCTTACTCACTCTAAATTTCAAATGAAAAAGGAGTCGGCCAGCTGGTCAATCGTAGTGGGCTATTTTGGAAGGTGGGCCAAGAGCTAAATCATGAAGATGATGTTAACAATTAAAATTCAGGAAAAACTAACCAATCCTAATTTAAAAGAAGCACCAATGCAATGTACAGAAAAATACATATTCTGGACAATTCAGGATGTGGCTTTATTCTAGGGACAATTTAAAATTAAAATAAATAACTTCAATATATTTGCTTGGAGTAGGCTTTTTTAAATAGAGCCACATAAGCTTTAGCAATATAGTCCATGCATTAAGAAATTATTTTTCTTATTTCACAGTATGCCTTACTCACGTTCTTCAGGCCTCATCTCACTGACTTCCTGTTGCCACAATTTCCAGGTCTCACAGTCACAGGGCTCATGGGCTTCACCTTGACATTCCCTGTAATACACACAGACACATAAGGTTGAAATAGTCTGTGTTTGTCCAGGAAGGAGCTGCAGTAGTGAGACAAGCCTGGTCCAGAGCCTGTGTCTCCTTCTGAGTCAGAGGGGACGTATTGTCCGTATTGTCCCCGGACGATGTTGTGCAACATGTATCGACATTAACAGGTTGTTGCACCAATGTTGGCGTTAAGGGAGAGAAGACTGTCAAGTGGGAGCGTCATGGGTGTGAGAGCACATGATCTCTGCCTTGTCAAAGTTGCTTATCAGGTGATGTTCTGACATCCACTAAGAGGTGTCAGTCAGACAGGCACATACTTGTGCTGCTGCCTGTGTTTCACACTTAGGAGAAGAGAAAATTATTTGGGTATCATCCTCGTAGCTGTGGTAGGCAAAGGCATGTGTCAACAGAGCCAAGTCAGTGTACAGAGAAAACAGAAGAGGACCGAGGAGGAACCTTCAGGAACCCCTGTAGTGAGTGGACAAATTCAGACAGAACCATATCCTCTTCAAGTTAACCTGTGAGACACCCATATCCTGATGGCTCTAGTGGTTCACTGTGTCAAACGCAACAGAAAGATCTAGAAGGAGGACCACAAATGAGAGAGAGGCTCTAACAATGTTTCTCGGTGACAGCAATGATGGCAGTCTCAGTTGAGTGGCCTTTCTGGTGAGGATCAAGAAGATTGTTTTGGGGAAGAGAGATGATTAAAGATTGCACACTGGACTTTGGGAAGAAAAGGTCTGTATTTGTACAAAATTTTGTTGACTTAGTAGAGAATACAACAGTTCAGCAATTCAGAGACATAGACAGTACATTTTATGTGCTTGTTTCTGATCTGTTCTGCTCTGAACTGTTACATTTCTACATTATCAGGCTGGAAAATCATTTTCCCTTATACTCTGTTTTCTTGAACTGCTGTTTGGCAAACTTCAAGCACCCTGTTATACGCCTTTTACTCAGAGATGGCTTTCACCGGCCACTCTATCATTTAGAAATGATCGATGGCATGCTGTTTTTGAGGAGAGATGTCTGCCAACAGAGCCCTCTCTGAAAATGGCCATTCTTTCCTCTTTACTAGGTTTGACATGACACAATCTCAGAAGTGCCTGGGTTATTTTAGTCTTTTTCTGATTCACAATTAGCTTGCATTTATGTATGGCAAAGATGTGCTGTCCCCCAATAACTTGTGCAGTGCCCATTATGAACCTGCCTTTTTGGAATGGGTTGCTTATTTGGCCTGTGGTAATGCTGGTAGCAGCCTTCTTTCAGAAAGGCTGCTGTTACAGAACACTGAAGGAAAGTTTTGCAACTACAATTTGCATTAACAAAGTGTGTGCACTTCACTGACCAGCAAAAGAGGTGGCCTTTGCCACAATCTACTGCAGGGGCACGGAGAAGGGGGAAATTAAGAGGGTCTGCTGTAGAGGCTCCAGGACCCTGGGTGTTGAGTCGCACGGCCCTTTCACACCCTGCCACAGGACACCAGCGGATTGCTGGGTTATTCTCTACAAATGCCTGAAACAGAAGAAGCAGATTTGTAACAACAACAATCCAAATCATTCTCAGTCGAAAACATTATGTTTATGCTTGAAAAAAAATCACTGGAAATAATTTGTATTTGCATCTATTTACTTTGTACAGACTTGCCTTTGTGTGCAGACAAGTCCTCTGAAAGAAAACAAATGCTATATAAACCTCTAATTATCTCCCACACTATTGAAGTTGTTTATTTAGTCCAGATCATCCATTTAATTGCTAAGACAGGTCAGAGATGCCACCCTATTGTAAAAAAATGAACCAAAAATGGATGTAATGGCTGTGTGATGGTTAAAAAAGAAAATATTCGTGTTTCCATGGCAACTCATATCGGCTGTTTAATTAGTGGAGGTGTGTATCTCTTCGATTTTTTAGGGTAGGCAGTTACAGCTGGGGAAAAATAGTTAGCTGGTGATGTTGAATGACAAGTTTAGAGGCTGTCAAGTTCACACTGTTCCATTGAGCGAGTTGTGAGTTCCTAGAAAAGAAGCATCATGGATGTGTTTTTAAAGCAGAGGACATGTAACCATGTATGCTTTCTGGATAAAAAACTAACAGTAATCAAGCCCCATTACAAAACCTCTCCCTCAAATGTATATTTAGTCATTTTACTTTTGTAAAAATTACAAAAGTAAGAAAGACACAGTCATAATTATCCAGGCTTTAATAAGAATAAATACTAAATCTTAAGTCACTTGATGATCTGCTTTACCTTGATATCAAACTGCAGGTATCGCCTGTCCATCTCTCTGGAAACCACGCTCTCTATGACTTCGACAGGTACTAGCTGGTAGCAGTCAAAGGCTGGGCAGAAGATGTTATGGGCTTCACCCTCTTGGATCTTCAGATTTAGAAATCTGAGAAAGAATACAAGCATTGCAGTAAGATAAAGGTGCTGGATATCCCAAATGTGTATCATAGCTTGGATTCAGCAAAGGGTTATAAGGTTAACAAAATTAAGAAGAATATGTGAATGACTTCAGAGGAGATACCATATTTTCACTTAAATATAATTTATGTTGTATCTCTCAGCCTTCTAAATAGCCACTGGATAGAAAGAAAACCATTAAGGACTAGTGGAAGTACTGTATATTGAGCACATAGCAAACCAAGCCACAGAACTGGCAGGCCATGCCAAAACATAGCTTACCCTTCCCAGCATGATCTGCAGAACTCATGGCCACAGGACATGTCAACAGGTTCTTCAAAAACAGACATGGAAGACATGCAGATTCCACACTGTAAGACAAAAGAAAAATGATACCAACTGTTACATTTAGTTAAATTAAATCTACAATAGAAATAATTTATTTGTAAATCTATCTGAGAATAGGCGAATAAAGCTAATTAGGTGCTAATCATCACATGCATTGTTTTCGCTCTTCAGATATACTGAGTGAAACTAAAGTGAAACTTCAACAATAACCCTGTGAAACCCTAACAAAAGATAAAAAGGATGCCGTGCGCTTGAACAATGTAAGTATTGACTCGTGGAAGAGCAGAATGTGACATAATCAACTGTAACCTTTAAACAGGCTCTGGAGTAGACCCAGTCGATTGGCCCAGTTCAAGTCACGCCCCCTCACAGCCATGACAAAAGACAATGTCAGACAAATGGAGCCAGTAATTTCTCATAAAGCAATTGGTAAATCAAGTTTGTCAGCCTCGGCTATCATCTATCAGTTCACATTCTGAAAATACTCTGACACACCCACCAAAGGTTAAATGATCCTCTGAAGAGACTGGATAAGTCTAACTTTCACCACAGATGTCAATGTCTTCTTAAAAGCCTGGAGTCAAGCGTAAAACTACTGAAAATCTCAACCAGTACAATACAACTCAGTACTGATTGCAGAACCATCTGTTTACAAGGATCACAACAAGCACCACCAATCGGATGTGGATGTCAAGAAGCTGTTAATAAAGCGGTTACCCACACCTTCAGGCCAAGCTCTAATCAGATGGCACAACAGTGAACTTTGCCCTTCTATGCTCCTGACCTCCTCTGGGACACAAATTGTTATCCAGCACACTTGACACCCTTGTTGGCAGTCTTCAAAACAAATTGCCAGCAGCATAAAATCAGCTAAAGGCCAGGGGCATCGTTTGAGATCAATAACAACAAGCTTGACGGGATAATGTGTATACCCATATGGAAACTCTGATCCATGTGTAAATGGAGAAAATCAACACAGATGATGGTGATGTGGCAACTGAGATGAGAGAGAGAAATTTCATTTCACTTCACATTTTAACGTTATTTATAGATCCACGTAGTCGTCAATGTTCAAGCCAGTAATGATGTGTTTCAGTGACCGTTATTATTATGTGTAATTCATTAAATTATCAGGTATCAAGTATCAAAGTCCTAAATCCACAGCAAAATAGAGACATCCATATTCAGAAACCCTTAAAATGAGATGTCTGACGACTGCTGCAGCCGGACTTCATTATGCCAAAGCAAGTCACGCAGCCTCAGTTTAAATGGACTTAGTTCACTATTTTTTTTCCCACTGTAGATTAATTTAATGACTAATTCCTTCATGTTTAATGCAGAGGGTCACACCATACCTATTTAACAGTCTACATTAATGGCCTATGGAGCGTTGCTTGCTAATAAAACTATAATAATAATAATAACCAATTACATTTTAGAACATATTTTAATACTCTGGCACAGCATAAGTAACAAACCACTGGTTCTCTGAGGCGTAGAGGTTGTGTTTATATTGGTGAAGGAGAGCACTGGCATGAATGCTAATGGTTACAAAGCTGGGAAATAATGCAGCATTATGCAGAAAGACAGGTGTGGTGGAGAAATTTTAAAGAATTCAGCAGAAAGTCTGTGGCACCATGGGGACTCGATTTAAATAAACATTGTTGTACAGTTTTTATGGGCTCACTGCTGGTTACTTTTTTACTGCAGTTCCTTGCTCAGGAAAACGTGCTGCTCGAGCCCCACTCATTCTGTGCTACAATTTCATCTGACGGCTCTTCTTTGTGCTCTGATTGGTGCTCAGTTACATGACACACTTAACATCTTAAATGTGCATTCTACTAAAAGTTCTTTCTGATTTTTCTGCCAACTCCCTTGAAAACTTGCATGAGCCCGTGAGAAGGAGAACATTATCTGGAGGATACACCTCTAACAAAAAAGGTAGCAAAACAGAGAAAACTAAAAGAATGCAGATATCTCAGGAGGAGCAAGAGATGCCATACATGTAGAAGACACAAGTCATTCATCTCCTACATCTGAAAACCTGAACAGTGTCTCAATAAAGGAACGATGCACTAATTTCTCATGTGCTTTTGTCTTGGGGCTCAACCCAGATGTGGCTTGTCAGAGAGTAAGCATTTCCCTTTCTCTCTCTTGACAGAGAACCTCCTGACATCGCTCACCAGTGAAGACTCCTCATCAGCAGGCTTGAGGCTGATTTGGTCTGGGGAGGAAATGGAGGAGCGGGTAGTGCGTGGCGTCCTGGGCGAGGGCAAGGCGTCCCAGGCATTGCAGCCACTTGGAGGTGGGTTGGGCATCTGTACCCCTGAGCGTTGGCAGCATTCCTCTGCATTGTTCATCCAGGCCTCTAAGAGCTGCTCTCTGTCCCAGTCTGTTGCGAAAAAAGTAAAAACATGAGAGAAAGAACGGCTGAAAAAACAAAAGCATAATTTAAGTAAATTACAACCCCTTTTGTTTTTTTGTTATGAACACATGACAAAGAGGCATGAATAATGGGTTTGGACAACAACCAAGAAAAAGAACAAGTCCAGTGTAGAATGTAGCAAAGCCTGGTGCTTATTGATAAAAAGGCAGACTTTCCATTCAAGGCTTCTCCTCAGCTAAACTCCCACTTCAGCAACACAAAATGAATGCACATGAAAACAGTTTGCTTCAGTCCATCCCATACATATTTACGACCAACGTAAGACTGTTGTGAGATTTGATAAGCGTGGTGCTGAATTCACCAAAGCTCACACAAATCCCACTCCAGTGGCAACTCTACCACATAAGCCTTTCAAACAACATAGACCTGCTGCCATCTGGTTTTCTCTTTCAGAATAGCTGTTCAATCTCATATTAGCAGAGCTAAACAGCTTTGAGAGTTTTTTCACTATAAATATTGAATGACTGGTGGACCGTGCAGTAGTCCAAATGCTCCGACGGAAACGCTGCCGCCAATAATAAGAAACATGACCGGGTCAACTGTGCAATTAGGCCATTATCAGCCTCAAGACACATTTCACCACCAATCAAACGGCTCAGACTCTAAATGGTCTCGTTAAGATAATGACTATTGCAACAATTTGCCCCATCTCTGTTCAATTAAAACTCATCAATGAGTGTGACCCTATCTTCATGCTTTTGGCCATTAAAAGCAGTCTGGAATTAACATTTTCACATTTAGTCTTAAATGTAAAAAATTAACTGGGAAATGCAAATTGTCAAAAGTGCAGATTGACAGGTTCACAGCTTGGCAAGAACCACCACTGAGATAAGAAAAAGACTCATATGAAAAATATGAATATTCGGAAGTGTAAAAATGTGTTAGGGCTTTTATAAGCAATTAATGATACAGAAGTCCAAAAACCCTTCTCTCCTTCTCCTAGAGATTAACAAAATTTAAAACTTTCCGTCCCTGTGAAAGGGCCAGGCAACATTCCCATGATAGGGTTGAATAAATATAGCATCATTCTAGGGTCACTTCCCCATCTCTAAGCTCCAAAAAGTATGTCCAATATGTAGCACACAGCACACATGGCTCTACAGCCACTCAGCCATCTGAATCAGAGCGACATGTATTTAAAGGCTGAAAATCACCCCCGGCCCCTGACACGTTTTTTTTTAGGTTAGCTAACAAAGTCTGAAGTGACTTAAATTAAGTAGGATGAAGTTTCCCAAAGGCTTAAAATCAAAACTCAAAATTTTCTGAATAACTAGGACACATTAATTTAGGTGAAAAGCCTGGACAGAATCATATGTGCTGAACATAAATATATGCTAAACGGTGTGCATGTGAACAGAATGTTTCCCTGTGAACGTGGCGGTGTTACTCAATCCGTCAACAACGTGTGTAACTCCGCTTTTAATTCATTGCAACCATTACTTCACACCAATAGATTTAATAAGGCAACTAAAATTTTACACCCTGTGTCACTCTAGATTTCAGTCCCATACTTTATTCTCCTTCTGGCTTTAAATCTACACCAAAAACACACACAGCTTGCTAGAAAGCAATCATGTCAGGGACAAAAAGACAAGCAGTTAATTTCAGACATATTGCATTACTTTGCTTTCACATGATTTAACAGCCTCAATCTCAGCGTGCCACTGCTTATTTGGGGTGGACAGAAATGAAGCTGGCCAGCTTATATATAGAAATATAACATCCACTGACACAAAATCACTGCTTTTTGCACTGATCAGTGAATTAACTCAAGCAAAAAACATCCCACTGAATGTTGTTGTAGTAAGAAAAGAGTTGAGGAAATAATACAAATCTTAACCCAAGGTAAACAAAACAACATCAGCGATAGTAATACAGGCAAACCAGCATGGGATAAATCATTTCTGGTTCAGGTTGAATGTGGATGTGCCTCCTTTTCTTCCTCAAATATTTGCTGCAGGTCAAGCTCACTAAAATGTTATTTAGAGCTTGCAACAATGACATGCTCCACTGGGTTCATTATAAGGTAAAAATGTTTTGATTGTGCTCCTTTGAATGTATGGAAATCACTGGAGTGTGGCGTTCAATTTAAAAAAGGCCTCTTTAATCCTCACACAATCAAATACAAGACAAATTCATTATTGAATGCTTTCTTCTCAAGTAAACAGCAAAACCATACAATGTGAAACAACAACTCCAGGTTTCAAGCTTGTTCTCATTGTTGGAAATAAATAGAATGTGTATAAACACTAAGCCACTGGGATGTTCCTATTGCCAGGTCCAGCAGACCCAACTGTGTAAGTTAGTGTGTGTGTATCTTTGTGTTTAATGGTACCATGGGCACGTAGCAGTGCCTCTGCAGTGAAGAGGGGGGCCTGCAGCATGTCAGCTGTCTCCACTATCAGCATGTCCTTCAGCCTCCGCAGATCCTGAGGCCGCAGGCCCTCATATAGCTAGACACAGAAGGGGCAGGGGAGAGCAAAGGACAAAGTGAGCGTTGAAGGAGGGAATGATAAATAAGTTGAACGAGAGGCGAGGGAATGAAGGTAAAGGGGACAGAACCAGGAATTGAACAGGCCAAGTTGGCATAGAGAGGTAATGAAGGAGCAGAGGGAGACAGATGGCCGAGATCAGGGGAGGAGAAGGGGTAGGAATGAGGCAAGGGAGAGAAAAGAAGTATTAAAAGCAAATCAAATATAGATGATTTCAGATGCATGACTACGTCAGTGACTTATGATGATGGGAGTCACATGCCTCGAGGCAGGCTATTTTGTGTGACTTATTTGTGCGCGTGTGTGTCACCGAATTCCATCATATTTTAAACACTGTGGGCATAACAAGTCAGACTGGTTCAGCTCTTACAAAATCTAATGATTTTCAGTTAATTACTAATGTGTATAACATTATAATGTTAAAGAACCCTTAAGGGAGGAATAATGTTTTTGTTGTAGGTCTGTATCAGTAACAATATTGTACAACTGTCAAAGGAGGTTCTGTATTGTTATTTGTAAATGTTTCTTGTGTAGGATTAGATACCAGTGATGTTACAAAAAGTGGGGACTTTGTAGAAGAAGTTTAGGAGACATTTGTTGTCAGTGACACCAGTTGAGGGGAACAAACTGAGAGCTGTGTACCCACTGCCTCTTAGTATTTTATTCTCTACCTCTCTTCGGTCAAGGGCTGCGTACTCTGCCTCTATACCCTCAGCCTCAGGGGCAATCGAAAAGACCATCTGCGACTCCAGGCACAGGGCCAACTCCTTGTGGTGCTGCTTCTCTGCACAGTCACATGGAGTCTCGCGGTTTTCATTCTCTGCAAACAGGTCCGCCTCTCTCTGCAACAGGAGCTGAGACAGACAAACAAAGGTAAAAAAAAAAAAACTGTGTTTAATTCAGGGGGGTACAGGCTCTTATAAATGTAAAAGAAGCCACAAAGCCTCTATTTAACTGGCGCTTTTGAGGAAAAATGGAAAAAAATAATAATAATATATATATATATATCACAATTCAACGGGAAGCGAGTCATTTGATTTCTTCTCCAGTGCAAAAGACTAAGTACTCTAATCACACTGCGTCCTGGAGGTCCTGAGGACTCACAGCAGCAAACCACTTTCACATCATTGTGGAATTGTCCACAGGGTCCTCAAGGCAGTTTTCATGATGGGAATCTATTTTTTTTTTTAAAGCATGTATTATCTACAAGATCTGCATAGTACAAAGTGAAAAAAATACTTGCTGCATGAGCAGTATACAGTTCTATAATAGTAGAAATACTGTGTACTGTATATGTATACTTTTCTTGTGAAATTGTTGCATCAAAATACTTTCCCATTTTCTTTCCCAAATGTATGCCTTTGAATCATGCAGGCCTTCATTTATTATATTATTCAGATATTTTGCACTGCCTGAGTTGCACATCTTTCTGGGAAAAGCTGTAAAGTCACAGTCGAGTCCAACTTATGGTCGTGTTGTAAACTAAATTCTTCATGAGGATAATACAGCAAGGTTTTATACAAACTCGTTTTCAAAACTTAAGTCATGGTCTTAACAAGGACAGATACTAAGAGAAACCCCATGACAGCTTAATTTATCTGTCTGACGTTTATATGGGAAGCATTCTGCCCCAGGGATTAATAAAGCTGTTCTGTGCTGCAGACTCTCTTCCCAAAACTCACCAGGGAGGTCTTTGATCACACTTAATGGAATGAATGTGAGCCTGCAAATTACTGTCCCTTACCCAGGGTCGCAACTGGATCTAACATGAGGCCGCACACCAGCCACAACACTACAAATGTTCACAGCACAAAGAGGCAGATTCTGAATAATCTATCTATCTCCCTTACCCCTTTATCTTCCTTCCACTCCAATTGCTTTTCAGTTTCCATCTATAAAACATTGATCTAAATCTAAATCTGCTACTTGTGGGTAGTTTACATGAGCAGAGATTGAAAAATATCCACAGAATTTTGTAATCTTACCTCCACACTAGTCTTCATCCCTGAGGCAGCAGCATAGTGCAGGCAGGTGTTTTTCTTGTTGTCTGTAGCATTGACATCAGCACTCTCATACTCTCCATGATCTAGCTTTGCCCCAGTCCATGCCAGGATGATCTGTAGGCATTCAGCCCGACGCTGTTCATCTTCGTATGGCCGCGAGATCCGAGGCTGCAGTGCTCCCTCTGAGGTCAGGATCTGGGGCCCCATGCAGAGAAGGTGCAGAGATGTCTCATTGTGCACATTACGCTTGTTAGGATTTCCATCTTTGCTTAAGAGAAAAGACCTGACAGAATAAGACAAGGACAGGAGAAACTGTTGAATATTTACAATATTATACTTCAAAATATTTTAAATTAAATATATAGAATTGTTAACTGAAATTATCCAAATCAGTCTTGGACTCTGGGCCTTTGTGTCAAGAATATATCAGAATTGTATTCATCCTTCCATCTACCCAGATATACATTTGTTTCTATTTGAATTTATGTCACCTGCTGCCATATTTTGTTTTTTATAATTATTTAGGAATGTTTAGCAAGCCGTGGATTTGCAGATACAGGACAGGGCCTGAGAAAAGACAAAGACAAACACATGCGAGGCTGTTAGCTTGTCGGGTGGGAAGCTCTTGGAGTCCCATCCTATTTCAACCCAGCATGTTGCATTCCTGAGAGCTGCTAACAGATGGCTATGTGGAGAGACAGATGGAGCAGGGCTATATGAAGTTGAAACATGAAAAATGGGCTCTTACAATGCAGCAATACGATGGGATCAGTTGATCATCAATACAGTACTAAAAACTAAGAGGAATGATGAAGGTGATCCTGCTAGGCTGAAAGGCTAAAACACAGGCAATAGAAGGAATTATTTAATTGATCAAAAGGATCTGTAGCATAGCGACAGCAACTGACTAAAAAATACAAAATGCATGCACCAAAAATGTGAGACAAAATGCATGTGTGCATATGTCTACTTGTTTGTTTGATTTAGTGTCAGTTACATCCAGACCTGAGTAGGCGTGTCATTGCGTGCCGGGCAGCATAGTGCAGTGGAGTGTTGTGCTGGTAGGATTCTCCGTAGGTAGAGTTGGGATCCAGAGCCTCCTTGAACTGTGGGTTACTCTCGTAGAGTTGGCAGGCAAGCACTTCATCCCCACTGATGAGCGCTTTTCGGAACTTGGTCGCCGTGTTCCCCATCTTTTCCGCTGCTCTGGGTTCAAGCTGACTGACACAGCAACCTTGTGAGTCTTCTTCAACCCGCTCAAGCCCAATTCACTAGCATACTGAAGGTCCTAAAGGAAAGAAGAAAAACAAGGTTCAATCCTTTCACATCTTAGCTTTTTTGTCCAACGACGCCTTGCAAAAATAGTCTAACTCTAATACGGCCAGCTAGTATTTCTATCACTGTTTCATGAATAGCAGCCCTGCTTCTTAAAGTATTAATCACTTCCTCTCCCTCTCAACTGCAGACATGCAGACATGAGACATGCAGCTCCAAGGTTGCACAGTCTGCTCTGCCACAAGCCTGTGTGTGCATCACCACTGTGCTGCATACCACCTCCTTGTGAGTCTCTTTTTTTATTTTTTGTTAAGAATAACCAAGCATTGTGCCAACAAGCTCACACAGAGAGTAGGACAAGACTTCCTCTGGCATCACCAGGTGCTTCCGCCTCTCCTTGCCAATGATGCCCATCCTACTGAGGCAAGGAGTCATTGTGAAGCAACGGATCATCCACTCAACAGCAACATGCAGCAAGTCAGCATTTCCCTTCCACCAGAGCACCATATGGTCATGACTGTTTGGTCAGTGTGAAGCTTTATATATTTTTTAGTGAGCTGCAGCTCAAATACAAAAAAAAAACACCACATCATTTTCTATAGCACAGGATAAAGTGCTTCCTGATACTGTATTTCATGAATTATTACAATCATTTAAATCCTTCCACATGATGTTGACATGTTGTGTATACAAGCAGAGGAGAGAATGCCTCTCAAGTTAACCTTATCTTCAGCTCTCAGTAGGTCAGTCAATGCAATGATAAGCAAATGTCGACAATTCACCTGCAGGACAATTTTCCTGAGATTGTATAAACAGCAATATGTGGATGAGTCTGGATAGTTTTCATCTTATCAGTCAATATGTCAGAAATAGAAAGTAATCCATAACTACATCTCAGACAATTCCTGCGTGTCACAGATAAGAATGCAAAGTTAGTTGATTCCATGTATTTTCCATATCCCTCAATTTCACTCATCATAGTTTAAGTTAATGATAGTGTCCCTCTCAAGCACAGTTAATATGACAAGCAAAACAGTGACTGTTGATAAGGAGCGTGATATTCAACAATTGACATAATTCTGAGACATGATTTAGATTATGATGTGTACATGAGGAGCTAGTTAAATATTTATATTGCCATTCATGTGTTACAAAGCAGTTTCATATTATATATCAAGCAGTTAGTAGCTATCTTAAATACTGTGAAAACTCTATTAGGATGTTATAATGGGTTTATGGTGTACATATGTTATTGTGTATTGCAATTAACTTATTCATGTTAAAGAGATATATGTTTATACAGAAGAGTCTTGTAAAGAGGTGGATGAATTATTAACATTAAAAGTCAACCATAGTTTTTCACTGTCCGGTTTCAGCTCTTTGCAAACACAAATGTAAAAGATTTGTGAAAAGGGGGATGGGCCAGGAATGGGACTTTCACTCCTCCCTGTTACAGATTTTATTATGAATCACAACACTGTCACAATTATTATTATTCATTCTTTATTCACACATGCCATGAGTAAATACTGTTAACTTATATGGCTGAGTTGGGATATCCATTCAAGCTGAACGTTTGAACGACACAACAGGAAATGTTCAACACAAAGACACATGGAAGGAGTTGGTTTGTCAGTCAGTGTCAAGTTAGGGCAAAGTGAGGACAGATCCCGTCACAAACACACAACATCCGACCTCAGTGCGCACACGTGTAAACACCTGATCTTTGAACACAGTTATATAACCTGGTGTAACTAGCGGAGCCCCCCCGACTGCATAACTAATGAACTACTGGTTAATAACACTGGAACCAGAGCTAACTAACGCTGAGGCAACACGTCCCTTCGCTTGTCACTTGTCACCAAACTCCTGCTTCGCAGGCCTTTCTCCGTGTTGTGTGCTGTTTATCATCTTGGCTAGTTAGCTCAGCCTGATAGCCGCAGCGTGCTGCGTTAATGACCAGTCCGCGACGTTACCTTTCTGAAGAGCGGACGCGTCCACCGGCTAAAGCGAGCCCGGCTGGCGCAAGCTGCGACCCTGATGTTAGAAGCCCCGCTGTTTATCGCCCAGTCGCGCTTGTCTAGCTGGCGACTTACTCACAACAAGAAAACACAACACCATGACGCTAGCATCCGCGTCGGCTAGAACGTCAGCGCAATACGCTAGCGGCGCAGCTAGCGAGCTCCAGCGGCTCCCGGCCAACTTAAGCTAGCACAGTTGATAAAGTCGCGGTGAAGAAGGCGTAACAAGTATTCGGACTCACACACACGGCGCATCTGGGATGTGGCCGTCAGCTGCTAACGTGACAACACTGGTTCTTTGCTGTGGATCCCCGTGAATAACGTGATGATGATGATGATGGTCCTGTCAACTACTCTGCTGCCTGCCAGCCGGGTTGCCAGGTTTCAGCACAGATCCACTCAGAAACATCCCCTGACAGATATAATCACGTTATTACACACCCAGTACTGGGCTCTGCTCTGAGCTGTACTCAAGGCCATGCTATTAGTGTACTCTTATTTCCTTGTCAGCCTCAGGGGTGTGCTTATTGTTGGTAGTAGTGCATATTTAGGATAAGATCAGATCAGATATTCCCTTATTGGTCCACTAAGAGGACATTTACAGAAAAATAGACATGAGTAAGTAATAATTATCATTTTAATTATCATACACTTCCTAAGGATTGTGAGGATCATATAATACTAAAGTTTAGCTGTAGTAGTTTTTAACCTAGAAACTGCCATTTGTTATATAAATACTTTATATTTAAGCCGGTCATGGGTCCTCTCTGCAGAGGCAGCCATGTTTCTTTTCTTGTTTTTCACTTTTAAGTTTTTGTGACAACTACAGGCTGCCACAGGTTCTCTGTCATGTTTGGAGGGAGAGGTTGGGGTGAGGGTGACTTACTGCATATTCACCTGCCCTAGCCTGTGCCTTACAGGTTCCAGTTGACATAGTGGGAATACGATTATGCATAAAATAAAGCAAACTTTATGAAAAAGTATATTCACTTAAAGTCGATTTGCTGGCAGTTGAGAACAGACTGATCTGACGTCAGGGGTCTCCATCACAGCTCAACAGGCTGCTGCAGTGATTGGTGTGATATGGGTGTAGGTACAGTGTAAAATCACTAGAGGGCGACACAGTCCGTAGAAACAAATAGATAATGAAGCTGAGCATCAAATATTTCCCTATTTTTCACCCCTTTAATTTTTACATTTTATTCTTTTCTTACTTTTAACATTCTAAATTAATGTTTGTTAATGTAATGTCTAAATGTCTCTGCTAGTGCAATTTCTCGTGATGCCGTTTGCTTTTTTACATTGTCTAGTCCTCTGGAAATCTGGCTTGTGGCTTAAATTTTTTCGACGCTCAAATCTTATGTGATGAGGTTATTCATTAAATTAAAGCTTAATATTGTGCAAACACATAGGGCCATTATATGTTCATTATGTGATTGACAAGGAAGATCAGTGTCTCAAATTGAAATAAGCACACACTCTCCGTATAGAAGATGTATCCATTTTATTATCAAATATCTGAACAATGCAGTGAAGGTATATATAACATATCAATCTTACATTTCAATGCACAAAATTCATATGAATAGGCCTTCAATAAATAAACTGTAAACACAAAATCTCTGTGTCAAATACAATGATGTATGCAACAAACACTCAACGTGATCTAATAGGGCAACTTAAACAAATTGCTCTGGTATCTTCAAAGTACCATAAATGAGGAGATCAAAAATAAGAACTCAGAGTGGAAATTAGTTTTGTGTCACAAACAAGTCACTCTTTTAAAAATGTGTTCTTAATGCGTCACTTGTGACCCTGACCCACACCACAGACACTACTGAGACAAAATCTGGCTGCACACGGTCCAAATAATCTTGAATGGTCAGTCAATCATGGTGTCAGATGAAGAACAACCAAAACAACAACATGAGGCCACCTTAATGGTTTGTGTAAAAGGAATAGTAAGCTGCCATGGTTTTAGATGAGAGGGGGTCTTTGCTATAGGAGCTAGTGTGGGTGGTAGCCGAGGCCAGGTCCTCACACTTTATATCAGTGGGTGAGTCCTCGGTGCTGGGACCATTGAGAGACAAACGCCTTCGTTTGCAGGCCACGGTGTAAGAATCAGCCTTGTCAAGGGAAAGAGCTGATGACTGTGTCTCCGTCCAAGAGATCAGGCCTGCGCTGTCATTCACGTCCTCCTCTATCTGTAGTTTAACTTTGTCTGAGTCCTCTAGGAAACCAGCAGTGGGGCTGGGTCTGGGAGACCAAGGCAGACCCGTCGTGACCTTTCTCTGATATGCTGCTCTTGACCCCCACCCAGCAGACATGGTGTTGAAAGGAGAGTCGGGGTAGTAGCCGAGAGCATGGGATGTTTGCATGGAGAGTGATTTGATACCATAAGGAAGCAGGGAGCTGGAGTATTCGCCATCATAAGGTGTCAAATCGAGCTTGCTGCTGGTGCTGTTTCCCCCTTGCTGCATGGAGGTGACAAACCACCTCTGAGATGCTCCATCTTCAGTCTGAGGCGAGAGGAGGCTGTTAGTCTGTGGTACGGCTCGCTCGCTGTTGTAGAAGCGGTTCTGGGGAAGGTTGTTGACAAACTGGTCCTGGAAGAGGGGCTGCATTGTGTAGCGGGCGCCTGGGACTATCTGGTGGGCACGTGGAGATTCGGTTGGGGATGGGGTGAGGCGTTCGTTCTCTGGAGCTGTGTACATCCTGAAAGAATTTATGTACTGATGTTAAGCTGAGGTCAAGAAAGGTCAGCATCTGAGATGTGCTGACACGCTTGAAAGAATTGATTTCATGTTGTTAAATTCAGAATGAGAATCACAACACAGTGAGACAGCGGATACAAACACAGTTACGTATGGGGTTATTTCTATGTTGTCTTTATTCAAAGCTTAGGAGGAATTTATGAAAAATACTCACGAATCATAATTATCTCTGAATCCTTTGGCAAAAGGGTTGTGATCAATCTTCAGCTGTGTGATCTGAAGGAGAACGAAGCAGAAGAACAAGCAACACACGGTTACATGGGTATATTATCCACATGTATGGAAACATATCAATGAATACTTGATATTGGTCTGATTAATGTCTATGTATATTTGTTTTATATATGCTTTAATATTGTGTGTGTGTGTTGTCTGCTTACGTCAGTGTTCTGATAGGCAGTGACAGCAATAAACTGCGTCTCTGGGAAAGTGAAGCTCTGAGTTTTCCCCTCACTGTTGATGTCCTCCACTCCGTCCTCCGTCACCTCCACGATGTGCAGCCTGGGCTGGTATTTATGCAGCGACTGCAGGACAACCATCTGCAAACGTACCAATCCTTTATGGGGTTATTTCTACTATTTAATGAAAATAATAATACGTGCGAACCTATTTTTCATTTCAATTATTCGTTCGTGCACAACTTCAGCTCTTCAAAATATTCTCATGATCCCCAAGTGAAAAAAACGCTACGTAAAAAACGTGTCAATCAATGTTTCTGCATGCATGCATTAAAATAACTCCGCGCTTACTCTCCTGCATTAACGTGCAAAATCCCAAATTTTGCTCTATTGTAATCGAAAAAATAATCACAATTTATGGTGTATTCATTTTCTAAATAATCGTTGCATCTGTATTGCAGTCGTCTCTTACGTGTGAGGTACTGTGACTGGTTCCTTTATTGTTGGTGAGCTTGAGTTTGCTGAAGGAGATTTCTTGTCTCATCCAGTGGGCCCCTGTGTTTGGAGACTCTGGGTGGATATACACTTTGTTTCCTGGAATACAAATGCATACATTGCAGCTCATATGGTCTACGACAAATTAACAATTTAATTTTGTTCGTTTATTTTAAAAAATGGCAGCTCACAATATGTGCCTTATTTCCCCCCAAACAGAAAATCTGCCAGTTGCATGCATGCATCTTACAAACATCCCATAATTTAACGGCGGTGAGTCTACCTTGGCTGCTGTTGTCCGCCTTCCCACAGGTGACCCACTTGCCACCCTGGAACCTCCAGTGGTTTGGATCCGCCAGCACCACCTCCACAAACACGTTGTAATGCGCCGTCAGGCTGAGACCGGCTATGTTAAAACTGAGGAACGGGAACATCCGTCTGCAAAGGCAAAGCAAAGTCAGCACACAGTGAATTCAAGGCAGTCCAAGTTTTTTTTTTTACGTATGGAGCTAAAGCTGTCCCGTGCCCATCACTGCGGGCCACCGGTGCCCCCTCACCTGCCCTGCTTGGTGATGATCATCTCCGTCTGGTGTCGGTGGAACTTGAACCACAGTGGCCGGTTGCAGACGTACACCTGGGCCCTCGCCCCGGGGCCGGTGCTCGGTAGATTCATGTTGCTAAGAGCCGAACCGGAGCTGGTGAAAGGCGGGTAGATGCAGCCGGGGCTCTGCCCGAGCTGGTACGCCGAGCCGAAGTGCCCGCGGCCGGTCGCGGAGGGAGAGTACCCCGCGGGAGGCAACACGGAGCCCAGGTGGAGCGATGAGGGGTACCTGCCTGCACCGGGCTGGGTGTAAACCGTGCCACCGGGGGCGTAGGGGATGAAGGAGCAGGGGCTGGCTGTGTCCGAGCTTTGTTTGGAAACTGATGGAGTTATGTAGTACCGCTCGGCACCGACCCCGTGCTCCGGGTATCTGCTGCGGACCGTCCCATCTTCCCCCTCCACGGCCGGGGATTTGCGCCTCTCATCCGATGCCTCTTTGGCAGAAGAGAAAGTGCTGCTCTCTCCTTCACCGCCGAGCATGGCTGCGTCCCTTGTCTCGGCTTAGGGGTCGATTGCTCTCGTTGATCCCAGGTGACACCAGCCCTGTCTGAGGGTTCTCCTTCCCCCTCAAGACCCGCTGATTCACTTGAATTCAGTTGCCTCCTGCCCGCGCACAGTCTCGTCTAAATCCTGGAGACAGACACAGATTGGGGTTAAGGACGATCCGGGCTACAAATATAGTCACCGAGCTGTTGTCACCATCACCCGAAAGGCCCCTGTATGTGCCAAGCGCGTAAAGTGTGCGTAAATGTCAATATCAAGGCTGAAGATCTGTGTGGGTGTATCACCGTGAGACTGCGGCGTGTGATTCCACATCCAAAAGGTTGAATTTCGGTCAGCCTTCTTCAGTGGCTTTATTTCAAACATGTAAACTTTGAAATGTGGCTCTACCTTTCTTTTTAATTCATCTATGGGATCACTAACAAAGAACCTTGTCTTTTTTAGATTTCAAATGGATAGTTAATATTGTCATTTTTACATTTCAGACTGGTGACCTGCGTTGTTTCTGGATGAAATTCGAGGAGCCACAGTGAGGTAAGAAATTCCGTTTCTTATAAGTCAAAATCTTTAACTTTATAGCCAGGCTTTTATATTTATCTGTATTTCTATTTGTAGTTATATCTGAGACACATTGAAATAATCTAGAAATACTTTTTCGGCTTTTACATTTTTAAATGGTTAAAATATATTTTGGCGAAAAAAATCGAACTGATTGCGAACAAACGCACCCTTCTGATGACTGTCTTAGTAATAGATGCGGTGCTGATAATCCTGTATCATTATTCAGAGTTAATGGATTTGCGTTATTCACATCTGATGCGGTCCCTTGTCCCAACGGGAAAACCAACGTGAAAAGGGGAAATAGCCAATTATTTTTCCGTTTGAAGAAACCTGTGATGTTTCATGGATCAGACAGTTCATTGTGAGAAATGACTACAAATGTATTAAAACGACCCCAATCGAGAAAAAAACAATATAGCAAAGAAATAAAAAAATCCTCTGCAGTGAAGCTTATAGACAAAAAGAAAACATAAAAATGCGCAGAAATTTCCCCAAAATACACACAAATATTGTGCTTCTAATTGTAATCGAATTTCAAAATAATAATGAAATGATACTTCATCTGAGAGTCATACACACTCCAGTGATCAAATTAAAGCATCTATTAAAAAATGATAAAACCCCAAACTTACCCAGGTGACGTTCCTCTCGCTTCTCTTTACAACTCAAGTTCAAGACGAGCACACGAATCAAATGCTCAAACTAAATACACGTCAACGATGTGCGGAGGAGAGTCCATAGCAGCACATGGCATCATATTGTGTCTGGGGTCGAGGAGGGAGCAGGCTGTGAGATGAAAACCCGAGTCATGTGGAGGCGGACTGATCCGTGCGTAAAGGCGCACTCCAGCTTTCACGGCTGCTCTCTACTTGTGGCCATGACGCACTGATGGCAGCCTATTGACAGACTTCCCTCTGATCTCCAGGGGAGGGGCAGGGGATCCTCAGCGTCACACCCAAGGTGTATAAAGAGCGAGGTAGCATCCCAACCCATCAGTGAACTGTTGCCATCCCATCATCCTCAGAGTGTTCACATCAGTGAAGGGATACGTCCCCATCCTCAGGGCTCTGGGTGTGCCACTCAACACGGAACTGTAGTGTCACCTTGATCATTCTCATTACAATTCAAAGACTGTGAAGAGAACTGATGAAACCAAACAACATAAAGGAAAAAAATAAGCTGATCTGTCCATTATGGGAGTGGTCAGCTGGGACTGAGTGTTGTAGCCAAAACTTTGTAATGTATCGAGATTTCAAATCAATATCGATAGAATTCACAATAAATATCAAAGGATCCTCTCTGTCAAATTCTAGGACAGTCTTTCTGTTTTCGAGCAAATGTTTAGTGTTTGATTGACAAACTCAGGTTTGCAGAACTAGTTTGAGCAGCAGATAACAATATGGCCCCGCATGTCACTGCTAAAGGGGCTGAAGAGAGAAGTTAAAGAGAAGTGTTTGCCCATTATCCTCATACATTGTATTTTTACATTAAATATCTGTATCCTAAGGTAACGAAGTTGACACCAGATCCACACACTAACAGCACGGTGCTGAGAATAAACACTGCTCACCAGAATATACAAAAGTGCAAAGACTTCACAGGTCATTTGGGCTTTTAAAAGGCTTAAATGTCAACCTTTTTCCTCCTCGATACCTCCAGCTTCTTCAGTTCAAAGCAGAGCAGCCTCAGACTACACATGAAGTTAATGGCACACCTTTTAGCAGCTAGAGAACCGCTCCCCTCCCAGCAACAGACGACGCTCGGCTTCTGCTCGGCTGCACGGACAAAAGTTTACATGATAAAGACAGTGAGAGGATTAGTGAGGCCGGTCACCACCCCTGAAATAAACACACCACACATCAAACGGGACAAATCAGCTATTGGTAAACTGTTTGAACAGCAAACAGTCTAAAGCTAATACGCTTTCTGCTGATTGGGCTGATAAACTAAGTGAGTGCTTGATTATCTCAGGAAGTCATGTGCGTGGAGAATTCACTGACATTTGTTTGCAGTGAGTCCTAGTTACCCTTTTAAATGCATGTGTGGTAATATAAAAAAAATGTAAGCTCTTTGGAGTGATTCCATAGAAGAATATACACCAAGAACTCTTTAGCAAAATGAAAAAGAACTATTTCTGCAAACAACTGTCTTCCAGCATTTTGATCCATAATATTCCAAATAGAACGGATTTGGTTTAAAAAATAATTAGCATTTATAGCTGTTGCCCATTTATTTATACTCCATTTAGCAAAAATTTGATTATAAAGTACATTCAAAAAGTACTTTCACTTTTATTATTTAGCCAAGTATCATACCACACACAAACACATATGGTCGTACGCATTGTCGGTAAAACCAGTGAGTCACAAGTGAGAACATGTGGTGCCCCAAGAAGTTTCTATTGCACTTTCTATATAAGCTTTTTCTGTCCCAGCAGTTCACACTTGCTGACTTGCGATCGCCCGCCTTCATGAGTCTCCTCTCAAAAAATATTTATCATGCTTGTACTGAGCAGAGGGATGACGGATGCGTAGACTTTGACTCTAGGAAGGTTCTTTTCTGCTGAACAGGGTTCTTTTGGCTCCTTCTCTTGAAACAAGACGTGTGATAGAATGATGAAACTTGAAACCTGTTATGCATGTATACGTACACCAGGATATTTTAGATATTTCTTCATGAACAAAAGTGTTTTTTTTAGATCATTTTATGTTATGACAGAACATGTGGAGAGATGTACTTTCCAGTATTTGACTTATTTCTCATCTCTTCACTTCAACCACAACAAATGGTAAATCCACTTGTGATGATCACCTAAAGCACTTGACATCAGTTGTTCATTCACACATTAACACACACTCACACACACACTGCGCAGCAGCAACAACCACACACTTCAGGAACTATTTTGGGTTCCATATCTTGCTCAAGGTCACGTAGAAGCACAGAAGAGTCGTGGATCGAACCAGCAACCTTCTCCACTTTGATTTCTGAGCAACAGCTTTGCCCATGTTGACTGTAGCTCTCCCAAAACATCACTTCTGTGTGTGTGACATACTGGTGTTTGGCTGCGTGCGTTCATTGGGCAGTGACTGGCCTCCTTCCTCACGCGCACTGAGCAGCTTCCCCTAGCTGTGCTTGCTTTTTGACACATCTAAAGGGCCGTGTCTGACATCTTGCCATCCTGCCGGTCACCCCTCCCGCAGCGCTCGTACCAGGCAGGAAAAAAGCTGGTGACCTGGCCATAGATGCCCTGCCCTAGGCCACTGGCACCCCACTGGCAACAGAAGGTCTGTTGGTCTGACGCCATGCCAGGATCTCTGCCCGCCACAGCGTGTGAAGTCACGGCAGACACGCTCTCGGAGGAGGGTTCTGATTGGGTCTGAAGGTTTGCCTCTCCAGGTTCCCCGGGAAATACCCTCAGCCCACCGACATACAAACCTCATTTTCCCTTACATGTTTAAGGGTTAAGGGCAGAGGATGTTTCACCATGTTTAAACCTCAGGGGCAATTTGTAATTTTTAAAATATGGGCAACATTAATTTGAATCACATTTTGATTGATTGATTAAACTCATTCAGCCTTTATATTTTGTTGATCAGCTGATATCCTAGGTCATACAGAAATATGCAAGAGAAAGGTTCTGTGATAGAACCAGTGCGTAAAAATTTGAAAATGAAATGTTCACAACTCATCATTGCAGTTAGTAACCACTGCATAAAGAACAGTTCAAGAATCATTTGTAGCGTAGCATATGTAATGAAATATATTCTGATAAACAAAAGATTCAACTGTTATTGATCCAAGCACCTTCTATAAAAACCGTGAATGCACTCCAAATGAATTAATTTCTTAACAAATCTTCAGCACTGAGAGCTTTTAGAGCAGGGCTTCAAATAGCAGAAGGTGAAGGCCTCAAATGACCTCTTCCTCAATCTCCCCCTACACTCACGTTTATGGTTCGGTCCTACATCCTGTTAAGAGAAGCAGCAGGAGCGGGCCATCACATTTGGTGCTCAGCGTGGGGGCGGTTGGTGAGCTGTCATGTTCCAGCTATCCCACGGAGATACACTTCTGCCTCTCTGTGAAGATTTGGTGTTTTCTCATTTGCATTTGCTAATGAGATCCCGTTTGCATGACTTTATACGGGGAGGCTATCTCTCAGAATATCTCTCCACAAATACAGGAGGCATGTGAAATCTAATTTATCTAACCAGCAATTACCACTTAGTCCCATTAAGATTACCGATGTCTTTTGGAGAGAAGATGTGACTGATAAAGTAGCATTGAAGTGATGTGGCAGTGAAACTGAATGTGTTTCCTCAGCAAGAGCTTCAGTGAAATGTACTTGAAAAAGCTTCAATCCCGACATATTCGACAAAGGAAAATCCCATGATGATCCAATGATCCTGTCCGATTTTATAGGAGAGCCTTTACAAAGTGTCCGAACCTAAAGCACTATCATTACTTCTCAGTTCTGCCGTTCTCAACTTCACACAAGAGATTCATCTTCCCAGAAGCTTTCTTCAGCCAAGAGCCATGACTCCCCAAATCACTTATCTGACAGGAAGTTGTACAAGTCGAAGGCCAAAGCCAATTAAGGCCCGTTCAGAGCACTTCCTCATTATCACCCAATCTGTACTGTTAAGAATTCCTGCCCACCAATCTGCCAGTGTCAGCAACCCCCTCTGAAATAACCCATCACAATTTGTTCTTGGGTCACAATATCTTAAAATGGAAAATATCGTTGATTGCTGAGTGAGTCCCTGTGTATACTGTAAAGAGAAAATTTGGTCAAAAAAAAAAAACATTAAATAAAAAAAGACAACACATAGATATAAGATGTTAAAAACATTTTTTTTTACTATTCAAAGCTGCTTTTTTGTATCTGGCTGACCTCTGACCTCCCATGGAAAGAAGCCAGACATGCACCGGACTCCAGACTTGAAATTCTCCAGGGGGTGGGGGTGTTTGTGAGAAGACAGTGTGGTCTGAGAACTTTTGGTCATGAAGGCTGTCATCAGTGGCACTGTGCTGTTACCAAAACTTGTTACTTCCGTTGAATGTCATGCCCTGCCTCGTGCATGCTCTACCCAGACACCACCCCTCGTCTGAATGTTTCCTGTTGTTGTGAACCTGTCTGACCCAAACTATCTCCTGCTGTGTTCTTCACTTTTGAAAAACCAAGTGCTGTCTCAATTTTCTACATTTCTACATAAAGACATTTTCTAGCGTACATGTCTGAAAGCAGCTCTGGATAAATCACATTGTTTTAGAGAACACAATAGTTAGTCGCCTATCCCGTATCTATGACATTTAGCAGAATAACGGTATTTTAAACAACTAAAATCCAATTCACTGTGATGGATCAATCCTCTCACAGAACAAAGCCATTCTTCATATTGTCCTGGTGAGCATGTCTTTGTCCAGTGGGGTGGAAAGTGTATTTTCTGCATTATGTCCCCTCTCTGAGTGTGTCTTTCTCATATGGGGAATCTGCTGACTGTGGTATCACATTATGATTAACAATTTAACTACGATCCCCTTCTTCCCCATTGTTATTCCACAGATGACTACGAATAAGAATGTAATGCCGGCGACGGCGTGCAGGCTTCATTAGATGCATTGATTGATTTATTGTTTTCCATGGTTGTAATCACTTCCCCCAAGGTAATTTGTAAGCTCTTTATGGTTCAGAGGTATAAGCCTGAGAGTTAATTAATCGGCTTTGTTTATAAGTTTGGAAGCAGAAATGCCCCTCTGAATTGGTAACTGCTTGGAAGGGAACAGTCTCTGTGACAGAATCCCTTCTTCGCCATGAAGGAAAAAAAAAAAAAAAACTAAGCAGCTAAACAGACATAATTATATCTGGGTGATTTCTGGATGCTTGCATTTTCCCAGGGTTTGTGTTTGCCTTGCTAATTCCTTGCATGTCAAATCCAAATTCAGGACTTTGCCGAGTTTTGGGACGTGTCACATTTAATCAGAAACAATCATTAAAAAGTCACTTTTCCATCAAGCATTAATCTGACACTACACACAAACACTTTGATTACACAAAACACCGTAGATACTTAATGAATTTGACATAAAGTTACAATTTTTACTCATGTTGGCTTTCTATTTTAAGAATTAAATGATTCTATTTTTATTATTCTGACCCAAAGTTGTGCCACTGTCCTGCTCTCATCTACAAACAAGACCCCCACTATGATGCCGTTGTCGAGTTTAAATGAAGTCCCAGCTCCCTTTAATCGGCTTTTTGATGGTATGTGAATGAGAGCTGATGTTTATGGGTTAAGTGCATCTTGATCAGCGCTTTAATCCAGTCATTAGCAGAGAAACATGAGGTGTTGAGAGCGGCGAGGAGAGGTTGATAATTGAGAGGCTGCTTCCTTGCACCATGTGCTGTGTATGTGTATGTGTAGGCTGCATTAGTGAGTGTTTGTGTGTGTGTGTGTTTGTATAGAAGCACTCATTTCATTCATACATTTGTGTAGGAGCAAATGGAAAAGACAGCATGAATGGAAATATTTAAATTGATGATATATAAGGTGAGTGTCATTTTATACCCTGTGACGGAAACACTGGTTTTATCACATTTATATTTTTTTATAACGAATGACTGTAGGTCAGTGGATTCAAAAGATAAAAAACAAAGCCTCACAGTCATCCCTTAGCAAAATACAACTACTGGTTTTATTTACTGCAGATCATACATTTGTTTCCTGATAGAAATATGTACCACTATATAAAAATAGATTGTTTGTCTGCAAAACACACAACTCTTCCATACCCGCCCTGCTCCTCCCTGTTGCTCAGCTGTCAAATTCTCACTGAGTTTTTCTCACTGTATATTTTAGCACCTATCCCCTGTGCGAGGCCTGTGTTCTTCCGTACCCCCACTCTTGCACCCGTTTCACTAAAACACACACACACACAAATGCGGGCACAGTGTTGAATGAACGAGTCTATATTGAATAAACATGCTGCTTTTAGATTCTTAATTTGCATCATCCTTTGCAGACATTTATTTTTGTCCCTTTTCAGTGTGATTGATTTACAGACTTACACACACACACCTACTGATCCTTTAAAAGCACTGTCAACTGCTCACAAACCTCCAGTCAGAAGGTGACTAACCTTCTTCAGTTATCATCAAAAAAATTATTCCCAAATGTGGCCAGTGGCATGGAAGCAGTAAATGCGGTCCAGAGCTGGTATGTTTTTTTGTGTGACTACTAAGACTTCTGGGCTCAGTTTAGATTTTATTTTCAATTTGCTTAAAGAATCCTTACAATATAATTTGTATACATTTATTTATAAACAACAAATCATATTTATAGGTTACATATTTCCACATGCATGTGTTTCTTTGTTTATGAAAATAGATGTATTAAAAATATACAATTATTTCATCACATGATTTATTTTGATTTGTGTGTGTGTGAATTGCTTTGTGTATCATTTCAAGGTGTGAAAAGCCTAATGACAAGAAGACAACCATGGGCCGAGTTGACCTCACCCAGCAGCTTCACCTCACCTCTGTGTCAACGTGTGAAAACATTAACAGGCCATTTACAACACAAGATGACACATTCTCCCAGGTCAGCTCACACACACACACACACACACACACACATGCACACACACACACAATTCACCGTCAGCTCAAGAGACACTCTCACTTTAACCCTTCAAGAAGACAGAGGAAACCCAGCTCTTGGAGTAAAAGTACTAAGATGTGGCGTCTTTCTAAGAACTTCAGAGAAGTTCTTAGAAAGACGCCACACGTATATGCACATGCACGTATATGCACATGCATGCAGGAGGCACAGATCTATGTTTGCCATGACGTTACTGCAGCATAGGACTGGCAGAGTGAGGAAACTGTAATGCAGCACTTTGTGCATCCAAGAGTCACAAATGTGATTTTACTTGAACACACATATACACTTCTCCTTTATCCATGAAGTAATTATCGATCTTGGGCTTTGCCTTCTCTACTTTGATAGTGTTTTTTCCCTCCTGTCATAATGGAAACACTCCCTGGCCATTTCTTCAGCCTATTCTTCATTTGGAGTAATTATAGATGGAGAGGTAAAAGATGCCCCCACCCCTCCCACTCCGACCCACGTGTTCTTTTCTTTCTCTGTCCTGCCTATCTTCCTCTCCCCTGCGTGCATTCAGAGGAGCTCTCACCACTGCATTCTTATTAGGGACATGTCTGAAAGGCTCTCCGCAGCATGTGGTGTTCTCTGACCGTCCACCACCACTGCTTTTTGTTGGCATTAACAAGCCAAGCAGCAAAGGATAGCTTTTCAACAGGTACAAACTTTTCCTTTTAGATAATTAACTGCATTCAGACACTCAGCGCAGTGTAGGCTCTGTGTGTAGAGAAAGCTGGAGGTTCATATTCCGGACAGAGAAAAGGAAGAAAGATGCAGGGGCGGAAAAAAAAACTTCAAAATCAAAAGACAAGATGTTCTCTTGTGGTGTTGTTTAGTGCGAGTGGATTCTATACCAAACTTCTATTCAAATGGTGTGGTCTTCATTTCTGTCCCCCTCGTCATCTCCGTCCTCTTCATCTTTTCACCACGACGGCCCACGTAATGAGGGAAAACTCTGGTCATTGTGGAGCGGTCAAAGGTTTTCCATCTTAATGAATGGAAGAAACACAAGAAGGGCTGAAAGCTCCCCATCATTCCTGTTTGCCTTGGCGCAAAAGCCCCAGGATGCCTCCTGAAGAAGGCCTCCTCCATCCATCGCCGTCTCATCTCTTGTTAAAGGGGGCATAAAGCAAAGGCAGAGGGGAAAAGTAATTTTCTTCTCCTGTCTATCCATTCTTTTGGTGGCCTTCTGCCACTTTCTGCTGTGTACTTTCATAAAGCTTATAATTATCTTGGTGAGAGCCTCTCAAGTGAGAACGAATGGAGTCTTTGTACCCTTCTCTCTCCAGTCCCCTCCTGTTTCTGGGAAGAAGGAAGTCATATTAACATTTGGTCTGTCCTTTTTACCGATGCAGCAAGAAAAGCCAGATGTGGCTCTAAAAAAAAAAAAATCCCATTTAACAAAAACTTAATTTGACGGAGTTTTCGGAGTCACATCTGAGAGTGTCAGGACAGGACAGGGGGTGGGAGCTGTCAAACTTTTACTACATTTACCACTTACCCTACACTAATTAGCAGACAAAGCCAGTTTCATCGCAACGTGCAAGGTTGTATAAAACTAGAGAGAGAAAAATAAATGTTCTACTATAATTTTTTGTATGATTACTTCTTTTAAATACATGTATTATAATGTACAAGACCCAGAAAGTCATTAGAAGCTCAGGGGCTGCCACCAGACCAGCAGAGATGACTGCTTTTCGGGTGAAATCCACAACCTTCCTCCACTCACTCACCCCTCTCTCCATCCCCGACTCTTTCGGCTGATTACTCCTAATGTAATTTTAATTAAAAACTGTGGTGTCAAAGGGTTTAGCCTGCCTGAGAAGCGGGTGCAGATTGTGGCTCAGTGGCAGACCCCTTCACTTGCTTGAGAGGAAATACATCCTGACATTGCTCGCGTGGTGCCAACACAACCAGAGCCAGGCTAAGCAGAAAAGGCTCTCCGGTCCATTTGGATGTGGGGATGGAGCAGTGTACCCAGGCACATTGGGATTTCAAATACGAAGGCTTATTTAAACTACTGTTAAAAATATATTTTCAGTTGTATGATTTTAAATTATACATTCCTGGGTACTAATTATAATAAAAACAAAGCATCCTCCTCGTCTATTGCACAAAGCAGGGTTAAGGATGTGTAAAACAGGAAGTCAGAGGGACTGGAGATGACGTAACAGTGTCTGATTTTGTTTTAAATGTAACATAGACACACGCTTACTTAATTATCAGTTATCCTGGCAAAGGGTCAGCATCACACATCCAGACAAATATTTACAGTGATGAGTCAAATAAATCAGGAAGAGAAGCTGTGACTCATTCCTACACGAAGAGACACTCAGCTGACACTGACAATGATTGGCACTTTGAACATTTCACGGGGGTGACCCGAAGACGGCGCCCCACAGCAGAGGTCTGCTTGAAGGTTTGTAATCCCCTCACCCGAGCTGTTGGATTATCTGCTCTCCACCGACCCTGAAGAGGCTCCCCGCGGCTCGGGCTTAAACACTCTCTCAAAAAAAAAATCTCACCTCCACACTCCATCTGCCGGCCGAGCGACGTCTTGGAAGGCGCAGATACGGAGGAGTGGGGAAGGAGGCTGTGGAGGAGACGAAGGAAATCAGAGCGAGTCACCTCCTCCCTCCCTCTCACTGTGGCTGTGTGCTGCAGAGAGGAGCCTCCAACTCGCCACCTGACCAGAGCATTATGCTCATCAGAATCGTTTGAAGCTGGGATCTCTTCTACTTGTTGGAGTAAAGGCTTTATCTCCCACTTGGTAACAGATACTCCTCCTTTTATATTTTTATCAGTACATTCTATTGCATTATTTCCATTATTAAGATGCAGAAATCTGACTTCAGCAACAGTTTTTATCTGAAGACTTTTGGGGTCAGTGTCAATGACCCTTCAACATTCTCTGACAGGGGCCTTGTTTTGTGGCCAGTTTGTGGACAGTTGGAAGAGCTGCTGGTTGGCCCTGAGCAGTGAGGCATGTAGTAAGAGGGTTTAACTTTGCTAACCTCCTTCTGCCAGGTTCAGGGGCCCCTGCTGCTTGGGTAATATTGGCCCAGTGCTAGGAGTCCATGCCCCTGCCATAACAGCCAGCATGCTACTTGGGGTAGGGAGCACTTTTCAATATTGGGCCAACTGGACCTGGACAGGGATTAGTTACTGTGTTATCTCCCAAGGTCCCAAAATATAAACTGTATTAGATTCTCTACAGTATTTTATTCATGAAATTGTTCCTGAATATTTTTTATAATATTTCATGGCACAAAAGGTCATCAACAGATGTGGTTGTTCAGCAAGGTTTGAGTAACAAATACATCTTATGGAGATCAACACATTTTACTTTCATTATTGTTTTTTGACAATGCTGACCAGGGTCGCGCAAATAACCATTGTATTGATCGGTTTGGATTTTGTGCTACCTCTTGCTGTAGGGTTTGTCTTGGAGAACAGTAAGCACATTGATATAAGTATTCAATTGGTAGTTTAGTGTTTTATAGGAGGACAATTTTCAAAAATCATCGTAAAAGAACACTAGGGATGAGAAACGTGTATTCCTTCTGTGACTGGGGGCAAGCTTCTCTAGGCAAATTATACAGGTATTGTGTCCATTATAAAAAGTGATCTTTTTAAAATTTGGTTGATGCCACAACAATTATTACTATTAAAATGATGTGCCAATTTGCATTTTGTCAAATAAATTCATAATAATAATTTGTCTAAAAATTGTTGGCTAGAGTTTTTATTGATTGTATCATAGATGTGTTCAGACAATTAAAAACTGGAATTTATTTTGCATTTAATTCATTAATTTATTTTTTAATGTATATATCCAGGATGAAAGATGTCTAATTATGTTGAATCATTTAAGAAAAATATAGATATTTTTTTCCATCATTCGAAAGAGCTGCACTTGGCCCTGTGGTGGATACTTGGCTTCAGCTACAGTTTGAGGAAATCTGCTGATATTAAAATCTGCAGATGTCCACCTAATGTCAGGAGGGATGGGAACAGAAAAGCGAGCTGTTTGCTGGGGCTTGGGGATGTGTGTGTCCATCTGCCTGTGTGTCTCAGAGGCTAAACCAAAAAAGCATGTGCAACGCAAACAGGTGATGTTTGCATTCTTTGGTTTTTAAGTTTCTGTCCACATGTGTATATCTTCACTTTCTTTGTGTGGTATTGATATGCATCTTTTGTGTTGCAGTCAGAGATCTGTGAGAACTTCAGATGGGGAGTTTCACTATTATCTCGCCCCTCTGTTGAGCGTGTGGGTGTAGAGGCTCATGTTCGTGTATGTGGTTTTAACATGGGGGTGGCTATGCATGTTTCTTATAGTGAAACTATATGTGTGATTATTGAGTTTTACTTCAAGATATGTGTAGGTCTGTAAGTGGATGCCTGTCACTTTGATTGAAAATGAGCCCTATGCGTCTACAGCAAACTGTGGTCAGGCTTACTGAGCACCACATGCAGTGTAGGTGCAGGTTCAGTTCACCGTGGTTAGGTGTTTGTAGGTGTATGTGAGTGCAGGCCTGTGTTCAGTAATATTCACACCCCTGTCTGGCCTAAAGTGTGTGAGAGAGAGAGTGACATACTTTAAAAAGTGTTAAAACATTTCTGACCGGAGGCTGTGACTAGAAACATATGAAAACTGCAAATGAACTAAACGTTCTTTCATACATTGTTGTTTCATACACTGTGTTTATGATAACATTTGTATTTTTTCATCCGCAGCTTAATTCACATGGACCATAGCAGGGACATTGAGTCAGATAAATGTTATACTAGTCTTTTCACCGTTGACATTTGGACCTGTCATTATAGGGGCCTGCATTAGGAAGAGCAAAATATACCACAACCTTCAAATGGATACAAGGGAATGGAATAAACAGATATGTCAGACTAAAACTCACTATCAAATGAATTGAAATACTGTTCATATAACATATTAACATTAACTCTAGACAAAGAAATACATGATACAACAAATACAGTTAAACCAAAAACACAGTAACAATATGGAGGGTAGATCTTCACACTAGTTGAGTTGAACTGGCTGCTCCCTGACAGAATATTGTTTTACCTTGAATGCAGATAAATGTGAGGAAATAGCAGTAAAACATTTGAAAGTCTGATGGTCGTAGTTTTATTGTTATTAGTAGTAGTTAGTGGGAGTATGGGGTGTTTTATATAGGGTCAACAGGAGAGAGCCGTAAACTCAGATCCATCGCACAGAATCTGTGCGGCATTCTGGGATTTGTAGTCTTATAGCCCGCGCAGCTACGTCAGCGGAAGTAGTTAGAGCGGACGTGCGCGAGGTCACATTGGTCCAGTGTTGTAATGTTTTGAGGAGCACATCATGGAGGCAGTCAACGCAGGTATTCTACATTTCTCTGTGAAATACAGGACACACTTTTGTAAACACCAGGTCAGCGACGTACTTTGCGGTGCTGTTGTTTAGCGTAACCCTGCCCCGCGTGCTCAGGAAACGCCTCCCTGTGTTGAGCAGACCCGAGCAGCTAGCTGTGTAGCTCGAGGTAAAGATGGCTAGCTCTGCTTCAAGGTGCAGGAGTCATCATTTGGATGTTTGCTACTTTATACAACCGGCTCCTACCTTTACATGACGCTGTTCTAAAAGCAAGGGCACGTAATTAGTACACAGATTAGTCAAGATGTGTCTCGTAATAATGAACGATGGAGGTTCTTTCTGTTTACATTAGTCTGTCTCTTCTTCTGACTCTGTCTCCTCAGAGGAGCTCAAGCTCCGGCACGTGGAAACAGATGTCCTGATCCCCAAGATGATGAGGGAGAAAGCCAAGGAGCTCTGTGCGGAGAAAGTACAAGGTGTGTGTGTGTGTGTGTGAGAGTGAGAGTGAGAGAGTGTGTGTGTGTGTGTGAGAGAGAGAGAGAGAGAGAGAGAGAAATATCAAATCTTAACTCCTACTCGTCTATGAGAACACAACCAGTCTTTGCTCAAGCCTTATCATGAAACATTTATATAGGCAGAACATTTTATATACAGCATAATTTTTTATAAACTGAAAACATTAATCATCATATTTATCTGAGAAGTCTGGTGTGAACAAACCACTAAAGGCAGATCCAGTCATACATACCCTCATGACGCACAGTGAAGTTTTCTGTCCCGTCATGAACACCATGCCCCATTGGCCCATGCACTACGCACTGCACTTTGAATACTATCAGAAGAGAATCTAATTTTGACTCGTAGTTATCACTTAGGGCTTTTCCACCAAAAGAACTAGTGCTTTTGTGCTAGTGCTTCGTTGTTTGTAATCACGTTCTTCGTAAGAAGCAGCAACGGGTCTCCTCCTCCGACCACTGATGCTTCAGTTTCAACTCATTTCAGGTTTACAGTTGAACCTTGAAGCTAGCCTCTCCCCTGCCTCCTGACGTAGTTGGTGCCTGCTAAGCACCGGTTTTTAATACCTGGAGCCAATTCAATTGGTGGAAACAGAAAGAACCAGTGCTAACCTAGGCACTAGCCTGGAACTAGCACTAGCACCAGCTCGGTGGAAAAGTCATCAGTCATGGCATGGTGCTTGTGGTGTCATCTTCAAGGGAGAGTGCAGAAATTCAGACTGCTTCTATTGCACAACTGATGACTATGTAAATATATGTATTGTGATCATCAGTGATCACCTCTTTTGTGAGGCATTGTTTCCATCACCGTATTATTTCAGTGAATGTGAAAATTCACTTTTCTTTTCTAGAAACCCATGTAGCCCTAACCTTCTCCTACAGACTTGTTTCATTCACTGGGTTCCTTTTTTGCTACTGACTCCTTTGATTTTGGGCGGTTTTGTTTATGACCTGGCCTGGGTTAATAACCCTCACTCTGACATGAGACTGGATGCAGGGTGTTACTTTTGCCTCTCATATGAAACATTAATTCATTTAAACACATCATTGGGAAAATGGTGTAATAAGTGTAGCAATGTGAAAGTAAGAATCTTTGAAACCTTGTGAGACAATCTCCAGCATATTTAGATGAACCTGTCATTTCTTGTCATATGGTACAATGTAATAGTTTATGATAAAAGTTTATCATACAATGCCAACATTCCTGGGTATGTACAGCGACACAGAAAGGGAATGCATCATTTTTTTAATGTAGGATTCAGTTGCATTACGAATCATCGCAAGAGTTTAACAGTCAATCCATATCTGATCAACACTTCTGCCGTGACACATTCTTCCTCCTTTAGCATATAATTGTGCCGTTGTAGTTTGGTTCCATTTGCATGTGCATGCTGTGGTCTGGGTAGCTCTCTTCGGTGTGTTCAATTTCGACAAAAAAACGTTTGAAATACAATACCATTTATTCATAATTATAAGATGATCTGACTATTTCATTACATGATCTAGCTATCAATTATCTATCTATATATATATATATATATATATAGAGAGAGAGAGAGAGAGAGAGAGATGATTTATCCACTTATACTTTTTCTTACCTAGAAAATAAAACCCTGCCCCAAAAGAAATTCAGTCATTGTCTTTTCTAGAATTAAAAATATAATCGCTATACAATAATATTTGTTGTTAATTATTGTTTCCAATTTTAAAAACTGTGCTAGCAATGCCTTATTATCCTCAGTGTAGTGAGTAACTGGTTATGGCATGTAAACTTTGATATGAGAGGATTATTGATTTAGTCAATTGTGTTCTGGAGATTAGATATTTTAACTAATAACATTCACTTGTTATTAGTTAGGCATCACAGGATACTGCCTCATGTCAATTTGGTTCATTTTTATGTTCTCTAGAGAAATAAGGCAGATTTTATGAACCTGGAAAACAATGACATACAGAGAATTCAAACTGAAACTGTGCTTCACATAATAAAAAGAAAGGTGTTATTGTTTCATCTATAGACTGTATTTAATAAATCATATTAATAAAAAGCCTGTTAACAACGCTTTTTGTTCGAGAATGTGCAGCTCCATAATTTAATTTTATGTATTTTATAGACATAAAAACACCTTACTCCTCTGACAACAATCAAGATGTATTATTGAGTCTTTTCAGGTTATTTTTCAAATTTTAACTTTTGGTTAATGTATTGATACATCCTTTTTTTTAATTATTTTTTAGATCAATCTGCTGTCTTGAATTTTTTTTTTTTTCTCCCGTTAACTTTTTTTTTTTTAGCCTCTTTGTTCCTTTGTCCTGACCTTTTCGCTGTTTCCTTTAGCTGCAAACACCCGTCTCTTGAGTCTTATTTTCTCTGAATTGGAGAGCAGACCAATTGGCATCGCACCAGCTCCCGCTTGATCTGCATGTAACGGGTGGCTGTAGCGCTGCTCAGGCGAGCCCTCTCTGCACTGACTGGATGTGATTTCTTGAAATCAGAAGACTGTTTGAATGTCATGCTCTTGCACGGGGACGACACACTCGCATGCCTGAGGTGGTGGGACACGCAGTGGAAACTCCCCTCACATTGCTAGCGTCTTATCGCACAAATTTTCACACCTCCGTCTTCCGCCCTCCATCACCTCGTCGGCTGTGTTTGTGTTGGCACTGGGTTCCCAGTGTCTGTGATTGTGTTTTACAAAAAACAAAACAACACATTCAATGCTGTTTTCTTCCAATGTTGTCTCTCGCTCTCTGCGATTACTTGCCTGTACACACCACAAGACTGTACACAGCTTTGTTGTCGGAGTGGACAGATTCAAATGACCCGTACACAGCATCTTTGTAGTTTTGCTTTACCTGTCGTGATTTTTCTTTCTGTGCTGATGATTCATGTTGGCATTCTCACGTTTCACGTCTGTTTGATCAACCCACACAATTAGCATCTGCTTTCACACTGACACTGACAGTTGTTTTAGCAAAACTGATTTGTAGAAACTGCTTGTAAATTGGGTTCATTGGGTCTGTTTCTGGTTCTCCAGACTCAAAATATGAAAACAGTTTAATTAAAAAAAAAAAAAAAAACTCACAAAACACAAACCTAAAATCTAATCAAAGGAATATTCTGTATCAGTTTCATTAACAATTCATTAAATATTTCAGAAATGTGTAAAAACACTCAACATTTTGACACACATTCTGTTATATCTAATTTTCACACCCCCGAGCTTCTGCTTTGTTCCAACTGCCAAACTGCATGACTCCATCTTTAGACATGGCACACCAAACAGCCTAGGAGTGAAGGTGCCATGACACTTTTATTCAGAGGGGCCTGTTGTGATATTTTCTATAAAGTCAATGTCATATTTTTGGCTTTGCCTGTAGCTGCGCTCAGAGAGGCAACTCCTCTGCAGCCTCTATTAGTACCAAGGGACAGGGATGAGGCGTCCGCTGATTAGATTAGTCGCACTGTTGTGCTTCTCTAAATTGGTTTTGCTGTTGTTGTTTTTTTCACATCTGCATCCTGATGAAAGTGTCTGTGTGATAACCATACTGATGCCACTGATGTAGCTAATTATGATGTCAGGTTTTAGTAAAGGGGGCATGGGAGGGCAGTGGTTTTAATTATAGGCTGGAGGAAGAGCTTGCTAACAAGGTGAAGACTCGGAGTCCTCAGCACCTTGTTTACGATGAGGACCTTGTAGGTTTAGTATGGAAAAGCAGCACAAGTCAGTGCAGTGCCGCTTGTTGCAACCTTTCAGGAGGGACTTTTAATTTGTATAAGTGACGATCACATAATACCTCTGCAGAAGCGGTTATGTTGTCACCCCTGTGCAATTGTTGGTTTTGTTTGATGGTAGACAAGATTACACAAAGACAACTAAACGGATTTAGACGAGACTTGATGAAAGGATGTGGGATGCATCAGTAACAACTCATTACATTTTGGTGCAGATCAGGGGGCACGCCCAGGAATTGCTTTTCACTCTTTCACATTGCGAGATTAGGTGTTTTATGTAATGTTCTGCTTTCCCAGGGATTTATTCATGGATTTTGGTGAAAATAATACACCAGATATAAACGATAGCTATGGGGGGAGCTTGACTGGCTGAGTTGTAGTATATAGGGGTATTTTACGTGTATTAGCATACATGTCGACAGGACAGTGTGTGAGAGGGACTGAAGGGGCCCTGAGCTGGGCCCTGTAATATATAAACACATTCTGACTGTGAATGGTTGGCCGCACATAAAATGTCCATGTGGGCCTCAAACTAAATGCATCTGCTTCTTTATTATCAATATTGTAAATCAAAGGTGATTTGACTGTGCCATTCAAGTAGCCTTTTTGTGCTTACAGTGTATACCTGATATAAACTGCAGAATTCTTATGCAGAATGTGTCCAGTGTCTTGTATCAATTTAATCAATACTATGCAATCAACTTTATACAATTGTGATTTCTGGAAACAATCCATTGTCTGGCCTAGTTATTGTTAAGACCCTTTACTAACCTCAGGCCTTATTGGATGCTGTGATCAGCGAAGCAAAACTTGTATTTAATTCATGGGTTTGGGTTGGGGGTTGATGTCTATATTTGCGGGTGGTGGGCTGACTGTTAAGAGCCATTCTGGAAACAGACAGACCACAGAGACATCCACTTTGTCCCCAGTACACCTCAGTGAAGGAGGAAACATGGGTTTCAGGTTGATAAGAGGTTTGGCAACATGACCCATAAGCAGGTGTGGTGGAGTGTGAACGTTATTTGGTTTGCTGTTCACAATAAAACACTGCACGCATACACACCCCACTAACTCCTCCACCCTTCCTTTTTGTCCATCTAGCTTTCGGCACCTGCTGTAAAGAATCTGGTTTTTTTATGGTGTTTAAGTGTCGAGAGGAAAATTCAGCGCTGAAGGAATGTCTGACAAAACAGTGAGTATTTTTGCTGTTATTCTCTGCATCACCTGCACGCTTACTAACTCCCTGTGTGTTAGCCCACAAACACCTTGTGATACCACTTATCCAGTGTCTCTCACCCATGGTGACACACCAAACTTTTAAGTAGTCTCCAAATCATGCAATGTGATAATCACACCTGACCACATTTAGTCTGTAAAATAACCTCTGCTACATCTGTCTTCCACCAGCTACCAGGACCCTGTGTTTTTTGAGGAGTGCAAGCAGGAGTACATTCAGGAGAAACTGCAGTTTGAGAAGACGGGGATCCCGATGAAGAACAGGAAACAGAAGCTCCCAACTAGCATGTAATGAACAACATGACACCTAAACATCTCTCCCTCCATATCAATCATCACACAGGCCTTATGTCTGTGAAGACACATGCTATTTGTAATGGAAGCTGCTGAGTGACATCAATCATAGCTATTTGTAATTTTTTGGATGTTTAATCTGTTTTACCTGAATTAGCAGCATTTACCGATGATTTAAGTGATGGACAAAATGCAGCACTTTGGCTTTGGAGGCTTGGAAATATAACACGTCTGTTCAGACATGTTCTTTGTTAAAGATAAAGCATGACTAAACAGAGCCGGTAAGATAGTTGTAAATTGCAACACTGTAAATATTCTGTGGCAGTAAAGTGTTTGTGAATTGAAAGTATGAATCATTCATTTATTCGTACATTTAATTTCAGAGAGAGGTTATGATATTTCTTAAACATTTTAGAAATACAAACTTGTTTTTATTTGTTCATTTCTAAAAATGCAACTTTATCTTTTATCAATTATTAAATGTCCCTACCTACATTTCTCCGTCTGGGTTTCAAGTCGGTTAATTCAAATGTAGCTGAAACAGTCCAGTAGCCATACTTTCTCTGTTCAAGGTTGTTTTAGATTTTTAGGTTGTGAAAGGCCATATTATTTCTTCAAATTGCTTGTTTGCAACAGTCTAAAACTCAAAAGGTATGATATTCACAGGTTGTTTCAGTTGCGGTAGTATGGGATCGTTAGATAGACAGTAGGAATTGATAACTGTAATATTAGGTGTGAAGTAAATGTGAAAAAAAAAATGTCTGAAAATGTCAACGTAGACAGGAAGTCAGAAAATAACATTGTTGCTGGTTTCAACTGTACAGCAGCTTAAATTGCCAAAGCCTTAAATCAAACCACAGGAGGTTTAAAAATATGAATGGAGACACAGAAGAGCCTCACATGGCCACTTCCTTTTGTTGTCACTTTGTTTAATCGATAATATTTACAAACAGTCTGAAGTGCAGTAAATCTAAAATATAATCCGTATCTACTGTACATTGCATTTTGGTTTGCAAATTGTTTACAGAAGTATGAAACTACTGCTGTAAAAGAACATTTCATAAAAATTAGAGACAAAAAGACCACAGTTATCATGAAACAGAATGAAGAAGATGGAGAGAAAAAACAAAACCTTATCCAGTGACCTCTGTGCCCTTTGTGCTTTGTGCACCTAAGTCGCAGCTCACATTTCCTCAGGTTCATGCGCTCATTGCCTGGCCACCATTGCAAACAGCTGTATGATTAGATTTCTTGGGAGATGGGGAGAAAACAAGTAAACAAATCAAAAACCTATGGTCTGGAGTGCAGAGTTTCAACATAATGTATGCATAATCTTCCCTCTGCTTTCCTACCCACAATATATTCTCTTTAAGTGTATCCTTCATCTGACTTTTAAAAAGAGAAATGACCCCCTTCACACAACACCTTGTACTGCAAAACAAATGTGTCATAGTTCAACATCAGCATGGTACACAGTTTAAATACATTTCTTATTGTTCAAAAATCTCCACAAACATAGTCAATTGTATGGATTCTATTCCATGAGTCCTTCAAAATAAAACTCCCACAGAAAAAAACACCCCACGATACATAGCCTTACATTTACACGTCCCTCTATACTTGAGAGATGAAAATGCCACAATATTGTTTGAGAGTAGTTATGAGAGGATTGAGTATGTGCTAAACAGGCAGCTTTACAGAGGTTTGTGTGACCTTGCCGTGGAAATTGTTAAACCTTTTTTTTTGTGCCAGCGCAGAGTGTTTAACTTCAGAAAGCCATCCATGTTCAGTTTCGTATTATTTGCTATCTTCTCAAAAATCTCAATACTGCAATTTCAAAAGTGACTGACAGCCTACGTTGATAATGATCTGTAGGGACTAAGGAAAACAAGGATAGAGAAAAAGCATTATTTGGTAGCAGTTCAAATTTGGATCATAAAATCAGTGATTATCCAACAGGTTAACATGTGCCCGTCTCCAGTAGACACAAACAAACCCGAGTCCTCAGACCTCATCCCTTCCCCCATATGACCATGGCACATATATGGGACTAGATACCTTGTTTACTTTACAGCAATCAAACGTAAAAAGACCTGCATTTGAGTAAATACAGTTTTACAAATTCTACTGCTAATGTGTCCAGCTGTGGCCCCCGGTGATCACTGGCCAGTGTGAATGGAGAACGAGGCCCTTTAAGCCCTATTGGGTTCATTACGACAGGATACAGACAACAGGCGGGCAAGAGATGCCCACGCACTAATCTGCACACACAGGCACGCTCTGTTTGATGTGCGTACGAACACACACACACAAGTTCAATTGCTTGTATGCATGCTTGTGCACACTTACTCTATGCATGTTCATACAAGGACACTCACAGAAAAACTATTGATTCTACCGAGGGTCTGTCCTTGACTCTTCCTCTGCACGTTCAGATATGTTCCCCGATGCAGTGCGCACAGAAACCAATAGGTTTACAGAGTCTTGACCTCGAGAAGGCTTCCTCTGGCTTCAGTTATTCCCCACGACTGGTAGGTCTGGTCCAGCTCAGCCCAGAGGAGTGGTCTAATTAACTTAAGGCAGGTTAGGTGGTAGCTATGTGGCAGGGTTGCAGAGTCCATTCACTCATCTATTCATCAGTTTTCCATTACCCAGTTACAAACTATTTAATAATCGCCTATTATCCCATCAAAGCTCCTCTCAATAGGGTCTGGCCCACTCAGTGTTAGGAGGGCTCCTGGGACTGCAGTTTCCCATTAAGGATGAGGAGTTGGATGCAGCAGAGTGTCCCTCCCAGAATACGGCGTCGCTGGGCTTGGGGGGACTGGGGAAGGACCTAGAGCTATCATCCAGTGAAGCTTGGTTCAAGGGAGGTGGGGGGAGGACGACTGAGTTCCCAACCAGAGTCTGTCCCGAGCAGCTCTGAGAGGGCCAGGGTCCGTTGTACCAGCAGTCCTCCTTCAGGCTGTCTGGCAGCAAGGTGCCTGATGGGCCACCAACAGGGAGGCAGGGGCGTCCAGAGCACGAGGGGAGTGGGGGGGCACTAGGGGGACGAGGCAATGATGCCCGGGGGACTGAGTGGTTGTTTTTTTCCACGTCATCGAGACACTGGACTGGAACCGTTGAGGCAGCTGGAGAAGAAGTGATGGGAGGAATAGATGGAAAGAGACAAAGTGAAATATAGGGGAAGAGAAATGAGAGTGAAAGGCAATAAAACATCAGATATGGTTGATTGAACAGAGGCCAAACATGTAAGTCTGCTTAGAACCTGATCACAAGTTAATGGGATGATTTTGGTTAATTTTAGCAAAGGAAGAAGCTGCCGCACCATTTTCATCCAGATTTTCAGAATAATTTTTGATGGAATTTAGGGACTGTTGGGCCTGTTTGGTATGTGCGCCCCGTGTGCCGTTTCCAAGTTTCTCATTACTGGTTGGAAAAATCTCTTTTACTTTCTCTTTGGGTGCCTTAGTTCAATTTAAAATTATTCACTGGACTTAAACAGCTTTTTTGTAATTCAAAGAGGTTTGCCTGGTATTGGACCAATTTCTGTTGTTAACGAGTGAATTTAGTTTAGAAAATTAAATTGAAGTAATCTTAATCAACAAAACCTTTTGAATGCAGACAAGATAAAGGGCCTAATGTATAAGAACATAGCAGTGAGCTAAATCTCAGTCTTTATCATCCTTCCCGCTGTTCCATGAGAGCGTCTCTTGGGTCTACCAAAGGAGGAACATTAGAAGAATACAAATGCACAATACGACTGAATAAATACACAGCTCCCCCTCGTCTCCCTTTCCTTGCCACTCCTGCTTCCCTTATTTTTCTCTCCATCGGTCTCATCAAAGTTATAGGATTACCCTCTCATTCAGTGGAATAAATAGTCCAAGATTTATTTTCTTGCCATATTTCGTTCTAATTTTCACCTCCTGGTCTCCTCCTCTGACACTCGGAGGGAATCGACGGCAGAGGTAATCAGTTCCACAGGGTAGAATACATCAGCGCAGCGGGAGGGGGCGAGGTAGGACAAACCATTTCAACGACATCTTTTTATCAACGTGTTTGAATGCTAAGATAATATCTGCAGTCTCATCGCACCCTTATACAAATTATAACAAGGAGCAGCAGGGGGAGAAATCTTCTCAGCTAGAAGGTACTTAAAAAAGGTGAGGAGAGGCAGCTAAGTAAGTTAGCCACTTTGGACGTGTGTGGAGAAGCAAAGCGAAAACCTGATCTGACACGACACAAAATGGTAAGTATGCTTTACATTAAGATACATGTTTTTAACACAAATATATACAAGACATTAATTGATTCATCTTCAACCGCTTGTCCATTACAGGGTTGCGGGGGGCAATCCCAGCTGTCATTGGGTAAGAGGCAGGGCTATATACAAGACAATATATGATTAAATGCGACAGATATTTAAAATGGAAAATTATTCAAGCAAAAAAATGTTAGCACTGTTTTGAAGGCAAAAGTATAATTACTGGTTTACATTAGTCTGGAGGCAAAGATTCTCACTAGCTGTATGAGAGTGTGAACCTGTGACAATGACTATAGGGGGATACAGTTGCTCCCCGGGCTGAGGAGGTGTGAAAAGGCAGCAGGGGAGCAGTGCCAGTGGGTTCTCACATACACAGAAATTAAGACTTCCGCTGACAAACCAATAGTTTCTGTACAATCCCTTACCTTCCCTTGTCTCGCCGATCAACGGCCTGAGTTTCCTGATCAGGTTTGCTTGGTGTTCCAACTCAGAGCGGAGACGAGTGACCTCACATTGCACATCCTGGTAGATCTGCTGCATGCCCCTCTCACTGCAGAGCAGCACATTATTTGATTTAAACATTAGACCTGCTTTTCTACACAGCCCGTGTTGTTATAAGTGTCCATCTGTCAGACTGGATCCTGTTCAGCAAAAGATGAGCAGCATAGTCTGGCATAATGTAGCTCATAGCTACCATTTAGTCAGTCATTAAACCAAAGCAATACGCAACTTCACCTGTTTGTTGAAATTGCAAGAAGTAAAACTGTCTCGTAAGATATCACTTTCGTCAAAAGTGGCGGGATGTCTAATTACAGATGCCTTGTTTTTCTTATTTAACAGTGACTAACTGTCCTCAACAAGCCACAGATGGGTTTTGCAGATTTTGAGCACATTCACCCAGAGCTTGAGTTCACACAGAAATGCTCTCAGTAACATCGGCTGTATTAAAACAAGGCAGTGGGAGTTCCTGAGGCCAGCAACACCCCAAAAAATGTTCTGCCCACACCTAAGGTAATCTCATCAACACACAACACAGAAACTTTAAAAAAAACAACTTATTTTGAAGACACAGCCTTAAAGCTCCAGGAGTAGAAGCTTTTTCTTTGATGTCATTAATGGAGTAATTGTATCTGCTGTTGAGCAGGCTGGATTTTTTTTCTTTTACTAATGGACACAGGTTATCAGGGTTTAACTGGTCTTGATCATGCCTAAGGCTCATAGGCAGTTATGCAGACAAGTGTATAAATCTGCACCATCCTCTAGTGGCCAAAGGCAATAACTACATTCCAGTAGTGAGCACTGGAGCAGAGGAGAGACAGTCAAATTCACGTCTCGTAAACATTGTTCTCAATAATCTCAAACTTACTCCTGGTGATGCTGCTTATATATTGCATCTAATTTCAATTCTGGTGGTTTTTCTTGCCAATTCACCCATAAAACATTTACCTTGCATTACAATTTGCGTTACAAGCCAAGTCCAAGTCTGGTCCATTGAGGCCTTGGGGTTCCTCCTGAAACAGAGGGAGGTTATGTGAGATATTGTCATCGCTGTTCATTTGTTCATTGGCAGGATTACACAAAAAAACTGAGGCTGTGATCTGACCCAACGAAGACACCATTACATTTTGGTGCAGAGCGATATCAGGAGCAGATCCAGGATATTGTTTATCTCTAACATTGTGAGATTGGGTATGTTTCAACATGCTCCTCGATTTCTTCAATTCCCCTTCAGGCACCTCTGTTTTCTATCCTTTCATTCTCCAGTAATAAGCTTTTCTGCAGTTTTATCTTTCTTTACTTCTTCCTAAGAATGGCTTGTGTCACTGTGTCTCTCTTTCTCTACCCTAACACCTCATCTTCACTGTTTTCCTCTCTTCTTGTTACGCCACACTCCAAGGCCAACTCTTTTCATGCCTATTCTCTTTGGATCTCCTTCTCCCCTTCCTCTCCTTTTTCATTATCTTGGCTCTTTACAGTTTACTCACCCCACTTCTCTCCACCAGCCTGCTGTTCTCCAGTGTCACTCTCTCCAGCTCCTCCTGTAGTTTATGGATCTTCAGCTCGGTGCTGACCTGGTCCACCTGCCAGTAATCCTGAGGGCTGTTCAGACTCTTCATCACTGCTCACACACAAAATGCAAGAGAGGGAAAATAAGCATTGCTGGCAGGTGGCAGGTAAACTAATTATTTTTTGTAGAACTTTAAACTTAAAATGTTTGAGTGTGAATGGTTCCTATTAGCACAGAAAAGATTACACTATTAGCTTTTCAATGACCGCAATATCTGAGCCCATTGGCTTTTATTGTTTTGTAGTTGATGTTGTGCTGTATCAGTTTAGAGATTACAATGATAGTGACTTTAATTATTTAGCAATAAAATCAATCATTGTGTTAGATAAAGCTGTAAAAAGTACTATAAAACAAAAAGCAGATGACTGTGCTCTACCTGTACCTTGGCTGGTGTCCATCTCTGTCCTCAGCTGAAGCAGCTCCATCTCTTTGGCCTGCAGCTGCTCCGTCAGCAGCCTCTCGCTCTCGCTCTTCTCCTTTTTCTGACAAAGAAAAATGGGAGGCCGTGATGGGAGGAGTTAGCATTCACTGCAAAGGAATCAAATCTTCCAAGTCATTTCGGTGCACCCATCAGCTTGATGGTGCCCCCCTGTGTTCACCTTAGACTTGTTGCATTCTTTCCAGGGACGCAACATCTGAGTCAGAGTCAGTATGAGGAAGCTCTAAGTTAATAATTACACGCACCAGTTTGTTCAGCTCCAGTTGCAGGTCTTCCTTCTCTATATAGATTCCCCTGTAAGCGCTGAAAGCCTTGTTCACATATTGGGGACCCTCTGATGGAGGCGCATCTGGCCTGAAGAGCTACAGGGCCGATAGAGGAGACACAGAAAAGCAGAGAACAACTGAAATCACTTTATAATTTGAATGTGTGTGGTAGGAAGTTACTTTCCTCCCACCACATCCTCGCTCGAAGATGCTGCAGCAGATAGTACTGATAGAGATTAAAAGAAGTTTTTATGCCAGTGTGTAGTGCAGAATTTTCACTTTAGCACACCATCTGTATTTGGACAGTTTGTGTATATATAGCGCTCTCTGCATTGTAATGGATCCTGTTTTTTTTTATCTCCAATCTCAGGAGTCTTCTCCTGCAGTGTGCAGGGCTCAAACACATTGCATGGCAATACCATGCTTTTCCAGGCCTCTCTGTTTTTCGAGACTTATTTCTCATTGTTTTATAGCTTTTACACAATGCTGTGTGCACAATCTCCCAGAGGTAAGTGATGCATCTATACCTTATCCTCCAGCTGCTTTACCCTCTTCCTCAGCAGGGTGTTCTCTCGCTCTGTGTCTCTCAGCCTCTTCTTGATGTCCTCATAGGCTGTGACCAGAGCGAAGTGGGAAGCAACAGATTCGTCGCCTGCGCACACCGATACGGGGCTCTCGCCAGCGGTGGTGAAGGCTGTTTCATGTTTAAGAATACAGATGTCATCATCCACTGCCAGAGGCTCCATCTTTGCGCGGGCCGATGCTGCAGCAGACAGAAGACCTGGGGATCACATTAGAGTTTCATTAGCAAAATGACTCATTTCTTTTTTGTTTTTATGGCAAACTAAACATTGACTTAAAGAAATGTTTATTGATTGCACTCAAGTTACAACCTTCTCTCCTAAACCATTAAGCAAACAAGACACATGATCTGCACGTGAAATCTTACAGTCGGTGCTGCTCTTGTTTTTCTTGTCTTACAACTTTGCGTAGTTGATGCTTGAGTTTTCGGAAGGTTATGGGAGGACTATCTGCTGCTTGCATAAGAGCTTTCATTGATTAAATGTTTAAACAAAAATAATTTGAAGCATTGCAATGTGTAATGTGTTCTTCTTTAAACATCATTAAGTATCAAAGGTTCAATAGTAGCTGATTGAGTGTTCGTGCAAAAAATGCCTTTTTTTTCAGCTTGACTTCACTAAAAGATATGCAGTTGTAGATATGATTAATGTTATAGATACGGGTTTAATTCACGACTGCATGTTAGACACTGTCTTTTCTCATGGATGTTATGTATTTTATTGAATGTGCAACCCTCTACAATTCAATGAGTAAAAGGTTTGGATTTTAGTTTGAGGCTACATAAGACTAATACAGACAAATGTCAACTTTGCTTGCCCACGTGTGCGCAGACAGGCCTGAGCACTGCCATCTTGACACAGGAAGTGACATAGGCCAATGGACTCCCAGTAAAGATCACCAGCAGTCCCGACCAGCTCACCGACAGAGAGGTTACCTGTTACCTCAGAGCAGCTAATGCTACACGGTGATGATGTCAGCTGGCAGTGATGCAGCAAACACCAAGGAGCCAAGTTGAGCAAACTAAAGGCCGAAGCTCTTACAGGAGTTAAGCCTCGGCAGGACACACTGACCGGGCTGCTGGATCCAAAGCATGAACAGAAACCAAGATTAACATGGCTGAGTTCTGAGGGGGACCCAACAAGTCCCCTCAAAACGAAACTGATGGTGAGTGCTAACACAAGACACGAAGAGCAACGCCATGTTGCTACATTTAACTCGACATAGCAGGAGAGCTACAGGCTAACATCGATACCAGTCGCGTGATCGTGTTTAGTACAGCGACAGAGAACTAGAGACATGTCAACACCTAACCGGTTTTGTACGATGCTATAACGCTGTGCTGTTAGCTTCCATGGGCTGTGTTGACAGCCGACAAAACACAATGAGACGCGGCTATACAATGAGCTACAGAATAAAGCAAAATTCAAACCCACCAGGCAATGATCTAAACCCGCGTCAAGTCGACTCCTAACGCTACAGAGACCAAATCGATCGACCTGTTATTGATGGTAACAGTTAGCTAGCAGCTCCTAGCTCACGTCTCCTGGCTATCTGTGGCTAGCAGAAGCACTCGGCTGTCTCCCCTCGGGACTCTCACTAACCGGGAGAGACGCTGTCCTCAGTAAGGTGCCGGTTGACCACGAGGGATTTTCATTGATTGCCGACGAGAGGAGAGCCGCTTCTCGTAAACAAACAAAGAGACGAGGCTGGACCCTGTCAGAACTGACAGGTGAGGAAACAAAAACTTCCGGGAGTCATTCGGCTGCTGGAGCCCCTTTCAAAATAAAATGCCGCCTCACGAAGCAAGTGTGACTGTGCAACATCGGTGATGCAGAGCATGTGTCCAAGGCAACTGTCTGTCGGACTCTCAGAAATCGGACACTTGCACTGAAACGACTACTATACAGATTTGCTTTTTCTTTGTTTCCCAAATTCCATAACTATAGCTATCACATATTGAATGCAGCTATTGATGTTGCTGTTTAATGAGACCAGGCTAAACAACCCCACAATTGCTTGTAATTTAATAGCCTTACCTGTCTGGACTTTATTTTTATATTTAATTTTTAATTGCTGCCTCTTTGCACCTGTTGGGTGGCACCTGTGGAGACATTTTAAAATATTGTCAACTTCTCTTTGGAGAGGTGGGATGAGCAAGGCTTTGTTTCACCTGTTGCCATGATGTGTCCTATTATGTGCTTTTGATGATGCCTTTGATATCCTCATGCACCAGCAGGGTTACGTTGACTCAGTTGAGTTGATTTGGGAATGCAGTTCCTAAACGTAAACACCTGTTGTGAAACCAAAAACTCTGAGTTTCTCTGGCTTAAGCAAGAGCTCCAGTTTTAAAAACCTTCAGCCAACCTGTCAGAAGACTGAGGAAAAATGCTGTTTGCTTTGCAGAAATACCTGCAATGGTTGGCAATCTGATTTAGGAGCTATTACATCAGACGTTTGATTCTCGGCCCAGATAGCTTTGTTGCTTCCATCCATGCTCGTTTTCTTATTGTTTTGGATTCTGGCTATGGCCCACTTAGTCAACATTCCCTATGTCAGTTCTCCTCCTACAAAGGCAGCAACAGGTGCAGTTTGATTAAAAAAGCAATCCAAGAAAGAGCTTTGAGTCTCTCAACAAAAGATATGAGATACTGGGCCTTTGGCAGCGGTCTGGAACCAGGCAAGTAAAATATGGCTACAATTATCTTAGTACTGAGGACTGTTTATACCATGCATGCAATGTTAATAAATTAATATAATATAATTTCCACAGTAAAACAAAAAATGGTATAAAACTTCTACTTATTTAAAGTGCTTCTAGTGTTTTCTTATATCGTATTTTCCTTTCACTTCATTTAGTGGCGTCAAGCATAGTCCTCATAAAGATCCTTCAGTTTAACTATGTCCTTATTTAACCGTGTCACGCTTAGCAGGGCTGAAGAGTCATTGTGGCACGAATGACCTTGTTATTATTTTATGTGCTCCGGCACACTGTGCACAGCGTGGTCTCGTTTGCATGTCTTCGTTGTTGCTGTGACAGATACAGCAGGAGTGTGAAGGCAACACAGATGAGGGCGGCGAGACCTTGGTCCCGCACGGCCTGCCCATACAAGCTGAGGACGCACGGGGACGCCTGTGCGACACTTGACTGACAGCTAAAACCTCAGCGTTCTTTATCACACAAGGTCAACAGTTCAAATGACTGGCAGGGGTAACGATGGCAGATAGAGGAACAACAAACAACGTGATTTAAAATGATGGCAGTAATGCTAACGTCTGAGGCTCCTCACATCAGATCGGCCAAATTCCACTGCGTGATTTATAGTGGAGAAAAGCCAGTTTGTGAATGTTCCTATTGTTTCCGAATGTTTATGGGCATGAATGTTGACTTATGTTGGCTTATTTTATAGTTCTAAAACATAGTTTCAAGCACGCAGTTCCTCTGAAGTCTCAAGACACAACATTCAAAGCTAGAAATCCACTGTTCAGACTCATGATGTTGTCTTTGCATCATTTAGTTCACTCTTATCAGGCGTTTCCAATGCAGTATAGAACATTTTGCAGTTGTAGCGAGTGATATGACATTCTCGGCACCTCTGCCTGTTTTATTACCTTCGGCCACTTTCGCTAACGATGGAGTGGGTCGTCTACACCTCACATGTCCTTCAGCACACTTCAAAAAACTGTGCAGGTTAGATGAGGACATGGCTTTCTCATTGATTACAGAGCTGTTAAACTATTCCGTGTCCTTGCCGTCTGTGCCGTACTGTAGATCATCTCGCTCCCTAAAAGCACTTCAGCTGCTTGCCTTATAGTAAAGTTTCAGCATCCACCGGGCTTTTTAGTGCAGTTGGCTTGAAGAACGGCATAATAAATAAAAACGACTGTGCTACACTTGTATTTTTTCGGCTCCATAAGAAATCTTAAAATCTTATAATTGAATAACCTTTAGTCAAGACCTTTAGAGTTCATAAATGCAGTTTACTACATCGGGTGACGATTATGACAGCACAATGTTAAACGTGTTGCTGTTTCTTGGTCCTCTACAGGGACGCTGCTTGTGTTTTGTGGGAGGGGAAGCTGACTACTTAACCCACCGACTTTGCTTCTTGCACCATAATGATCCACCCTCGACGCTGCTATCAAACCAAGGAGTGCTGCCAAACCCAAGGCTCGCTTTTCAAATGTTAAAGTATTCATCTATTGCTGAAAAAAACTGGGAATTAAAAATGTGATTCAATTCAGATTTATATTTATTGTGTCACACTATAAGTTGGGCTGATATGGGAGTCATTTTAAATCGCATGTTCCTTAGAGACATCAGTTTTCCAGATTGGTTTGGTTGAGACAATGTCTTATTTCAATGATATTTGCAAATCACCATCCCGTCCGCTAATGAAAATAGGTATAAATAGGTATAAATCACTCTTGATGATAAAGCCGCGACGTAGGAATCTGCTTCGGCGTGTTTCACCTCTGGTTAAGTGGGAACGTATTGTGAGCTGTTCGGTGAACAAACGAGATCCACTATAAGATGAACAAGTGTCAGAGCATCAATGTAACCAATTAACACACTCTCAATTAGAATGCCTGTTGAACGATTAAACCCCTGAAATTTACCAAACATTAACATACTAAACAGACTGACATAATATATGCAAATGAGGTCATTATTATGCGTGTGCTAGTTCAGTGCCCAAATGAAGTGCTTGTTCGGAGCACTCAGGATGTGTTTGCAAGCCTGAGCTCTATGACAACATGTTACAGGAATAATGGTCACTTGAAAAATATAATTAGTTTTATATTTGGCTGTAAGCTAAAGTAGTCACTGGAACACGGCCGCGGTTTGAATTAATCGAGTAGCCGTTCAAAAGCTATAGCAGGAAATCTCTTCACATTCTTGGGGAGAAAGGCTCTAACAAGAAACAGTTTGGATTTATATTGTGCAGCCATGCACTCACGCTGCATACACAAACACAGGCCTCCTGTAATCAGGCCAAGCGGTAGAAAAGGTGGTTTTAAAGCATTGAGCAGATGCTGAATTAGTAATGACAGAAGTTGCAGATTGACTGTGTTGATTGTCATATTTTTGTCCCGAAAGTGCCACATGAATTATTTATGCTACAGCCCATGTAATTAAACGTTGATGGGAAAATACCGAACTAGGGGAACTGGAGCACTTGCAGTTTTTTTTTTTTTTTTTTTGGGAAATGTTTCATCAGCCACTCTGTCCTTAATCATTTTTGACAATGATGGGAATATGAACCCTTCAAAACTGAGAGGGCGGCAGCGGCCGCAGATCAACAGCGCTGGGTTGAGTGGTATTTTCTAGTCCACGACTGCAGCTGTGGCTGAGTGATCATCACATGCCTGTTTTTGATATTAACATCTGCTGTCAATCGATCTGGACCGATGCAGCTAAGAGAGGAGAAACAACAGTCTGACACATGCTATGATCATTGCTGCCCAGAGGAGGGGGCTATTTCTTTGTCATTTCACCTGGTACTTGCACCTAGAGCTCAGGCAGTCATGTTTAAGTGATCACAATGTATGCCAATAAGAAAATCAAAGGTATATGAAACCCATACAAGACACGCAGAGTGGCTGAAGGTTGAACTCTTACCCAGCTGTCTTTGAACTCCTTATAAAACCTCTAGTGAGAAGAACATGAAATTAGTGGCAAATGCAGACATGGAGAATCCACTCCCCTTCGTCTCTTGGAAAAGGAGGACATGTGGGCCTATTATTAATCACCAGTGAGACATGTATAGATGGTGGGGTCACTTTATACCCTCTGTGATCCCTTTCTCTGCAATATAACAGCCCATCATCTACCACTGCACTGCTGCAGTTAAAGTTAAGATCAATGATGCCAGCGGTAAGGTCATATATCACAGGGCTGTCTCAGAGTTGTTTCACACTGCGCAGCGAAACTTCACCCGCACAAATTACACCTGCAGTCGACATGACCCCAGTGTTTGCCTCTCTCTCTCTGTTTTAAAAGCAGAGGAAACGTTTGACAGCCGTGGATTACACATGAAGACGACTTATCGGCGGTCGGCCGTGTGCTCGACGGTGGAGGAGTGGTGCCTTTGACTTTTGACGGAGAGAAGGGAATGTCATGATTTTTGCAGCCTGGACACGCTTAATGAGAAAAGGGCTTAACGAAACACTGTGCGATATGCTTAGCCTCAAAGTGGTGTTGCAGAGTTCACAAGGATTCTTGGCAACCCACAGGGTTTTTCATGTTGTTTTTAAATTGTTCTCAAGTAAAGTGCACTTGTTTGCTTACTGATTCATTATAGACCCTGAAACTGTGCCATATCATCAGGAACCGGCCTTCTTTAGACTGCACAGAGGTTAGTCATAGCCAAGGCTGTGTTTCGGTACAGCAGAGGGCATCCCTGCAGACTGAAAGAGCAGTGCTGCAGCCAGGCACCCAAGGCCCTTCCTTTGTCTTTGCTGAGCCAATTAGGGAGAGATAGCGTCTGCTGTGAAAGGAGAACAATGGCCTGTTCACTTTGTGTTTAAGTCCACGAGTGTACGTACACAGTGGCGAGAGAGAAAAAAAAAAACGTGTGAACCATTTGGAAATAGCAGGCATTCTGCTTTAATTGTTTATGAAATGTGATGTGATCCTACTCCAAGTCACAAGGACAAACACACACGATGTGTTGAAGATAATAACACACAGAAAATGAGATTGTAATATTTTGTGTCTGAATCAAACACGGCCATTAAATATTCACAGTGCTGCCGGAGAAAATAAATAAATAAATGTGCAGATTTAATAACTGGTCAAAACCTCCTCTGGCAGCAAAAACCTCAAATAAACATTTTGTGTAGCTGCAAATGAGACCTACACATTGTTCAAGAGGAAACTTGGGTCTCTTGAAAAACCACCCATAGGAGCCATACTGTTGTAGCCGCTGTCCCTGTAAAGAGGACAAATGGGAATGTACATAATTGGCTGAAGGATTTGCTGGAGTTGATATTGTATCTTGTACCTTTCCTGTCTTCTAGTACACACAAACACGCATGGGCAAACATCAATTAGACTTCCTGCATTCATGGGCTGAGGCACACGCAGTACTTGTAATTTAAAAGTCACTGCTGCCGACAGTGTGTCCTCACTCCAACTTCTGTGGAACTTTTTGACAGGAAGTGCTGTGATGATTTCTCAGTTGGCCATAACACTTTATCTCTCCAAAAGACCTGGAGGTCATTAACCCCTACCTGCTGCCGGCTCAAGCCGTGCAGAGTTTGATGGCTCTTCTTTTCAAGCTCAGGACTGAAAAGAGAGAGGTATGAGGCTGTTTGTGTGTGGGTGTGGGTGTGCATGTGTGCGCGTGTTTAGCAGAGCCAGCTAGCACCCCTGGCTTGGCCAGCCGGCTCCACCATATGGCCGCATTTATCATGTATCTGGCTGTTCATTAAGATTGCCCTTGCCGGCTGCAGAAGCTCTGCTGGGGGGCGTCAACTTCACCTCCGAAATGCTGTGGACAACTGACTGCAGTCCACTGTAATTTGAGGTGTGAATGCTGACAGATAATATGTGGTCTAACACCATTAGCCAGATTATAAATAGAGCAAATATTACATTGCAGTTTTAGTTCAGTTCACGTAAACTTAAGTTTAATAGTTTCTTTTGTAGCTGCACTTTAAAGCCGTGCATGGAACGTGAGTTTCACACAGTGAGAGGATCTCTCACCCAGTTTTGCTGTCAATCTTACAACTTTAGCTTTTCAGTTTTAACTGACCAGTGCCCCCCCCACCGTGTAAATAATACTTTGTAAATCAAAAGTTTTTGTTGAACGTGATATGAAATGGAAACATGATGTGCTACCCATTGACTTGGATTATACTGTAGGTAATCATCCTTCTAACAAAACAAACTGAATCTATTTAGATTTTGGACAAAACAAGACACAATTAAATGTTACCTTGGGCAAAGAACCGTATCCGCTATTTAAAACCATGTTCCAGTATTTTTGAGACAAGGCATCTAATATTAAAAAGACCTGCAGGTCCTTCAACAATAATTTGCCCCAGCAATTGTTTGGGCAGATTTTGGTAAAGCTTTGTGTTGCTGGATTTACATTATTGTAACATAAAGAGTCAAAGAAGCTTCATTTGTGCCAGCCATGCTGATAATATTGTTTATTAAAGCCTATAGTGTTTGTGGACCTGTAGTTCATAGTTTCCCATTTAAGAAACACATAAAAAAAGCTGTTCTACTTTGAAACACATGATTCATATGTAACATTCGCTGTCACATAAAAGAGAAGAGAAATTTACATTTTAGACATGATGTATTAATCATCTGCAAATAGTGCTCTGATTAACATATTAGTCTTGTTCCCCGAGCCCTGAACTGTGGCGGTGCAACATAATTACCTGAGCGGGGGATTTTTTATTTATATTTTTCAGTTTGATCTGCACTCGATGTTGCGTGTCAGGCTGTATTTACACGACGCACACATCATCTTTGACTCTCTGTTGTTGGCTGTGTTCGTTTTGTTCAAAGGCAGACATGACTCCTGTTCAAAGATAGAGAAGCAAAACGGGCCTGACAGTGAGAACCAGAAGTCTTTAACCACCTGAACCAGAGAACAGAAACACTTTACTCAACAACACATTAAATGAACTGGTGTTTTCCGTGGCCGATGGTGTGTGGTGAGGAGCCTGGAGTGGAACTGGTAACACTGTTCTCAAGAGTGGAAAGTAATTTGTTACTGTCTCTTTATTTGTTGGTTTCTTTCCCTTGGTTTTGGTAACACAATCGTCAATTCAACAAGAGTGCTGCCCACTTGTCATGACCGATGAATTGAGATGTCCATTGTTGTTTACCCACTTAGCTGATATTAACAGATGTGTGTGGCTTGTCAAAAACTTGGACAGTGGGAAATTTGTATCTGTGAATGTTTAAAAGTCTCTTTGTGAAGATGTGATCCAGAGTTTATTGATGGACCCAATCAGTCAGAACCCATGAAGCCTGGTCAGTGTTTTGCCCTCTGCCATTTGATTTGTATTAATGCACAAAATAACTTGCATGTTATTCATTGAAAACAAGCACCTGAGCGATATAATCTATTGGGGACAGACGCTGATACTGATGGATATTCAAATTTAAGAAGGCAAGCATTCTAGGTAAAGAGCACACCTAAATATACTTGATTCAGCGTTGTTTGTTCGGTAAAATAAATTTTCCTATTGGCAAACATAAATTCAGATATTGATTTCTCTCTGAAAGGCTCATATCAGCCGCGGATTAATCTGCCAGGCTTTATAGAAACAATGAATGAGTGAACAGGGCTGTGAGATTTCGCCCCGCTCTAATAAGCCTCGGCGATAAACTTCCTGTTTGAACTTTTTGTGAGCTTAGCATTCTGGCCGCGGGATTTGAAATACACACATTTTCAGCAGCGCCTGCCGCGGCCAGGGGCTGACTGGCCTCCATCAGAGTGCCCATTGTAATTCGTCCTACACCAGCAGGGCTCATTGGCTCCTCGTGGCTTATAGGGGCTGTGCGGCCAGCTGTTGTTTCAGCGCGTCCCCGTCAAGCGTCAAAACATCAAACAGCAGGCCTGGCTTAACTGCCCTCGGAAGATCACACACTGTTGTTGTGCCTGTCATTTTTATCTCAGGAAGAGGTCTTTGCATTTCTCTCCCATTCGGTGTAACGCTCTTGATTTCCTCTCATCCTGCCTGTCCGTCTTCCTCCGTCTCTTCTTGACGGTTTGACAGTGTGACAGCAGCAGAGAGATGTCTTCAGTCTTGTGGTGGTGGTGGTGGTGGGGTGTCTGCCGGAGTGAGATGTCTGTCGTGGTGCCACTGATTGCTAAGTGTGTGGGTGTGTGAAGCCTGCGTGTGGAACCTGTAGGTGTGTAAGTGCATATTGAAAATCAAAGGGGGTAGTTTGTCAATCCCTGTATTCACTTTGTATAAATTACCTGTTACTCTATGGAGAGAGGAATGTATTTGGTAAAGCAGAGGCATTGTTCATAAAGGTGCTCCTTTATGTACAATGCCTTTTCATATGCTGCACCTCGGCCACTAATATGCATTTTGACGCAGTGGAGAGCATACAGTATAAATAATGAGGAGTGTAGTTTTGAGTTTTCAGAACCACATTACTGTGGACTGCATACTAGATGTCTGAGGCAACACTAGAAACTTTGCTTTTTACTGCTGTCGACTGACAGAGATTGAATGATAGAATTATTTATAGATGATAAATGATACATAGCATAAAAGTTTGAGTTTGAGTATGTTCTGTCCCACAATGATTCAGACATGACCTGCGGGTAAAATCCGGACTTTACCTGCTCTCTGCCGTTCACACGTGCAAAACGCAGCGGGAGGTTCTCTGCACAGACAGCAGCAAATCCTCCACATTATCTCCTGCCGTGCTCGCCCGTGGAATCCTTATTTCTTGAAGGCCGGATGAAAAAAAAAAAAAAAAAAGTCTTGCAGGTAGCCTCTCGCTCGGACATTTGCATTCTCACAGATCCATGTGACATCCCTCACCTCTCAGCAAGTAGCCTCAGCAATACTCTAGGCTCTTATATTCAGGTTTGCTCCTCATAATCTGTGATTTGCAGCCTTCAGTATCCTCTGATCAACCCCAGCCAGGTAACCTGCCACTGAGACAATGGCACAGAGCGGCGCCGTTATTATTAATCTAATAGCAGCGTTCAGTTCCTCTCTTTTTCTTGGTCTCATATTTCATTAGAGTTCTACTTTTTGTTTGGAAGCCAGCTGCCTTGTGTACTCCAAAGTATTTTGTATTATTGCTCAGCTATTCCACCACTGACCTCAGTGGGAATGGTTTCAAAAAGAAATCTATTGGTGCAATGGCTCCTCTGCTCAACAGAGAGAATGCACAATGTTGTCGAGGTGTTGCCTGTGCAGGTTCGCTTGTGGTGTACAGTAAAGCAGCTGGAAGAGAAACATGCCAGGGCATATGAAACCAGAGGAATGAGAGGATGTGCGGACACAGATAAAGACGAGAGTATATGACCTTGGCGTAACGTTAATGACAGACTTGATCCCGCACAACCTGCAATGACAAAAGAAGCCCTTATTACCGCTGAGAGGGGAAACCCATGCGATGGCTGGTCTACGCTCTCCAAATGAATAACTGATTGGATTTTATGTGTGTGTGGTTGTACGTGAAGGAGTTTTCAAGTGGTGTGGAATTCCCCCTGATCCTTGTATCAGTGGAATTACCCCTCAGGACACCTGATGCCCTGGATCATCATCTGCACATGCAGGTTACCTTCTGAGAAAGTATTTTGGAGCTTTCAGAAGTCAGTATTCTTCAGCCCAAAGAGAGACATGTGTATTACTAAAGGATACCAAGATAGATAAATATTTAAAATTCACCAAATATCCTGGTTTTACTGTTGTAGAAGGCTCTTTTTGTTGTTCATACTGAGCTACATATAGGCATATACATGTCATTAAATGCCTGCAGCACTTCACTGTTGGAGCATGTTTTCTATACGGAGCCCTAATCAAAGCCAGTTGCAGCCACCCGACTGGCACCCACACACAGTCAGAGACAGTGGACTGGAGTATGATGTTATTTTCCAGGCTGAGCTAATTGTCTCTGGGGCTCTGCCCCCCCCCCCCCCCCCCCCCCACCCACCACCCCCACCCCCCCCCCCCCCCCACACACACACACACACACACACACAGTTGCAGTTGGACCTTGCTCTGTTACACAATGCAGCCGAGGGTCCCCTGGAAGGCTCTAATGAAGAGTTATGAGACGCTAGATGCCTTTTGGCTGCAGAGACAGAGGGATGGTGGGAGACCATGGGAAGAGAGACGGAGAGAGATGGAAGATGGGAGTGACGCACGGAGGGGTGAAGAAACAGGCATGTGAAGAAGATGGTGAGAAGAGAGAGGAGGGAGAGGACATGCAGTGAGGCTGGAATAAAGATGGGGGGGTCAAAAGCCTGGAACTGCAGTAAAACAACTTGTGCTCTTGCCTTACTGCAGTTACACAGAAATGAGTATGAGAGCTCCTGACCTGATTAGTGCGGTGAAGATTAATATTATTAACTCAGTAAATTTTCTCAGTGATCATCTCAAAGAGAGATAATTGGTGATCTAGTTAGTGTTTTTTATTAATGTCCGCCCTCAGTTGGGCTCTTATGCCTCTCTCCCTCAAGGCTCCCTCTTCTCTCTTTATCTATCTCCCCGATAAACATCATGCTTGTATAAGGATTACATTTATAAATGTTGTGTGGCTGTTTCCACCTTACTCTCTTCTGTCTGGGAGGCAAGAGTCTTGTTTTCATTCTGGCCCGCTGTGAGTTTTCTAAGAAACATCTGAAAGGTTAGGAAAGCTAAGGGCAGGATTTATTCAGCGTCTGTGTCTATTTTCAAACGCTTTAATGAACAACATGTTCTTGCATATTGTAGGCGTTTTCTTAATGTCGCTTTTTTGCTGGAGAGGAGTCCTTTTGAATGAGCATGTAAATACGAATCAGTCTCAGCAAGTTGTTCTCATTTGGAAGCAGTGGTCAAGCTCCAACTCAACCACAATGAGATTTTAAAACAAACACACAACAAATCAGCCATCATGAATGAGTGTGTTTATCCAAATGACAATGATCAGCAGTTATGTTTGCAGCATGTCTGTATCTGAGTCTACAATTGGGCCAAAATTTGCTGACAGAGAGAAAAATGACTGAGGTTGACCAACATCTGAAGCAATGGAAGGTGCAGACTGAATGAAGGTGGACATATTGTCAGTTGGTCACAGTAAATCTGTTTCTGCGTTAAGATAACTTAGCTTTGTTTGGGCAATATTGCTAAACAATTGAAATTCAAAGTTACTTTTACTGCATATAGCCGCAAAGAAAAAAAAAAAAAAACTTGACCAGTTTCACTGGTAGCCAGGGTGATCAAACCTGAACTTGAGTATGGTTTCACAATTTATTCAGAACCCAAACTGAAAGGTCAGGCAAAAGAAAGAGAAAAGAAAATCCTGGCAATTTATATGTATCCCCGTAGCTTCTCAGTCGACAGTTGCCATTTATTTTCAAGTTTTCTCGCCTGCATAACGAAACCCTATTGCTTTTTCCTTGGTTAGTGCTATCTCCCCCCTTATAGTATATGCATGACAGAGCAGCCTCAGCCCTTCTGATTTCAGATGGGGTTGACCCGGTCATGCCCTCGGAGGCTAGCGGAGCCTTTTTCTGCCCCTTTTACGAGAGAATCCTTTCTTTAACTTCCCCTTCTCCCCGGCCTTCACTGGAGTCTAAATGTCAGCCAGCCCGGGAGAGATGCAGACAGAGGAAGAGAGAGGGAGATCTGCAGTCTGCCGGGAGACAGCCATTGAGAGCATACATGATGACACACTTCCCCCATTCAGCCTGATGAGCTATTGAAAAGCAAGATGACATTTCACAATAATACACAATATAGCTCCAGAGTTTAGGGAGATGAAACATTATTCATAAATATGTGAGTTTTGGCATTTATTGATGTTTGTGGACAGATTTGCTGTCAAATTATTCTCAGTTTCAGTTTGCGTTTCATTTGTGGGGGAATATTCTGCACATCAACAAAGCCGTGAACCGTGCAGAGAGCTGTTATTCTGGGCTGAACAACCACTTTGCTTAGCCTGAGGAATTTAAACACTCATAGTGGATAATATGAAAAGATTCATGAGATGACCCCGCCCCGCCCCCCTCCCAACATAATTATGAAAAATGATCATGTATGTGTAAGCACACCCCTGTGAGTTTCCAGGTTGCAGAACACCAAAAATCGAGTTGGGGCTTTAGCTTTGTGCCCTAGATACAGTGGAGATTCTGCTACATCAGCCTGCACACAAGCCTGCAAAATCAGTTTTAGGTGATGAGAAAAAAAACATGATTTAGTTGACATGGTTTCCCAGGAGGGAGTGTTTGAAAACTGGGAGAGCTGCATTTTGTACTTGCTGAGGTGTGCATCTGTGTGTGTGTGTGTGTGTGTCTTTATTTTCCAGCATGTGCATGCACACGTCAGGTGGAACCCTAACAATGCAATGATTGGGGAAATCACTTTGGCTTTTTGCGAACCACAGGCAACATCTTCCTGCCACGCTTGTCCTCTTTTCTCCTCTGACTACCTTCAATTTTTACCCTTTTCACCTTCCTCTCTGCGCCACCCTCTTCCATCTGTCCTCCCTCTCTCAGAAGAGGAGCGCGTGTTATTTCCTTTTATGTCCCCAAATCGGTGTGAAGTCCCCATGAAGAGTAGTAGATTAGCTCCATTCTCATCCAGATCATTTAAACAGCTGCAGCGATGGCGGGGCTGCCGACATCTGAAGCCGCTTGTCTCCTGAGAGACACTCTGGCTGTTGGTTGAATTTCTGTCGCTTCAGATCAGCCCAGCTGGAGAAACACTAAACAGGCGCATTTTATTCGCTACGGGCTCCCACGGATGTTCTGGCTACACAATGCTGGAGCCGCAGTATCAACAAAGTATTGACTGTTGCATTCAGGGGAACAGAGAGGGTGCCGGTGGGGCATGAATTAAATTTCGCAGAAGTACTTGGAGGGATCTTTGAAGGGGGCAAAATGGTTGTTAGCGTGGATCGTCTCAGCATGTTGTCGTTAATGTGTATTCGCATTACACTCTGTGGCTTCAGGTGCGAAGAAAAGAAGCGTTGAAGTGATCGTCGTACACAAGACTCATACTCAGACTTGTGTGAGCTTTCAAATCGAGGCCTGTAGTCTTCATTACACATGATTGTGTTTTGGTAGACACCTGTAGATGTAGCACACAATCGCAATGTAATTGTCCAAAGCTCAGTCAATTTAAGGGTTTTGTTGTGCCACCTATAAGTGTTTGTGCTTACGATTATGTGTATCATATCTGTTGTCATTATATGGTATCTCTCTTTCATACAGAGGAGTACATAGGATGGAGAATTCTTTGGGAAATACTTTCAGTGATTATTTTATTTTATTTTGACATTCATCTTTTATTGAATCTAATGAAAACTAGGGGATAAGTATTTCATCAAAGCGACTGCTATAAACGGTGACATCAATACATCTACAAATCTGATATTATTACAGAGAAAGGGTAAAGGAATAGTTTGACATTTTGGGATCAATACCCTCCGAGAGTAAATATGGAGCTAGAGGCTCAGCTGACCATAAATATTGGAAACGGGGACACAGCCAGTCTGGCTGATTTTTCAGTCTGAAAGTTGATGTCAGTCGGTTTTCTAATGGGTTTTTTTTTTTTTTTTTTGCTCTCATTGCTGCTTTCACATCCTTTTGTACATACACTTGTATTTTCAGAGCATTACAGTGACAAATATGTCAGTGGTACTCAGAGTACTTGAATGGCTGAGGCCACTCATAACTCTTAAAGCCTGACACATCAGATGCTCTCACCCTCGGCAGATTCCACATTGGCTCGGTACCCAAGAGGAGGAACCACGATCTATTTCAACCTATGTACTGCAGAGAAAGACACAGCTGCTGTGACATTTGGAAAATCACAAAACAGAAATTAGTTCATGCATGACTACCAGTGTATTTTTTTCATGGAGAGTCATGTTTATTGGCACAGTTTAGCAGTCTGTGACCAATGAGCAGCAACATGAATGTCAACATTCATGAACAATGCAAGCAAGCATACACAATGTGCTATTACCGCTAATGGCTAACTAGTTGGCTGCTAGCCTCAAAGACATTTTTAGCATAGAGACGCACAATCGTTGCAAGTGAATGATTGTACTTCAAAAAATATCATAGAATATTTTTTACATTTGACAAAATCTTACATCTCATGTGATGTAAGACTCTAATACCCAAAGCCTTCGTGATTTGTTTCCAATAAATAGACAACAGATCTCTGATCAGTAGACATATGTTTATTTCATGCTGGTGCTGTAATGCATCTAACAAACCTTACATATCTGCTTTGTCATGTAATTTTGTTGTAAGTGAGATACTGCACATTGAGTGTTGTCAAGTGCAGCTTTGGAGAGCATTTCACATGGAGCTGATACAACCAAAGGATTTTTCTCTTTTCATCATTTCAGTTGTGTAGTCACTGAATTCAGTTGCAGGGCATGAGCCAGCGTCACTGGCAGTTCTTCCGGACTGCCTGTGTGTTGTTTGTGTTGGGTGGGTATTGATTTTGTGTTTGTCCTGGTAAATACTGTATTTTGGAGCCCAGTGCAGTGTTTCATTGAAATCTGGAAAGAGTTGTTGGATGGCAGTAGAGGAGAGGGAACGACACACATGGGATAGGGTAAAAGAGTGTAGCAGTAATACAGCAAGAAACAAGGGAAAGACTGCAACTGGGTGTTGGGACAAAGCATGTGAATGGAAGTAGACGATGGAACAGAAAGGTATAGGAAGCGTAAATAGACGGCGAAATGCAAAACTTCAAGCTGAAGATGATGAAGGACATGTTGGAGAGTTCACTCTGAACTTGGAAAACAAACACACATGCACTCCAACTCACCTCCAGCAGAGCAGATGATATCTGTGGCCAAGTCATCCACTGTCCTCCTCCTGCCCCCTCCCCTGGCTGTACAAGAAGTTAATTACAGTGGTAATTTGGCCTTGTTTGGTGTAGCCATTATTACATTTTGCTAGGTAATGATCAGCGACGTGGTGAAGTCTCAAGCCCTGGGGAGGACACAAGTTAAAGAAGGAAAAATCTTCAAATCTACATAATTATCGAGGTTTCACATCAAACAGTGCCTCAATGTTCATGATGACAGCAGACGCCATTAAGACGGTATTAAAGATAAAGAAAAAGTAATAAAGATGAGCTGGTAATTAGCATTAGTTGTTGACTATGGTGTGCCACCTTATGAGAATGAGACGGTGAGTGATAAGTCGCCCTCTTAATGTTTGCTTTGTCATTAATGAAGTGAAATTACAGACTTTTCTCTCATCTACATATCTAAGTGTAATTACAAAGAGCTGCACACAAAAGCAAACTGCCAGCCTAATCAGCTAAAGCAGTGCTTTAAACACTTTACTGACGTTTCACCACTGTAACAATTATTGGATGCATAATTAATATGACATATCATAATTATATTCATCTGACTAACAATACTCAAGTCAGCCACAATAACGCATAAAAGCCATAGACTTTATATAAAGATATAAAGACCCTCCCTAGAAACTTGGCGGTGCAACATGGCCGACTCCTTTAATTCCTGGCTCCTATGTAACTGTGAAGGACAAATTAAATCTGCCATAAAATAATGCCTTTACTGCATTTTAAATAAATCTGGCATGTCATTACTGTTGAATACCAAGTGAGAATAACTTTTTAACTATTAGGAACAAGGTTTGTCCTTTTCTTTGACCTCCACATCACATCAATCTCATCCCTCAGTATCTGAAACTAACCAACTGCATGCAGATCCGTAAAGGTGAGACAGGAGTACAGCCACTGTTGGAAACTGCATTAGTAGAAGTCCTGACTAGAGAAATGGCAGACTAAGCTCTCACTGAAGCACCACTCAGTCTCACTAGAACCTCGAGGAGGCTTTCATGTCTGCTGGGATGCCCCGCTCTCCATTTATTAAATGATTTTGCTGCAGTTACATAGCTGTATAAATGTCAGCTGACATGTGGGCGAAACTCCATTTAAAGCTTGTCAGAGAGATTTACCAGGGTATTAAAAACTCTGAAATGTGCTGTTTTTAAAGCTGTTGTGATGTGTTGCACACCTCCACAGCCGTGTATGCTTGGGGTACATTTACTACTGTATATTTACCTCTGCCTCCACCCCTGCCGATCCAGTGCCAGTGTGCAGTGAAATGGAACAGGACATGGATAGTTCATTTGAGCCTGTAATTATATGTCAATTGTATGATGAAGTAGAAATGATTAAATTGACTGATACACTCTTTTGGAATCGCTTTAGTTCAAATTAATATTGCAGCGCAGCTGTATTATGAGTCATGATCACAGGACTGACCTAACATATGCACTATGCACGGCCAGTATTTCTTTTCATTAAGACTGCGCGAAAAAAAAAAGCATGCACAGGAGAAATTACTGACCTAACTGGGGTGCGCTCATTCCACTCGCCTGGACTCGTGTGATACATGCAATATCTGGTGTTGGGCCTCCTTTGGCGACAAATATGTCCTCATTTGACGAAGCACAAATGGGCCAGAACAAGGCCATCCCTGACCCATGCTTTCTAGATGAACCGCGCTCATATGTTCCACACACTGCATCGCTAGTCGTCTGGTGAATATGGTGAAATTATGACAGCAGTGTCATTTTTATGATCCTTATTCGAGAATTAGGGCTGATGCAACCGAGCCAACTGTGGGCTTTCTGTCATGGTGGCTGCTGTGAGCATCATAAAAGTCTCCCTGGTGCCTTTACTTAAGCACACACGCACACACACACACACAGACACTGTCTCTCCTCGTTTACTTGCACGCATAGCAACTGACTGTGAACAGTGGATTTATGGTGTGTGAACAAAATACAGTTTTTTTATGAGGGGCTTAGACAAACAGTATTTGGAGCCAATCGATCGTTATGCTCTACATTATCCCATTTGCTGGAACACATTTCACACAGGCTAGTACTGGACAGTGGACGAGACACCGACTACCGACTAAGCAAAGTCTACCATAGATAGATAGACATGTAAATAAATGCAAACCTTTTGCAGTATGTTTGTACATGTACACAATGTACATTGATTTTGGGACATTATGTACTTTAAGAATGTGTGATGCTATCATTTTTATTTTTCACATATTAAAGATTATAATGATATAATTAATAATGTTTACTAAAACAGTGAACAGATCTGGTCTCCGATGAGTCAAGTTGTTCCAAAAACTCAGTTCCACAATACGAAGGATGAGGAAATTAGCTGATTCTCTTAAAACAGGGGAAATGTGTATTGTCATCCTTTTTTTGCTTACTGTGTTTTTAGTATAAACAAGGAACCAGCGGCCTCTCAGGGCCATCGAGAATCCACCAGGGACAGCGAAGAAGGATTTGGAAACATTTCAGCAAGTTCAGGCTGGTCAGCCTTGCAAACGCAGCGTGAGTTTTAGAGCACAACACAGTTTCACCTGTGTGAACACATCAGATTTGATTTTGCTAGGACTGCACTGCTGACCCTACTTGTTACAGTGGCAGGGTTCATCCATCCTTGTCAAACTCTTTGACATTCTACCAATGGAGCCGGCACTCTTACATCTGACCGGCCTGGCTAATTAAATTAATGGAGCAACATCTGATCAAATAAAGTCCAAGCCTGGGATCTTAATTAAATACAATGGTGTGAGAAATGCCCATGTGTGCATGTTTTAGTCTGCCCTGCGCCTACACGTCTGAGCGAGGGTGAGCACATGAATGGTGTGAGTGTGTACGTGACCGTGTGACTGCAGGTTCATGCCGCGATCACTTTGTGTGTTTATGCTTGCATGGCTGTTTGGGTGTGTGTGTGTGTGTGTGCATGCGTGCGCACGTGTGTGTTTAGAACTGGTTGCTAGGCAAAGGATGAGATAAAGCTTTTAACTGAGACACTGGAGATTTCCAATTTGCTCTTCCGCTGAGCTGCTGAATACACAATAGGCAGGAGTTCAGGAAAGTTCACATGAAACACTTCTGACTGCTCACTCAATGCTACATGAATATGGATTTGTTTTACTTTTATTTTCACAAAAATATGAATTAATTATTCAAAAACACCTTGCAGCCAAAACAAACAGGCAGCGATGTTCACACACGAGGTGAGGGCACATGCCCTCAAGAGTTTGAACTACCAACATGACATCAACAAAGACGGGGGACAAGCTCAAGAAGTTAAACTCACTAATTTTCACATTTTTATTCACTGTCAGGGTATGCCCCCGCATGTGGCCTTTTTGTCGATGTCTACTGTATCACAATAAAAAATCATTATGAAACAACACATCTTATCAGTAATCATCATATGATATATTCATCCTAGAGCAGAGAGAGAGAGAGAGAGAGAGAGAGAGAGAGAGGAAACAAAAGTCAAAAATTTCATTCAGTGGAAAAAGACTTCTAAATGTGTAAAGAGGGCACTTTAATGGAGAATAATGAAGAGTGCAAAAAATATATATATATTAAAACAATATATGTGGTGAAGTGTTCTTTAACACACATGTATTAATTATTGTATGTGAATACTGCTAAGCAAATTTGGTTAAAATTCCTACTTTGAAGAAAATACCACCCTAGTAATAAAATATACCACGTCTGAAAGCTGCTCTTCAGCAGTAAACCCAGATAAGACATCTCCATTAAGGTCCATCTCTTCACAGTGAGGAGGATGAAACTCAAACATTCTTGGAAGTCCTTGAAGTGTTGGCTGCAGCATCCAGACAGCAGAAGACAGAATGGGTGCTTTGACCTCTTTCTGTGTCACTAGAGGGACATAGCTCACAGCACAGTTTCCTGGCATCCGTGGGGATTGAAGCAGCCAGCCCTGGATGTCTGCTGGTTTTAGAAGACCCCCTGTAAGGATTCTGGCTTCATTCTCCCTCTTTGACATTGGCAGAATGTGATTGTAGCTACTGGTTTCCGCCCTTTGTCTCGGTTAATGTCAGAAAGTTAGAGTGGGGCCTTTGCCACCGGTGCACCACCCTCGCTCCAGTGCAGTACAAGAGAATATTCATATGTTCATTTACCAATCAGCAGGAGGGCACCTGGAACCATGGGAGTACTGACTGAAAGTATATTATCAGATGCACAGTTGGAGGAGCAGTGCTGAGTTGTGGCTCCTGGCACAGACCGGGGTCCTCTTTAATTGTCTCCTTGTGACAACTCCCAGTGCATCATTGTGCAATTTGAATAATGCTGGTGTAAACAGGGGTTGTCGTGGGTCAAGTTGTGGTCAGAATAAACCGATCATTTCTGGATAGAAGCTCATGGCCATGTCCTCGACTATTGGTGAAGTGGTTGTGATAATCACAGATTTAACAAAAGGTGTGTGGTGTGATGCGTGTCTAACTCTTCGATCAAAGTACATTGATCATCATGTGTGCTGGAACTACTCAGAATGTTTCTTTTTTCCCTATGTTGATCTGCTTGACTGATACACAAACCTTGGTGTGTAGGCCTGTCAAATATAGCTTGGAGGGCTGTAGAAGCATGGACACAAATGGGCAAGCACACCCTTGGCATGTGAAGGATGTTCGACACCAAGTCAAAGCACAGGAGAATCTGCTTCAGGCACGTGAACATCAGCCTGGCTGTAACGAGGGGGGGTTGCTAAGTCAGTTCAGCAGGAGAGACAGTGCTTCCATCTGACCCTATTTTAGCTCCAGAGTGCTCACCAGGAGTCCGGAGCAATTTTATGGCCCTGTGACAAATGGAAGATTTGGTTCATTAGATATGCCTAGAGAAAGAACCCACCACAGGCCATGTCGCTGTCCTTACACTTGCAATGAGACAATGTTGTACCTGTCTCTCTGTCAAAAATGGAGAGTGAAAAAGATCAATTCAGACTAGTGGTTATAAAATCACCCAAGCTTGACTGGGGCCTTTGTGATGGCCATTTCTCTTGAGGCCAGAGAGTAAAAACCACTACATTCAGCCAGTGTGTTCAGGTTCTCAACCAGTTTCCATTAGGTTTTTAGCAGGAACCTGACCAATGCTATGACAATACATGCACCTTGGTAGCTTGTATAGTATGCTGCAGCCTGTTGGAAGGGAATCTTCATCTTCTGTGACAGCTGGCAGGGGTATCACACAATGCAATGCCTTGGAAAGATCTTGGAACAACAAAATATAGATGGCTTATATAGAGATTTTTTTGTAAATGATCTGTTAAGTGATACAATTTTTGTTTTTCTCCTGTGATGCAACAAGGGTAGAATTGCTGTCCCGCATTCCAAGAATATCAATCGGACGATATAACTTAGTGCTGCCTGTGAGCATAACGCATAAAACAATAGCTGGACTGGCTTTTATAGTTGTGCAGCAAATGTGCACTGAAGGCAGTTTCTGTTGTTGCCTCTGCATTAAGCATTTTTATTCTGTGTAACTAAGAATAGGAAAAACCCTCTGGTGCTGTCAATGCTCTCAGTTTTGTTCCTTTTGGTGCCACTCACCAAACACAGGAACACTGTTCGGCAGTGATTCACAGTATGGTTTGCAAAATGCGAACAAAGTGTCTGCTATCTCACAGCCGATTTGATCTATCACAATAATTTTTAATTAGTTAGTTACCTTTGACTTCATTTCTACTAACTCTGCCGCCTGTGATGCACGTCATCGGTGTCTGTGAGATCGACAACTGCTCTCCACTTCTACTCTGTCTTGCTCTTTGGTTTCATAAAATCCTTTGATGTCACTACTTACCGTCTGCCCCCCTGTGAATAGATTTGAAGTTGTGACTTTCATCACAAAATGTGTGGGGGAGTATTGTTGTGCCTGGAACCTGTTAGTTTTAACAAGATGTCCTCTGCCCTGTTAACCCAGCTCTTCAATTTCTCTTGTTCCCTTAATTACACTTTTTACAAATCTTGTGTTGTCCGTTCTCTTGCAGACCGTTTATCTCTACTGGAATCCCAACATCACCTTAGACATGACGGGCGCTCCTTTAGCCACAGGCCTAACAGCAGCCCTATTAGTGTTAGCACTAGTACGCGCTTGTTGGCAGATAGACTGAAGTTCATTGCTGTTAGCCGGTGTGGAACAGTTAGTTCAAGCTAGCCACTGGTTGTAGGGCCTGTTTCTTCAGTTAGATGTCTTTATTTTCCCTCTACTCGTTTCTCTTTCTCTCTTCAACCAAATGGTTGGGGCAGATGGGCAGTTTGGTTCCATTGGAAGTTACGGGCTCTTAAAAGTTTTTGCTCCCTGCTGCTGCCAAGTGCTTTCTTGTGGTGAGTATTATTGGATCAGTCTACATAATAAGAGTCAGGTCTCGACTTTCTATGATAGAAAACCTCTGTTATGATTTGACATCATATAAATAAAGTCGTCTCGACATAACTACATAGCGCTGATGATGTTGCTCACGTTATTTTAATCAACATAATTAAGACTTAATGGGTTTGTCTTTCCCAAGGTGCTGCATGTGCCGGTGTGCTGAGCATCTACATCTGACAGTTATTTTAAATTGGTGAAGATCATGGCACAGCCAATTCCCCAGGAGAACAACTGTTGTGCCAATTTCTATTTCTCTTGTTTCTCTTACATCTTATCTGCCTCCCTCTACCTTTCTGTGATCGTGTTCCTCCCTTGCTCCTGTCTGTTTTCATCCTCTGCCCTCGTTGCTACCCTCCACCGGTCCTCTCCTCTCCTCTCCTCTTCTCTCCTCTCCTCCTAGAATGTTCTTCCTCTCCCCAGGTGACAGGGTGATGGATTAAGCCCAAATAAACTCGTTCATCTTTCAATTAGAGCTGTGTTGAGGCGGTGTCAGCCATTATGAAGCTGTCTGGAAGAGTGGGAGTGAGGGAGTGATGGAGAGAAGAGAGGAGAAAAATGGGTGAGAGTGAGTTGTGGCATTAGCGTGAGAGAAAGAGTTAGAAAGATGTTTGTGAAAGACGGAGTGAGTAAAGAGTTGAGTGAGGAATAAAGAGCATGATCCATGAATGTGCGTGTAAGAAAGTTATTGGTTGAGGGACCAGATCCAACTATTAAAACATCACTCCTGGGCCGCCATCAGAACAGAACTGCCTGCCTAGCCACCCACGGTCTGGTTCACCACGTCATCACCGGCCCAGCTTGAATTTTTATGCAACATTGCCTTTCACTGATTTCATTTCCCCTGCCCCCCCCCCCCCCATTGTTGTTGCTGTTTCTTATGAGCCCGATGAATTTGTGCAGGTTAGTCACAGAGTAGCAGGGCTGTGGAGCGGGTGTGCGAGGCTCTTGGACAGTACCTGCATGTGGGTGTGAATAAGCATTTGTCTGCAGATGTGAAAATTTAATCTAACACTCCGCGGTGTCAGAGGATATCTGTTTAAATACCGTGTGTGTATTGAGGAAGAAGACAATGGCATTTCATTAGGTTCTTATTTTCCTTCCTTTTCCTCCTTTTCCTTATCGCATTTTCTTCCTAAGAGAATAATATTTACATTTGGCACAATTCTTATCTTCCTCTTGTTCTTCTCCATCTACTTTTATCTCTTTTTCCTCTTCTCTCTTCCAAGATATTACTCGAGGAGGTACCGCTTCTTATTCTTCTTGTCCTTCTGATCGGAATATCACATACTGTAGGTGCACGGGTACAAGGTCTTTGTCTTCTTCTTTGTCCTCTCCTGCGAAGGGAATATTGCGTACTGTCAGCACACGGGCACAAGTTCTTCTTCCTCTTCTTCTCCTTCCTCATCCTCAACCTCTTCTTCTTCTGCTGCGAAGTGAATATTATATACTGTCGGCACACAGGGACGAGTTCTAATGAATTTGAATGAGCGTCTCAATTTATTTTCCATGTTTTATTTATTTTTCAGGGTTTGGGGAGTAAATTGAATCGACGGCAGTGATGCGTGCGCTAGTCAGGAGCAATATAGGGACCTGCTGTTCTGATTAAGTTCCTGTTATGGAGCCGTTCATTATTGATTTCATTTCTCCTCACTTCTCCTCCCTCTCACATTCGCATTCGCTCCATATCTCTTTCTTCTCAGCAGGTCTCTCCTTCTTTCTCTGTGCCTCCTCCTCCTCTTCTTTGCTGTCAGCTCTCATTTCAAAGCAGAAAGTTGTTATTTATAAAACTCAGTTCCATTTTTGACACCATCATATTTTTGCTTATTATTTCCTTTGCCTAATTGGGAATTAGAGTTTTGCTTAAATGTACTGCGAACAGCAGCACTGTAATGGAAAGGCTGTCTTTCTTGTGATTGGAGAAAAGTCCTGACTCATGTTGCTTGTGTCTTTCCCTCACTCCAATAAGTGGATTTGACAACAACCATGGTTTATTCACCAAGGTAGATACAGAGCTCACTCTTTGAGCTGAGTATTATTTGGTGAAGCACTAAATCAATTTTCTCTCTGCACTTAAGAGAGCTGTCCCAGAGTGAAGATTAATGACGTGTGTCTCGAAATAAGAATTTGCACATTATATTAAAAAGCCAAACATGTTTCCAGTCTGTAAATATTTCAGCTTGCATGTTTGTCTTGTATTTCTTTGTCAATATCTCAGTTCATACACAATTTTATTTCTTAATGTGTACATTGACATCCCAAAAGACAATTTACTCTGTCTTCTCACAGAGGTGTGAGAGTAAGATTGTTAGCCCTGTATTAATTAGCACCCATGTTTTACCACCCATAGGGTCTCATAAGATTCGCACCCCAACCATAGCATAACATATGTCGTCTAAACATGTGGGCGTAGGTAGGTCTATTGTTAGCTTCTGCAAAACATGTAGCTACACCTGAGGAACATTATTAACTTATGTTTTCACTCGTCTCTGTTTATTTGTCTGAAAGGTAAAGCAAGAAGCATTCATTACATCTGGTGCAGATAATGAATTTCACCGTATTCCAACAGATTTAAGAAGGCTAACATCAATATTTCATTCCATATGCCACTAATAGTATGACCAATGTTTGCCACATTGTTTAGCCTTGGTGGAGATATGCACTCTATTGAGAGCCATTCATGCTAATGCTGCTTGAAATTGATATCCTCTCAAAACAAAATGTCATTCTTTAGCATATTGCTCCATCACAAAGGGTCTCCTCTCTGTGAAACGCGACTTCAACTGCAACTATTCACAGCCGACTCTTTGGGATTAATTGTTAGGATAAGGCTATGTATGTAAAATCAAAGCAATCCATAAAAAACAAAAGTCTTTAAGTGTTCCCTGAAGGCAACACTAGGTTTTGGTTTGTCTGGTGTCTTAAAATGTCAGCATCACCGAAGGATATTCCAGAATGAAGTGAATCATCAAATACAACCGCCATTAAGGAACCTGTTATTACATTTTTTTCTGTGTGGAATTAAGGAGTGTAGCTTCAGTGAACTGAGGGGTCTGCAGCTGTGTGCAGACTGGGATTCAGTCTGGGAGCAAACTGAGGGCCTCTTTCTGCTGGGGTTATTATGACTAACTTCCTGTAACCCAACCTCTCCATGAGTCAAGAGCCGCCTCACAGAGAGAGGAATGCAGCGACAGGTTCCATGGAAAACTGACGAAGGGGAACCTGTTGTTTTAACGAGTCTGGCTTTTCGATTGGCTGGCTGTTTTGCTTACTGGCAGTGAGGGTGGTAGGTTGGCTCATGCAAGGCGTTTTTTTTTTTTTTCCTGGCTAATATTGACTTCCTAGACTTCTTGCTGATTGGTTAAAGCTTACTGCCTTTTATTTTGCTGATGGATAATCTAAAGTTTGGCTGGCCAGGGTGTTATAAATCTCTGTCTGCACTCTACAGCCCTAATATTACAGGTATTTTCAGCACCTCATATATCACCTTGATATATGAATGTATAGTGTTCATTAGATAACAACATTTGCGAGCTAATCCTAAGAGTAGGGCGTCAGATGTAGTTTTCTCTGGGAGCCTCAATCTGCCTTTAAAGGAACCACTCTGTCAAAAATTCTGGCCTTCTTAACCCAAACTGTGAGAGAGTGAGGACAGCCTGCTCCAACATCTGTGGTTTTGGCTGGGAATGAATGACTGTGGACAGACTGGGATTAACGTTGCTGGATGGGAGCTTTGGGGTGGGGTGACGAAGAAGTTGGCTGGGGCCGAGGCGGTTTGAGAGTTGGGAACAACGGGTGTGGGGTGAGGTAGGGGTAAGAGTGCACTGCTGGGAAATTGGGGGGAAGTTAGTAGAGCAGAGTTCGGCTTCGGGTGAGAAGAGCACTGAGGGAATTGGGGTGAGGAGGGATGGATCTGACGAGTGTTGAGAAACTGGGGTTCAGCCTGGGACACAGGCTGTTGTGGAAACAACGGCAAAATTAAAACCTAGTTATGTGGAAGCCAGAAATGACATAATTTGCACTGCGCTAGCGTTTTTTTGGCTAATCGCAAACCTCCCAACAAGTGTTCAAACTGGTCAGTCTCTGCACACCTCTATGCTCCAGCTTCTGTTTGGAAATTAGGTAACGGTAACGGAGACTGAATAAAGGAATTCAGGAAACGACTTTGCTGAAGCATGACAGGAGTTAAATCTTAGGGTCATTGACTTAGGGTTTGTGGAAGAGAATAGTTTCATTTTTTTTTTCTTCTTTAAGGACCACAGTGGGAGGATGATGGATGAAAAAAATGCCTGATCTTAGCTGAGATAGATGGATTGCAGATAGGTTGGAATACAAAACAAAGGAATTTGGACTGAGTTGCAACACAAGAGTGGAGCTGGCTTCACAGTTGGGAAGTGGGTCCGTGGGGGTTAGGGGGGACTTAGGATGAGGGTCATTTGATGCTATTTTTGCCATTCCCAAATTTAGTAATAGGGCTGGATGTGAAGGAGATCGTTCTTACCCTCCCTCTCGTACACACACCAACATGCGTTCCTCCTTTTATCCAACACCCATTGCACGCCCAAATCTGAGGAGACTTTTGGGAGGAAGATATGATGGATGATATGCAACACAACATGACTCAGCCACAGGAATCCCAGAAAAGCCACAGTGGCTGGCTGGACAACAGAGAGAGAGAGAGATTTATAGAGAGAGAGAGTGAGAGAGAGAGAGAGAGAGGGGGGGGGGATGCAGAGGAGGTGCCCATGTATGACTCCATTTCTCCTTCACTTGTCCTTGATGAAATCCAAGTAATGGGAATGTACCACTGGATGAAATTGAACTGTTGATCTTGACCTTATGCTAGTTTCCCTTTAGCAGCTCATAAGTACTTCTTACTAATAACCGCAAAGGAAAAATAACACTTATAGATTGAACCAAAAACAGACTTTATTCCGTGGCATAACTATGCATGTGAGCAAGTCATGGAAAAGTCTACTCTGGGCAGCTTTCAGACAGTGAATGTTCATCTGTGCATTTCTGCCTTGACCAGAGGGCAGAATGGATGTGATGGGATGCATTGCTTGCATGTTTTCAAAGTGTGCTTGACAGCTTTTCCAGGATTGCCATCCCGAGCTTTAAATCACGCGTTGGAAATGTCACACCCCTCACTCTGATCCCCTGAAAACACGGCAACAATGGCATTGGTTCTGTTGTATGGTTTTGAGGCTGGGGCCGGATGTTTCACACCGGTTAAGGTTTTAATTTGTTGCTCCCTTTTGCTGCATATTCAACATTATAATAATGTAATATCTCTGTGTCACATTAAAAACTGTGCTGGAGGTGTTACTCGTTTTTTCATAATGAAGAGGCTTTTAAAAAGCAAGGAGTGCAAATGAGGTAAACTTCAGGAGCAGTGTTTTCTTATACAACACCACAGCTAATTTGAGAGTGAAATATTAAGGATTAAATAGCCAACATGTCACACTTCCCTTCTTTTGTTCTCTGGCTCTGTGCTGCTACTGTGGCTGTCATTGTTTCTCTGCTGGGGTATTTTGTCTGTTGTCCTGCCAAGCTGACATGAAGGGGTTGAGAGCCAGGCCTGGGATCAGTTTGAGGCTGAAGTCCAATATGCTTTACTCTCCCTCTGCTCCTGGGCAGACACAACGGAAGTAAAGGGTCAGGCCAGAGGAAGTTTTATGAGAGCAATTTGTGGCTGTCTGACAAGCAAGAGATTTAGAACTGATTTTGGACATTCGTACATCATCCTCATGTCCATCCGGGAACTCGGATGCAAATTATGAGCACGTACTATTGATGTTGGTCATAAAACGGATGTTTTTGAACGTCGCAGCTTTGATGTCATTGGCAGCAGAAATTCTTCTTCTTAAAATTCTGTCGTTACTGCCGTTACTGGATACAATAAAATTTACGACATAACTGAAAAACCCGAAACATCTGTAAAGGTATGACGCAACAGACCAGTTGATGTTTTATCAAAAGGAACAGTGGGCTGTGACATGCAGTACAAGTGAGATATATATCTTCTGTTACAGGATTCACACTTGCTCTTGTGCCAGTCTGGTAGTTAGAGACGAGCAGTGTATAAAAGTGCTGACTCATCCTCGAGCTCCTGGTACCCTGTACTTTCCAAACTTTCATAGTGTTGCAGTGACCTTGAGCAACACGAGTGGAGCGAGTGAGTGACTGAGGAAAATGAGGACTGGAAAAGAGAGAGAGAGAGAGAGAGAGAGAGAGAAGCAGAGGGAGGGAGGGACCCCTCCAGCCTGCCTCTCGACAGATAATCTGTCAACCCCCCACTGGTCCCCAGACTCATGGTACACGCTGCACGCACACACACGCACGTATGCTACGTAGATGCACACACTCCCATCGGCAGCCTCCTACCTCTTCAGCACAGCTGAGCATCTGACAGAGAGGTAGTTTGCAGAGAACACATACATCTCTCTCTCTCCTTCTTTTTAAACTCCATCCATCAAACCCAACGCACCACTTTCCTTCTCTTCCTTCCACGTGCCGCAATGTCTCTAATGAATTCTCCTTCATTTCATCAGTAACCTTCCTCTCTTGTTGCTGTGGGTCCATCACCCTCTCCCCTCACTCCACATATCCTTTCTTCTCCATCTTATTCTTTCTCCTCTATTTGTCTTTGTCTAAATTGGTTGAGATTGGAAGAAAAAAAAACATAACGGGTGAAATATGAACACTCACTGGTCTGTAATCAAAGAACAAGCTGGAACTCTTGATTGTGTTTTGAAGTGCTCTAACAAATATCAAGGCTAGTCTTTAATAGTTGTTGTTAACCAATATTTTTAAGGTAAGTGAAGGTTGGGGTCCTAAACCTACAGAGTAATAGCAGACAATGAAAAAGCATTTTTAGAAATCTGAGGTCAGTCAGTTATGTGTTACATCCTCACTGCATCAGCATTACATGGATTTACAATGGTCCTTTGCTGTCTTGCTTCAATTAATAATACATACAAATAACCACTACCTTGAGGTTATGTTTCCATTGCTATCTGATTGGTGAATCAGGTTGTTTGAGTCAAGTGAGAACTCAATTAATTTTGTTGCCTAATCAAATCTCCCAGTTTTTTGTGCCTTCTTTTACTCACAAATCAGGCTCATTTAGTGAAGTGAGAATTTATGTGCAGCTTGCACATTAAGACCTTAACTGGGTGCTATTCTAGTTGGTATTGTTCTATAGACCAGACTATTACCCCTACATGTAAATGATTCACACTGCTGGTGAGTGTCAGAGGACTGTCACATGGCCACTGTCCTATGAGGGTCTTCATGTCCCTCCGGGAATGGATACAGCGGTTAACTAGTGTGTCTCCTGTTTCTGAGCGGGTACAGAACAGAACGAGTCAGCGGGCTGACATTAAGCAATAGTTCTTGGGAAGTGCACAGATGCATGGCAAAGAGCGAAGATGAGTCACAGCTCCCATTAAAGATGATAACTGCACTTACTGACTAAAAGAGGACTTAAGCAGTCGCAGAACAAGTCAAAGGGAGGAGACGTACTGTACATGCAAAGCTCAAAGCATTTAGAGTACAGAGGGCTCCACCATGTGTGATCATTTAAACCATTTCTGGTCGACGTGTTTGTTCTCAACGTCTTAACAGACCCCTCCTCCATCTTTCTGCCGAATTAATTCCCCCTGCTATGTGACAGTTCGATTTATTGAAGCATCCCCCTGCTGAGCCGCCACAGGAGGCGGAAACGAGCAGATGTGATGAAGCACTGTCCAGGATTCAAGAGCTACAGTTGAGTTTCCAATGTGTGCCAGGACTCATGTGAATGTTGATGGGGTGCTGTCAGTGAAAGCAGCTGACACTTTTACAGACGCTGTGCACTGAATTCAATTTAACATCTATCGCACGGGACGTGAGTTGGTTATGTACTCTGCGTGGGGGGGTGGGGGGGTGGGGGGGGCAACTGAACCAGATGATCTTCACTTTGGAGTTTAAATGGATAGTTCACCCAGAAATGAAAAGTACCTCATTATCTCCTTACGTCTATGCAGATGGATGGATAGAGAAAAGTTACACAAAACACTTCTGGAGTCACAGAAATAAAAAAAATAAATAAAAAAAACTCAACATGCCTCCATACTGCTCGTGTGGCAAAGCTAGCGACACAGCCCGTTCGTCAGCAGATGAGCGCAGAACACCACTGCACTGCACTGCTACAGAAACAACCCTCAGTTAATCACTAAATTAAATACTTCCCAACTACCCAATATCACTACCACGATCATTGCTGTAATCAAAATAATAATCACAACAACATCCACACTGATGAAAACCCATAAGAGCAACAGCAGTTCATAAATCCTGATAATGGTGACCACACCAAAGCTGTGCTGCTCTTAGTTATGATTCCCAAAACATTCGAAATGAAGCAAGTGATTTATTTTAATCAGTGGTGATTTTTTTCATGCATTACACCCGGGCATTGTTCATTACATCAGTTTTGGGAACAGGCTGAGAATGAGCGTCATGATTTCCTCTGCACAGTAACAGCTGATGTTTCTGCCTATATAATGCATGTGTCTTAATGCTTGGTGTGTGGAGGAAAGATTGAATTGAATGTAAGTGGTGCCTATCCACTAAGGTCATATTTCTCTGTGGCACTGAAAACTATGGGAGCCGTCCCACTTCAAAAGAAAACAAAATATGTTGAATAAACTACTCTGGGAGCGTGGGCCCCCTCCTCACTGGGGTTTAAAGTGCACAAATGATCTGCTGCATGGAGAAGAATTAGCATTAGGTACAATTAATTGTACTTGCACTGCAGTGTGGTTGTGCAGTTGTGCGTGTGTCTGTGCTGGTGTGCAAAGTTCCTTCTGGCATCTCTTGTCAGAGCAAAGTGCGTGTTTTCGTCCATGCTAATTAGAATGTCCGATGGAAAACAGGAAGCTGTTCCCAGTCTGCGAGGATGAAAGCCTGAGCTGTGTCCAGTGTTTCCTCCCTGTTGCACAGGCTTTCACAATGAGACCTCTGAACGAGAAGGAAGGCAACGAGAGACAAGGAAGAACTGCTCCAGGGTTTCGGTGAAATTTCGAGAGAGAAATGCTGTCAGTTGAAGAAGTTTCAAGAGCACAGTAGAGGTGTGCTGGGCTGTTTGTAGTCAATTATGTTACAGGCTGAACAGGATCTAGCTCAGTGGTGCACTAATATAAAGACAATATGAACTGTTACTCCAAGCAGTGATGGCAAGGCAAAAGGCAACAAATAAAATGGCTAAAAAACAAAACTAATATAATTAAACATCTATTTAGACGTGCAATTTGTAGAGTACAAAATAAATGTGTAATTAACAAAGCAAGCAATTGTAATGCACTTCCAGAGTTGAGACAGATGTGATTTACAATAAAAGGATGGGTACTAATTAAATTGCCTTTAATTCAAGTTAATATGATCCCTGTGTTCCTTCACAACAATTCGAATGCTCATTCAAAAGCTAATGTTAAATAAACTCAGTAATAATGTGATGTAATTGACTTTAGATACTGCTACTTTGCCATTAACTGTTGCAGTAAACACAGATGCCAGTACATGTTAGCTTCTATACTTTCAAGAAATCAAATGACTCATAAAAACCTACTTCTAATAGTCTTGAGTATTCAGAGTAAACATCCTGTTAGTTCCATGTATGTAGGGCGTAAAAAGAACAGGACATATATGTTTAAACAGTTATTAATGCCTCGCCCTGATGCTTTTTATTTATACAAGTTGATAAATGAATTATAACACAGTGGCCTGAAGAACTTTTATAATTAAAGTGGAAAGGATTGTATTTTTTCATGCTAACGTGACAGAAGTGGCTGAAGGGGACAACTCTCCAAGTCTAATTAAACAAAGAACCTATTCATAATGTGCCATGAAAAATGTATTATGTGGCCCAGATACACACTCCCCGAGCTTCACCGCACAGTATTACTTGAGAGCTGCTCTGTTATACCTGCCTGCCCTCGCGGCACAACCCACCTCTGATCTGCTCGTTCGGTTTGGATGCTGCAGCAGCTTTAGTTTTCTCCCTGTTTGGCAGATGAAAGTTGTTTGTCTTTTGTGGGTTGCTAGGAGGGAATGCACTTTACCTTCCTGCAACAAGTTTAGGTGAAGTGCTCTTGAGCAGGGACATCCTTATATTGTATCTGTGTGAAGTCAAATCTGAAATATACCATCAACCTTGTATAAGCTTACCATTACTAGACAATATTTACATTTGTCTGAAAAAGATGGAGCACTGAAATGTTAGACGGTGTGCAGCAGCTCCTTCATGTTTTCTTCTGCTCGTCCACTCGTCCTCCTACGCCATATGGATGTTCAAAATATGTTTAATGAGGAGACTAAAGTATAATCTTATCAAATACTTTTTCAGCTTCTAGAGGGAATTTAGTCTTTAGCTACACTCAGAATGCATGACGGTGGCACATGATACTTGATGAGATACTTAAAGGAAGCCGGTTTGATCGGGGTGTATTATGGAAAGGATGACTGAATCTAATCTCGTTACCAGAGCCTTACTGATGATTTTAATATCTGTGCCAATGAGAGATAACGTGTGATAGCATGAAAAGGCCTGGGTATGTATGAGGTTTAAGAAAGAGGGATTGAAGTGGATATGGCGAGGAATGCAAATGAGTTTGTCATTGCGATGGGAATTCCAATGTCTGATAAAGATATTTGTGCTTAACAGAATTCTGTCTGGAATCTATGGACCGTGGTTGCTTCATTATTTTGTGTTTTAAAAGACTCTAAAATATCTGTAGTTGAAAAATTACTAAGTAAAATCAGTGGGTGAATCATGTTGTACGATGTCCACTCTTGGATCCATTCAATTGAACTCTGATGATTCATGTTGTGTTAACGTGCCATCAGATCTAGTTCTATTCTGTTTTTCTTCTCAGCTGATGGGGGCGGTGGTCAGAAATACCCACTGAATAAATCTTCATATGACATGATGGAACTGTTATTGTTGAAGCAGTAATGAGCCTTGGACAGTGAATTATGTTGGACATTATAATTATATTCAAGCATATGATAAGTCCATAACTATTTTTATAATCATCGACTGAGAAAAAAAAAACCCAACAAGTATGATCCACTGTCTGAATTGTTAGTTGTGTTTTGCTGATTGATGTTGTGATCAGTCACCGATACCACTGATGATGATGATGATGATGATGATCATTGTTCATCTGTATTTGCAGCCATGCCAATGGAGACACCACATGTTGGGAGCTGCTGAGAGCTGTATGACATCCAGATGTCATCTGAGCCATTCATCCTGCTAATGGCTCCAGCAGCCTCCACAGGCCCGTGTTTGGATGTTGTTCGCAGCTCCACACCGGAGCCTCTCTGGTGAATGATTCTGGTGAATGGTTCCCTCTTGTTTGAATTGTAGATGCTGATGGAGGAGTGTAGCCGCAGCTAGGACTGGAGCTACAGCTTCAGGTTGCGGTAACCAAAGCTTTTTTTTTTTTTGATTGAGGTGTAACCTGAGGTTATTGCAAGGCTGGGGCTCTTAAGAAAGCGAGAAACCCTGCTTAAGTTTGTGTGTATTTAAAATTGGTGTTAGGGTTGATTGGAGTTATTTCCCCTGTTGGCACTGCTTATGAGAATATTAGGGCTGTGTTAGCAAAGCTGGAGCTGCAGTTAACAAGGGCTGCTTGAACATTTGGACCACTCCATGTGACCTTGTCGGAGACACGTCATGTCACACTGGGCTTTCGCCACAGTAAAATAGAATCTTTTCCAAAACACCTCCTCCTCTCATCAATAGTTGCTGACTCAGTGTGGAGTCCCGCACCGAACCAGACTGTAAGTATGATGTGTTTCCTCAATGCATATTAAAAGCGGGCAATTAAATGCCACAGCAGGACAAGGACAGTATAACTTAATGGCTGCTTTTTACTGCAGATGCTCGGTCTTTGCCTGGGCCCCCAGTGAGCAGTATCTTTATATTCAGCAACAGGGGACAAGGTAAAATATTGTTTTCACAGATATTTCTTTTAAAGTTAACAAGGGCAACACGTGACATATTTTGTGTTAACAAGGGAGATGCCCCCCCCACTCACATTGCCCCTCGCCTGTTAAAAGCCACCAGTGTATGAAGCAGAAACCGTCGCAGTGAGGAATGAAGGCCACCGAGTTAAGCTTGTTGAGTTTAATGGAGCAGGAAGGATAGAGTGGAATAATGGTGGATGGTGAGCCGGGCTGCGGGACTGTCAGGTACGACAGGGCGGGGAGAGGAAAGTTCAATGTTGTAAATATGGACTACCATTTTAACACTAACTCCAAATAATATTTTACATTCAGTACTATGACGTAATTGTTATGGCTTGGTACCAGCATGCGTGTATTACACACTATCGACTCAAGAGAACCTTTTGTCCGATAGTTGTTGTTTCAGGCAACATTTTTGTCAATATCTATTTATATTTTTTATTCTCAACTGTTTTTTCTATGCTCCGTGCTCCATATGTTAATTTCCCAATCTTGGGACAATAAAGGAATTCTGATTCAGATGGCGGTAAGATTTTACTGTGAGGGCGAGCTTTCTCTGTTTACGTTCAGCTCTCATTTTACTAATTGAATAAAGGAACACGTTGCCTGGGTGCTGCACTGACTTGTGTGCCCTCATTCTACAACAGCGTAGGTAAACATACGCAGCGTTCAGGCAACATTGGCATTTATTTACACATGTACACGAAAGACAGTGAAATGAGGAAATTAAAGAGACATTTCTGCATTTTCTACAACTTGTACAACTACATGGGAATTATACTTCACGGACTGAATTACTACCTTTACCTTTATCCTGGAATTATCATCTAAGAAAAGGTCCAATGATAACAATCTGCTCCACTTCTTGATATCACAGCCTGAACTGTTTGCCCAGGCAGAGTTAAGAAAACATGCACCAAGCAAAGACGTTTGGCTCTGACGATATGGCAACGCCAGCTGTAGATGTTGTCTTTGGACGCCGGTGGTTTATGCGTGTGTGTGATGCTGATATGGGGCAGATGTTGCGGTTGTTAATGGTCGATTTTATGTCACATGCAGTTTGTTGTAGAGGTTGAGCTGCGATTCTCCTGATTGATTGTAGTGCAGACGTGTCTGCGAGGGCATAAAGATCACAATGAAAGGGTTGATTTTGTTTATTAAAGTAGAAGCTGTCATCCTCACCTCTCCTCTCCTCTTCCCTCTCTCCTCTCTCCTCTCCTCACCTCTCCTCGCCTCTCCTTCCTCCTCTGCCAGATGGCTGCTCCTTAATCAAACTCTCGTACCTCAGAGAGGTAAACACATTACGCTGCCCTGATTACACTGACTTGGCGAAGCGTGCCGGTTGAGTCCGTGTGCGCGCGTGGTCTTTGCACGTGTGTGACAGCAAGTGCATATGTATTGGGAAAAGGTAAATAGGGGGCGAGGGGGTCCTTTTTAAAAGTCGCTGCAGCGGGTTATGCTCCCAGGTACACTCACAGTCTTATTAAGAGCTGCTCCACACACACACACACACACACCATGAGTGATCGCTCAGCATATACATAGAGAATCACTCATTCTCTTAATCTGTCATTCTCAGAGTAAACAGTCCCCTCAGCCCACTGTAGCTATGGAAACACTTCCTGCTGCAGGCCTCTCATATGGCTGCTCTTGTCCTGTGGACAGCATGGTATAGTGTAGTTATTCCTTTCAAAGAAGCAAGCAGACTGCTGTCATACATTCCTGTAAAACCCATAAAGGCTGCTGTCATAGAACCCAACAGATCTGTAAACCCCTGGGCTCCATGTCACACTGTAATGTATGTCTAGCTGTGAAAACACTGACTTCGAGGCGAGCCATGTAACTTGCCTTGGCAGGGGGAACAAAGCAGAGCGCGGCTCCTCCGCTAATAGTCTGGCAACCCAACAGCGTTAGAGGCAAACAGGATGGTTTTCACAGAACTCGGCTGACCGCGTGCCGAGCGACTGCGGTGTGGCTCTGCACTCTCTGGGCTCGGGAAATTGTGAGGAGAGAAAGTGTGAATGTTACACGCTGTTGAGTTATAATAACAGTCAGTCATCGAGAAAACTGCAGCTGATTTTGTTTTATTGAGCACAGTATTTTTTTAGGGCAGAGCACATATTCTAAAGAAAGAGGGCAGGGATTCAAGAGCTGAGGGATTTTGACATGAAGGTGAAGAAAGTTTCTGCGTATTTCTTCATGCTTTGTTGATTGAAACGAGTTCCACAGTGGTGGAACTTTCTTTGAGTCACCAGCATTGCAACACATTGGCTTGTTTTTTCCTTGAATTTGCAAATTCTGAGAGTTTGGAATTCTCAGAATTTGGTGCTATACTGTGTATTTTCTTTCTGTGGTTTTAATTAATTGAAAAGATATTTTCAGTACTGATGAATGCTGTCATACAGCAAAGCCTCAATCAAAGCTTAATTCAAGAAGACAAAAATAAATTAGATTTACCGGCAGTCAAGTATATGCAATTTACTATGATTTCACCAGAAAATCTTCCTGATTAAGAAGCTAATGAAGACAGTTTTGCCGTTATGATAAACATGCTTAATTGATCATTAAAATGATCACTGATTAATTTTTAAAAAGCGTAAATTGTACAGCGCAGTTTTAGATCGAATATTTCAATGATATGATTAAAAGAACATTTCAGGACGTGTAGGAAATGGCAGCGACATGAAGGAAAGTGTGGTGCTGGGGCAAGTGTGCCATGGAGGGAAGTTACTGGATTTCACATATTAAATGAAGATCAGATATGGGGCAAAATCATTTGACTGGAGCACGACGATGTTGTTTAGTCCGCGATGCTACACATAATTAACAGTGATGATATCCTGGCCTTTGATGAAGCCTGATGAGATGTAGTGAAATCCTTCATGCATTATCATTTTTTTGTGCTGTGCAACAGCGTAGGCGTTCAGAGAATTAACACCATGAATATGGATGCTGGGTTAGCATCATGAGAGTAAATGTGCTTACTCTATTGATTAAATCTCCCATCAGTCACCTGGCAGCATGCCCCCCCCCCCCACACTCCTCCTCTCTTTCGCTCTCTCTCTCCCCCCACATCTCTCTACTCATCTCTGTCAAGGCGGGCTCAGTGGAGTGGTTAAATTGTCCATAGCGCGTAAACGCTCGTTTATAAAAGCTGACAGACGTGGCGGTCGTTTGCTGAAATTAATTACCCCTCGGAGCCACAGCAAGCGTCGGCCCTAGTCAGTCAGTCACGGTCCCCCACCTCCCAGGCCCAGTACCTGCAGGAGTGAAAGAGGAAGCAGGGAGGAGAGAGCGCCCTGGAAAATGACGTGGGGTTTGCAACAACAAAGGGATGAAATTGAAATTGAAGAAACTGGATAATGGATAGTTGAGGCATATAGACGAGGACAACCTCCAGAAGAAGAGGACACTAAGAAGTAAGGGCAAAAAAAAAAAACAAATGACGGCATCTGGGTTATTAATCCACATCGTGCATTTTAACTCTGTCCTTTCTCTTATTATGCCGGAGCAGAGGATCCTTGGGGAGTTTTGCGCTGACGCAGCCCGAGACGATAATGTGATACACACCACGGTGATATCAAACCAATCAGAGTGTATTCATCTTCAACTAGGGTAACTTAATGAACTTCAGCACTATCTGATGCAACACTTCTCTAACATTAATAAAAGCCTCATCTCCTGTCTGATTTGCATAATTGTTCAAATGAATCCACTGATATTTTCTTTTTAATAAAATGATGAGTTGTGTTAAAAGTGCGATGTGGCTTGCTGTCGAGACGAGAGGAAAAGCAGGAGGGGAGGAGCGGGGGGGAGAGGAAAAGGAGGATGGGAGGAGCGGGATTTGCAAAGGGCCTAAGGTGATTTGTCACCATTTTGATTCAGTCACGTAATGAAGCGAACAGTGTTGTACAAGGGTTTAGTGGTTTGAAGTGATTTTTCATATGGCTTATGTGGCTACAGAGAGTCTGCTGCTTGGTATCTCCCCCATCGCGTCTGCCCGTCTCACTGATTGAGACATCGTGTTTTCCCTCCCTCCTTCACCTTCTCTTTGTTTTATTACAAACTCTGGGAGGGCCCTTTCAAATGCTCTAGTCCTGCTACTCCCTATTTTCCAGCGGTTTCAACCGCCACTGTTGCGCTGAGATCGCCTCTTAATAGCGTTCCATGGAGCGAGAGTGACAAGATGCCTATGGTGCATCGAATGATCTGTAAGGGTTGGTTGGTGAAGTCCTTCCCTCCCACACGGCCAGTACCCACTGGCAGCACGCAACGAGAAAGCTAAATGTTGAGAGTGTTGCTGTATTTCACCTAACTCTGACACCTGGGCTCGCAGCAGTTTGACATTTTTTCCAAACAAAGGGAGGAACACTGCCCACCAGGCGTCCCTGGCCTGTGATCGGGAGACAATTGATGACAAGTTTGTAATTATTGTCCATATATAAATAAACTATATGTAGTGCTAACTTATTGTACTCTGGTTATTTTTTATCATTAGATTTCTTTAAAAGCCATTATTAGCTGTGAAGGTGTAATTTCTTGACGTGAATATTAAACCGTGCGGTTTTCTGTCGGTCGCGTTGAGCGGCGCCCTCCTCATTATCTGATATTTCTCAAGACACACGCTTTGAGCAGAGCTGGTGAACGCTCTCCATCAGGGGAATGCAATTCTAATGGAACTTAAATATAGTAATTGGAAAATAACTCTCACTGAAATTAGTTTTCAAAATCTGATTACGTGGAGTTTATGGTGATGTGGTAAGGAAGAGCTTTGGAATCGTGGAGGATTGAACTTGTTACTGCTGCCTTCTAGAAAATGCTTTGCCGTAACACGCATGTGTTGGAAGTAAAGTGTGGCTCAGTGTTTCAGCATACGGACCTGAGCAGCAGCTCCCCAGGTTCAGGAACACACTATCTATCTTTCACTGTAACCATCTTCTTGTAGCATCTTATCTTGGCTGTAAAGTAGACGTTAACCCTACACAGCGGTAACACAGTTGTCCCTTTTTTCCTTAATGTGCTAAAATTTGAATTCTTCTTGTTCGATTCCCTGGATGAAAGAAACTCAAAACAGTTTATTCTACATTCTCTGCAGTCTCTGTTCCTGCATGCTGTGTGTGGCAATTGGATGTAATAGTCCATTTACCATTGTAAATCTTCCATGTGCAAATACCACCGTGTGTGTGTGTATGTGCGTGTGCGACGCTATCCTGGCTAGTGTTTTCCTTGAGAACCGACCAGAGCAGCTCCTGTAGAATGGGCCCATCATCATCATCATGACCTCTTCTGTTTTCCCAGCTGTGTCTGAGCTAAGACGTGAGGCTTTTACGCTTCTGTTTTTTTTTGTTTTTTTTTCGGGCTCTGTGTTTGTTATGCATCTGGCGGTCAGCGATGAGAGAAACACATGAGAGCCACAGCATGGCCTTTCCTGCTCCATTTGAAAACGCCTTTGATGACCGGGGACTGTAAGAACCCACAGTGTCAATGACAACACTTTGATATTTCGCTCCAGCTGTCAGTTTTTGTCTGGTATTTTGTCAAGCACTGGACATGGGAAACAGCGTCTCCGCCAAGAAAAAGGTCCTTTATCTGCAGAGGGACGCAGCAGACAGCACACGGAGCGCTGAGAAAGAATCAGACGATTCCATTTCCGCTTAAGATGCAATGGGAGTCTGTGTGATGTTTAAATTCAGGCAATTAACAAGTGCGTATTTACTACCACCAATATGACTTTTTGTCTCTAATTATGTGGCTTTATTGTGACGGCAGAAAATAGAAGGAGAGATGTAAAGATTGCGCCTGCTCATAATAGGACTGTACTGTGCAGCTGGAGGAATCAATTCTTTCTCTTTGTTTCCTCAAACTGCGGCGTCAGCAGAATCTTAATTTTTTCATGAAAACTTTGGCTGGTGCGCGCACAAACACACACACACACACACCAACCTAATCTCCCTGTATCCCTCCATCGTTGGGTATTCCACGCGTTCGTGCTGTTGAATGAATGTATAACCATCTTCCATCAAACTGCTAAGCTTTGTGCGCGTACAACCTTTCTGACCGATGCAGGAATGCTCACTCCTGAGCTGCAAGTGCAAATGATTCAATTCATTCTGTTTCATTTTTATGTTTTTTCCTGCGGCGGCACAACAACATGCTTGTGTATTTTATTATGAAGTACAGAATGGACCAACTAAATCCGAATATATCTACACGTAGGGGTTGTTTTTATTAAGTAAATATCAGCCTCAAAAAACGACAAGTTATGGTCTTATCTTACGTTATGTATCATGAGTCATAGAGCCTTCCATTGTATACTGTATTAACATTTCTGATTGATTAGTTGTACCATTTCAATCTGAAATGTATACTACTGTGGTGATTAGGTCGGTGAGCTGCTCGCGTTCTGCATGGATGCAGCTAGCAGCCGTTAGACTCCAGTGTCGCTAAATTGGGTTCATTTATCAGACTTCAGCATAACAACCTGTAATCATTCTCTCCTCTGCTCTGCTTGATATGTTGTTGTTGACACATGCTTGCATTTCAAAAGAAAACATGATAATACTATTAGTACTATTAAGTGATAATGCCTTCAAAATGAATTGTATTAAATAATTAATGCAGATACGTTTGTGCTTATCTTATCTACGTCTCAACTGCTAACTTTAATCTAACGGCCGCAGCAATGTGCCATCACTGAGTCACTTCCTCCACTTGCACTTACAGAGGCAGCTTTGACTCCAGTGTATCAGATGGAGGCTGAGCAGCCTTTTACCTGATGACTAACTTCCTGCCTGCGCTCCTTAGGGTGGTAGAAAATGTCTGCTGCTGCTGGTAATTATGATCATAACTTTCTATTACAAGGTTCGTGAGACGGCTTTTAAAATCCATATTAAAGCCAGTGGCACTGCATCAGCAAAACCCAAGGTTAAACTACAGCAAATATACCGCAAACAACAATAGATCAGAGAGCGTATGCAGAGTAAAGCAACTTTAATTGTTCCCACGGGAAAATGTGACCAATGCAGTAATTAACAGCAAGAAAAATAATAAATGACTGAAACAGCACGCCACCCTATAAGACCAATATTTATAGTAAATAGACAATTACATAGGTTTCCATGTAGTGCTTAAAATAACGTGATAACTGTATACAAATCACAGCATGTAATGTCTGCGGTCCTGACGACACACTCCACTCAGTCCACAGAATAAACAAACTCGAGTTGTCACGTCGCTAACAAGCCAATGCAGATGAAAATGAAAATCCTCCAAGAGGAGTCCAGGCTCGCCTCCACGCACAGTGTAGCTGTTATACTGTGACTCAGAGAGCTGCCTTCACACTCTACTGAGGGAAGACAAAAGGAGAGTCGAGTCCAAAAATTCTATTGATTAATTGGAAAGCCAATCAAGCCTGTGGCAAACTATGGGGACACATCAGTAGTTTGGCAGTTGTTTTGCATGGAAGCGTAAACACTGTGGTTCCCAGAGCTGTGCAGTGACGTCATTCGTACCACTTCTCCTCGTGTGGGTCGCAGTGCGAGCTGGGGCCAGTCCACTCACAGTCATATTCACACCTACGGTTAGGAGAGTCTTCAAGTAACCAAGTGTGTGGACTGTGGGAGAATACGCCAAACTCTCCACAGAGAGGACGCAGGCTGAGCTGGGATTCACTGGTTTTAGTTTTACTCAGACTAGATGTGTCTTTAGTCCGCAGCAGCATAAGGTGGCTGGAGGGGTATAAGGTTTGTTGATGTCCCGGATGTAGCTTGAACCTCAACACAGCATGGTAGACAAGGCCGATGGAGCTGCTGTGTTCTGGGTGAGCCGTTTTTAACTTCTTCTTACTCCTGCCTCATCCCAGTCCGATCAAATGGGTTTGATGGTTTTGTTGTTGAGTGCTGGAACAAGCAGAGTTGTCAAAATCGCCGTCGAGAACTTTGAGACGTCCCTGTGAGACAATATGCTGCAGGCAGCTGACCTAACTCTATGCAAACGCTTGATTTCCACACAGCAGCCCTCTATATGCTGCATTGGAAGATGTGCTGCCGTTAAGTACCCCTCTGAGCCAAACATATCATTAGTGTGTATTGTATAAGCTGACAGAAGAATGCTGTGAAAAACGCAGACACACACGCAGTGACAGAAAGCCCTCAGACGGGCACACAATAGCTCAAAGATGGTGATGCTTTATTTTTTGTATTTATTTATTTTTTGGCATCACAGTCTGCAAAGTAGTTTTAATTGCCCACGAGAAGTGAAGCCCTTATCTTGGAGGAGGTTCTGTTCGGTGTTTGCATTCTGTTCCCGTGCCCCGTTTTTCCACTGCAGTGAACTTGCTTTGTCTGCCAACCCTTGTCTAACCCCCCCAACACACACACACACACACAGCTGCAGAGGGCAGAGCAGTCTTTTCATGCCTGGCTCACTGTGCTTATGTAAGAGCACTACTTAAACCTGGTTACATCACATAACAGGCAGCACTGTGTCAGTGGGTCACTGTGCCACCTACCCCGCCACGCTACATACACTCTGTATTGGGCCCTTGGGTCCGTCACTGGGCATGTGTGAATGGAGCATCGCAGGGTGCAGTCAGGCGTCCAGGCGCAAACTCGAGAGCATCGTTCCGATCTGTTTGCACGTGCGTTTGTGTGGAATAGAATCCGATTGTGAGGCGTTGCATCACAGTTCAGATCAAATGGGACGTCAAGCAAGAGACTTTGATCATGGCATATGTGTCACTTCACTGCTGCCCCGACACCAGTGGTTACCAGTAGGGGGGCCCCACTGTTTCCGGTGTGGATCTTCTCTCTTCTCACACTTCTTTACACTCCCTTCCCACCTCCACCCTGCTTCCAGAGAGAACAGCCCATCTCTCTCACACACACACACACACACACACACACACACAGTCACCCCAGGGCTTGAACGAGGGCAGGACCAACCACTCCCACTGTTCTATAGTTCCATGAAAAACACAGAGGGCGAGAGAGGCAGACGGAGCGAGGAAAAGAGAGAGGGAGGGAGGAGCGTCGTTGCGCTGAAGCCGAGCCCCTCGATTCCTCAGCACGCACAGTGGAGCAGACGGCAACAGCCTCACACACACACACACACACACACACACTCCCCTCTCAGTTACATGCACGCTGTGCGCACACACACTCAGTGACGGCTGCCAGGCACAGTGGGAAGCGCGCCGTCAGGGAGAGAGAGCTGGAGAAGAAAGAGGGGAGATCGCAGAGGGAGGAGAAGAGAAGGGAGTTGGAGGAGGCACCTTGTGGATCAGAAGGGATTTTCCTCAGGATAAGGCTGTCTGCTTCTTCCCGAGCAGGAGGACTTTTTGCCGAGCCTGTCTCTCTTTTGCTCATCCTCCTCCACGCCGGGCTCCAGCGATATCTACCTATCTCTCCCCAGAGCTTAACAAAAGAGGGAGAGAGAGAGAGAGAAGGCAGTCACAGCTTCAGCTCCAGACCACCCTCTTTCCTCCTCCTCCTCCTCCTCATCCTCTCCTCCATCCATGTGTGAGTTCATCGCTGATTCCACTGTCTTGTGAGAATCGAGCGGAGGACAGCGTGTGTTCTCCAGGATTCAGCCGAGCTCCCGGTGGGATCAGGGTCTCGTCTGGTGTCTGTGACAGAGAGGAAGAACGAGACAGGAGGAACGGATACACAGGAAGAGAGAGAGAGAGAGAGAGAGACTGGAAAGCAAATTGAAGGGGCATGTTCAGGGCAGGAGACAAGAAGTGAGTCTGAGGAACCGGCAAAGGGATCCCATCCACTCCTTCCTTCCTTCCTCCTCCTCCTCACCATCCTCTTTTTCTTCCTCCCTCTCCTTTTACCCTCTCTCCATCCTGCTATCAAATCTCTCCCATTGTTTCCTGCATCAAGTCTGCTATCCTCTCACATCTTCCCTCCCGGTCCCCCCTTTTTATTCTGCCGCCCCTGGAGACTCTCTGTCTCCTCTTCCAGACCCAGGAGAAGGATGGTTTTGTGAGGTTCCCCTGTGACCTCCCAGACGAGTAGACAGACTAACATCCCAAGTACTATCTCTCCTTCCATCCTTCCACTCCTCCTCCTCGCATTTTTTTTTTTTTTTTTTTTTTTTTTTTACACACCTCAGCACGAGTGCGTTCTCCCGTCTGCATCCTCTGACTCTTGGAAACAGTCGGCTGAAGGATCCAGGCCAGCCCTTCAGGAGTGATCGTATCCCATCTCCAGCCTCGAGGACCTTCATTTGGATTCCAGCTACATGGGAAAACGTTTGGAGCAGCAGCCAATGTACCCCCACTACACCTACTACTACCCCCACTATCTCCAGACCAAGGTGAGCTGGTCAGCCAGGTTGACCTATTTTACGCCTGAAGTGTTTGCATGGTTCGTCTTCACACTGTTCTCCATACCTGCCCCTCTGCCGTCTTTCTTCCCTACGACTTCCGGAGATAGATGTTGACATAGCCTCAGAAGACAGCTTGCTAAATGGCCCCGCGTCCCCCCACCCCGTCTTCCGTGTCCGTCTCTGAGCGGGAGGGCGGGGGGGGGGGGATATATGTGTCACTCGGGGGGGGGGGGGGGGGGGGGATATATGTGTCACTCAGCTGTCTTGTTTCCTTTTTCCAACCAGGCTGAGCACTTGACCCCATCCCTCTAGCTCTGACCCCACCAGCTCCAGGTTCAAGTTCAGGCCACAAGGCGCACCCTCCCCTCAGCTCTTGTTTTCTCTCTGACTTTGGCCCTTCCCTTACCCCCCCCCACGCCATCCATTCACCAGCCTTCCTCAGCCCGTCACAGCATGTTTGTGATTGATGGAACTTGATGTGCTGTCTTGTTTCCTTTTTCCATCCAGGCTGAGCACTTGACCCCATCCCTCTAGCTCTGACCCCACCAGCTCCAGGTTCAAGTTCAGGCCACAAGGCGCACCCTCCCCTCAGCTCTTGTTTTCTCTCTGACTTTGGCCCTTCCCTTACCCCCCCCCACGCCATCCATTCACCAGCCTTCCTCAGCCCGTCACAGCATGTTTGTGATTGATGGAACTTGATGTACGTCTCTGATTACCAAGACGGCTGAGTCCAGTTTTGGTCTTTGTTCTGTTTCAGTCCAATCCTTACTCGCACACAAGCGTGCACCCACAGATCGTCATATACTGACACACACCAGATATTTCTCTGAGCCCTCCACCACCGAGAGGAAAATAGATTTCCAAGGTCTGATCAATCGCTCCTGCGTTGTATCACCCGGCCTGTCACTCCCTTTGTTTGCCCTGATTTATTTGTTTTGTTTTGTTTTTGTTTTTTGTGCCTGTGATAGTAAATGTGAGGGTTTGGCAGATTCGCTTCAGTATTTAGTCAATGTGTATATGTCAGTTGGCAGTAGAGAGAGAGAGAAAGAGAGAGAGAGAGATGGAGGGGAAAGCACAGATACAAGTGAAGGATGCTGCGAGAATAGAGAGATCACGCGATCGGGTGTGGGAAGAGCAGGTGAAGGGATGATTGCTCTGCTCTAATATGTTGCACTTTGACTCATGACCCAGACTGCATGATGCATTTGTAAAACATCAGATGAACTGACGAATCTACCGCACATCTGTGGAGTGGCTTTGATCAAGTAGTCACGTAGGGGCTAATCTGATTCATGTAATTAACAGGACAGAGGAAAGAGCACATCTGTGAAAAGATTACAGCGTAAGTGGGATATTACAGCTACAGCGCACAAACCCGAGTATAAATACCTTTTGTAATTTCATAACCACTGACTAAAAAAGACAGAACGTTCTAAAGATAGCATTTAAAAGACAATCGCTATTAAACGTGTCATGTTGAAAGAGGCTGTTACTGTTAAAGAGAACAAAGAACTGATTACTCCAGGATGCTGGGCCTGTTTTCATTTCTCTGCAAAAAAAAAAAAAAACAAAAACGGTTCAGTACTGAAGATGTTTTCACTGCTTGTTAACTTTTTATGACACAAACCCCACCACCGCAAGTTGAGGATCATGCCACTTTACGGCGATTGCTGCCTGTGTCAGAGTCGGGGGAGAAGGAGCGGTGGTGGAGGGTGAGGCAGCTGCAGAGGTAGAAAGAGGTTGTCCCCTCGTGGGAAGGTTGGGTCCTCCACTCCTACGGGCCGTGTGTCATCGTGTCCTTTGGCAAGACACTGAACCCTGAATTGCCCCTGACGGCTGTTTGTGATGTGAAGCGTCAAGTGTGTGTGTGTGTGTGTGTGTGTGTGCGCACATACATATAAGGAGAGGCACTGAGGATGATTGTGACTCCCAGTTTAAAATACTAGAGCTTCATAAGTGCAGTTTATTTACCATGAAGTAAATCTGAGTTGTGGAATTTTATCTCATCAAAGTAATGGAGCTCAGTCCCCGACTAAAGTCTGTTATTCTGCACAAGTGGCTTAAACACATTTATCACTGAAGCTTTTCAGCTTTTAGTTTAGAAAATAAAATGAATATTTCCAATTAGCTGCGTGATTCATTTGCAGATGTCGTGTGCGGATTGTTTTTGCAGCCTGTCGACATTACCCACTTATCTGCTGATCTCAGAGCTGTACACATCCACATCTGGGGGCTGCCTGATGTTTTTAGGAATGTTCTCCAAGACGAACAAACAGAAGCTGGGAACTGTTTGTTAACGCACATCTGCAATTTGTTCGCAATGAACAGCATCTGGGGCGACAAGCGCGCCTTTTTGTTTGCTAATCTGTGAAAGTGAACGCATGTCTTACACTTGAAAATAAAAATCATGGGTCCTCTGAGTTTTCTTTTCCCTCAAAGAAAGTCCAAAGACTTATGGTAATTATCTTGGCAAAAGTTTTTTTTTGTGTATTAGATTTTCTTCCCTCAGAATGATGAATTAAAACGACAGCACGGCAAATTTATCTTCTTGATACATTTTATTCTTCAGATGAATTATGCTTAAAAGAAACTTTGACAGCCAGTGTTGCTGGCAGCATTTTCATTATTTATTTTCTATTAGCACTGCAGATTTCGACTTGAAAGAAATATTTTCTTTATTTAAAAGGTTCTGCACATTGTGGCAGTAACGAAGAAGCAGACGTTCTTCGTCTGTGACGCAACTAATGAAGTGGACGGTTTAAGGTTTATCACAGAATACACGGTCATGTGTGTAAGATCAGCACTGTCAAGTTGTTTTATGCTTACAGGCGTCCCTATGTCACACATCTGTCTCCCGTCCAATGATTTATCTCCATCAGTTCAAGGTCATCTAATTTCTTATCAAATATCTGCAACAGGCATCTGGCCCACCACTTCATTCTTTACACTCCATCCAGCCCTCCCTCCATCTCTCCCTACCTCTGTGTTGTCAAGGTCAAATCAAATTGGATCCTACCTTCTCCAGTGTTCCCTCTCGGCTCTGTGTGTGTGTGTGTGTGTGTGTGTGTGTGTGTGTGTGTGTGTGAGAGAGAGAGAGAGAGAGAGAGAGAGAGAGAGTTATCCATCTATATATTGAAAAAGCCTGCATCTGGATGGCAGCTTTTTATCCGTGATGTGTTTGAGCCTGTAACTTTGCCCGCTAGTGCATGTGTGAGCGTGAACTGAATTTATCAGCTTTCTTTTGTGTGTATGGGTACAGATGAGTATTCTCCAGTCAGTCTGCCTGTCTGTCAATGTTTGGTGCGTGTGTGTGTGTTTGGGGGGGGGGTGTATGTGTGTGGCCTCTGAACACTGACTCTCCTGCCTCACCCCTTCTTAGTGCAGCTTGTTGTCATTAAAGCTCTCTTGGTCCCAGAAGAACTGTTGAGTGTGTTTGTTTGTCTGTATGTGTCCACATGTGAGTGTTAGTAGCCCCATAAAATAAAATAGCTCAGTTATACGTACATCTATATGGGGGCCTTGACAACAACCTTGTGCTTGATCTGCTCTCTGACTGGCTGACTGACTGTGTGTGTGTGTGTGTGTGTGTGTGTGTGTGCGTGTGCTTGCGTAGGTGCAGTTGTGTGTAAATGTTTGTGGGTGTGAATGTAGGTGTGTAGATGTTTTTCAGGTCCTTTTTGTACCATGGACAAAAGCGGGCAGAGTTTGTGGTTGTGTTTGTTGTGCAGCGTCTTTCATGCTCCTGACACTTTCCAGCTCTTCTCAGAGTTGAGGCTCTCCAGTGGAATTCTGTGTGTGTGTGTGTGTGTGTGTGTGTGCACGCAGCCATCACTGCTTTACATTAGCTGTCTTTAAACAGACACAGTCATGCACACATGCACACGGCTTCACATAAAGGCCGTTATGAGATTAAACTAACAATACTTAGGCAGATGACAGGAGTATGTGAGGCTATTAAACTGAACATTGCTCTTGCTTTGCCACCATAATGGGCCGTGGGTACCGTGAGCGTGCATTAGCAGGGGTCAGGGAGGGACAGAGTGCGCTCCTATGTGAGCTCTTTATCATGGATGTAAAGAGGGTTCCAGGGGACGGGTGGAGGTTTAATGCTAGCGCTCCTCTGCATTGTTGTGCTCTCTGTGTGATTTGTTAAAATGTAACCGGCAGGTATAGCTGCAGGGACAAGCCTCAGCCCAAATCCGTCCTCCTCGAGTACAATCAATGTTTACGATTTCTTTAATTGCCCCCTTGAGCTGATGTCAACTGGCATATTGTTTATGCCCGTTGTGTCGCTCAGAGGCGATGATTTTCTCATCTTCTTACATTTTGCAGGGAACAAACATGGGTGGAATTCTCTGACTGGACCGAATCAGAGCGCGAAACAAAATGATCAAAGCTTGTGATCGTTGCTGTGACTTTGTGAGTTGCATCCTGCGGGTTTGGGAGAAATGTGCCATCAAAGTGACAACAAACTCTGTCATGTTGCTTTTTTACAAAGTGGAGAAGGCGTATATGAATATTTAGGTTTGACCTTACATCATATCACTCCCTTGTACTGCACATTTATTGTTGTTATTATCCTTTTTTTGAATATTTCCAGAAATTGTTTCAGAGAGGAACCAGCATCACCATAGGCTGAAGCAAACAGAAACATAAAAGCTATATAGAAGGTTCAACCAAGGATATAAACTGTATCTTTGTAGCTTCTGATGATGATTGACTGAGGATTTGAATCTTTGATAATAATCATTAAGAGGGAGATGAGAGAGAGGCTTAGGGGGAGAAAAAGACACATCATCAAGCAGCCGTAGTTTCGCTGCAGATCAGTGTGCTAATATGCTCAGCGGCACACGAGGAGCTTTAATTAGGGTAATGAGAAACAGCATTCAGTTGCTATCAAAGTAATGACACATGCGGACACGCCCGGACATCTAAATAGAATATTCCATTCCATCAAAAACGAGTTTTCACATTCAATTACTCTCTAGTTTGCACTAAATCAACGTGGTCAGCGGTTGGCTGTGCTGTGATGAGTAAATATCTTTGACACACACACAGCGTGGAGATAATGTGTGTAAATAAAAACAGAAAACATTCATTTACACACACTCTGATCTTTTTTTAAAATTCCTGTTCTCTTTCAAGCGGCTATTCCTCCTCCTGTCAAACATAAAGTACTTAACCTGAGCAAAAAAAGTCTCCATAAATTATGCTGCGCACGTAACACACATGTGACCGAAGAGAGCGCGTGTGCGGTGTGAACTGAAAACATAGGTTATAGTTGTTAGAGCCCGGCATTGTCCCCGAGACCGGTTTCTTCTCACACATCGGCCTCCTTCCACAACGTACAGGATTCTCGTGTGCTTGCTCTTCAAAACCCCTTCTCTGTTTCGGGCCTCTGCCCTGCTCTTGATAGCATCACATGCCGTTGTAGAGAATGCCGTATGTTGCCTTCTTCTAATGCCCCATACCCAGCAGTCTCCCCGCTTCTGCTCTGCCTCTTTTCCTGCCTCTCTCCCACTGTGATCTGGGCTCTCTCTGCCTCTCTCCTACCATCTGTTCAGTTTGCCGGGCATGGGTAGTTTTTACTGCTTAAAAGGGACTCTCCTAACCACCCATATATGTCCATTTATTATTCTCCGTGGGCCGTGCTATTCTCGTCCCAGTACAGTAGCAGACGCTGACCAGTGCCTCGCTGCCTTTGCATTGGAGTGAAAAAAAAAAAAAAAAAAAAAGTGCTGCAGCAGGTCAGCGCATGCACAGAAGGGTGAGAGCGGCTCACCCCTGCCAGTTTTCTAATAGAAAAATATGCGGAGGAGGGAGGGAGAGAGAAAGGAGGAGAGTTGAAAAAAAAAACAGGGATATGTAGGAGAGTATAGTGTGATATATATTTTTTAAAAGAGAACAGATGGCTGGAAAGGCGAAGGGGAAAAAAAGAGATAGTGATCCAAGGGGAAATAAAGAGTGATGCAGTGAGGAAGACAGAGTTGTTGGCTGGGTCAGGGAATAATGGCGCTGCTGCATTTTTAATAGTTGGCCACTTTGTAGCGACCCTTGTCTAATGGAATCTCTCCCTCTTAAAAGCTCCTGTCAGAGCCCTGTACCTAACAGCTGCACCACGGAAATTGCTGAGGGCTCCGATAGTCCCCTACACTTCCTGATCGAATGTCCAATTATCTAATATTTTCTGGCAGCAAACGCAGTTCCTGTAAGTACGCAGATGTTTTGGCGAATCTTTTTTTAGGGCTAAATTGACTTCCATAAGGCCGCGGGTGAAACGCTGTGGGCTTGGAAGGTGCCAAAGGCTCACACTGATGTCACCACTCTGAGATCTAAAGCTCAGTGTGGCGGCTTTTAGAACGCGGCGCTAAGTGTCTGACCAAGACTGTATTGGTGGAATGAATAGAGAAAGACTGGGAGCACAGCCTCTCGCTGTTAGCTATTTGGACTGTGTGTGTGTGTGTGTGTGAGGGCATGCCCCCTGGCTATGAGGCTGAACTAGTTTCTGGAGGAAGAAGCGGGATCTGTCAACATTTCATAATTATCAGTATCTATATCTTCTATGGTCTTCTAAGAAACAAACGACAACATTTTCAAACAGCGTTTCAAGGTTGACAGATGGTATTGTTGATAATGTTGATATTTAATTGCATATACTTGATATTCAAGATAGAATGTCCAAGATTGATTTCATTCTTTCAAGTGCCATAGATTTTTTTCAGTGTCCTTGTGGCCCAGCTGTCTAATACCACTTTTTCTACGACAGCAAATGGCTCGAAACACTTTGCAAATGAACAGAGATGCTTTGAAACGTGTTGGGATTCAAGTTCATGATGCAGTAATTGTTATCTGCATGTTTCCTGTGTGCACGTGATGCAGCCAGGGTCTTTTAATATCAGACCCATTGTCCCATGAAATTGTCACGTTAAGCTGTAAACACTGAAAGTGGCCAAGGGACATGGTTCGCCCAGTGCCCCTCAAATGAGCTGATATTGTTCTGAACTCATTACACCGTCAGTGCTGTCACATATTCTGAAAATTTCAGTAGCTCTCCCTTTAAACCACAATTGAGATGCTTCTGTTGTTTCTCCATTTTTTTAATTGAATTATTAACAGCTGTTTGTGCAGAATACATTTAATTAGTCCAATGTTATGCCATTTTGTTCATTAGCTTTCATTATACAGGGTCTTATACATGTATAATTCATTCAAACATTTAAAAAAATATACTTTTTTATTGGCTTAACAAGGAAAAATGTGAAAATACTTTGTGTTCACCGATCAGATATGTTTATTAAATGAAAGTATATTCCTCTCCAACACATTCATCACTTCCATGTGTTTTGAGCATTAAATGCCATCATGACTATTGATGGTGGCTTTTCAGTGTGGATGTTTCTTCTTCATTCACTGTGTGAACTCCCTGGTGAGCCCGGGAGGGGGGCAGTGTATGAGGGGTTTTGCGCGTTGTTGGGCGGGTGATCCCTCCATCAGGGACCTCAGAAATAATTGAAAGAATGGCCTGGGGATTTACCTCCATGTTGTTCCCTATATTAGTTAGCTGTTGCTTTACCTCAATCTCCCCCCCCCCCCTTCGCTTTCTATTACCCCCTCAATCGTGCTTGCCTCGTTTATCTATTCTGTTGTTACTTTATCTATTTGTGTCTCATGGCGGTGCAGGAGAGGCATGTTCAAGGAAAACCCTCCCCTGGATCCCTGTTAGATTGAGTCGACCTGTGATCTTCCAGTCAGTCCAGCAATTCTGTCTTTTACCCTCATTTCTTCAGATTCTTCAGGTCCCTCACATTTCACAGAAGGCTTCTTTTAACACTCGCAACAAATGGACCTGTTGAATGCATCCATCTGTGGAAAGGGGAGAAAGTGAAAGGGCTGTGTTACCCGTAGCAAAGAGAGTCTGACTTGGAGAAAATGAGTTGACTGGTTCACTTTTGCTACATTCAAAGGAAGAATTTCTTTCAAGTAGCTGTAATCACTTGAGGATTTGAAGACACAAACCTCTGAAGGTTTGTTCCCCTCTCCTCAGTCAACACAGGTCTGACATCGAGTCTGTATAAATCTACTGTGCATGTTGTAGTCCACGCATACGCTGTGGTCTCTTCTTTGCTAGCGTGTCTTTGTCCCTTTTGCAAACTCTAAACGAAATAAACTTTTTTTCAATATACATTTAGCCTTTTGTTCTCTTGCAAAGTGTTGCATGTATTCTTGAATTTGTAGAAAGGGAGGAAAAATGTCATGATCGGCCCCTTTGTCTGCCAAAATGTAATGGTCCAGTTATTTGGCCCATGTAACATCCTTCCTACAAGTTTCAAGAGAGTCTGTTCAGTGTTTTTTTTGTGTAATCCTGCTGTAAATCCAACAAATAAACAAACAAGGGGCGAAGACATGTCCTCCTTGGTGGAGGTAATGACTATATAGGGTCGGAGAGTTTACAGGAGCTGATGTTTTGGCAGAACTCCACAAACAAAAAAAAAACATACCGCGACAAGAACTGGGTTTAAAAAAAAAAAAAAAAAAAAAAGCTCTACTAACTTTTCCTTTTCAGGAGCATGCATCTTGCAAAGCCATTTCCACTGCAGACTTTCTGCTCCCCTTGTTTGTTTTCTATCCCAGTCTCATGTGTTAATGAAACCCAGTGGACTTCTCCAGCGTAGCCTGCTTCCCAATGTCAAATAATGCAAACGCTGCCAATGCACAGAATAGATTGTAAGCATATATCCTTAATTACATTTGTAATGAATACATCCGTCTTGTGTTGTGGCAGCTGTCAACGGGTTAAATGTGGCCATGAGCTGTAAGTCAGAACTCACACTGCAGTTATTGGCGGCAGTAAACTCCTGTAGCTTGTTATGTCAACTATAAATCCAGCTGCACCTGGTAAAATAACTCAGAGCTCAACATTACATCCATGTATTTCGCATTTATCTACCTTGCCTTCACTTATGGTAAACCTTGAAGCGCCCATCAAATTCCACAAAATAAGATCCTAGTATTTGAGGAGAGCTCTCCACATTAAGTATTTTTTTCTAGGCCTAATAGCTGCAGGACACAGCAGTTATACATTTGTGTTTGCTGGAGCTAAATGCACAGGCTGGACTGAAAGTGACCACCAAGAGCTGTAATGCTAAGCGTATTGTAAAAGGGAGTTTTTTTTTTTTTTTATTATAATTATTACTTCTATAATTTGTTGTTATTGGCGTGTTACTGCATGCTCTTCTAAGCGTAACTCACTAATAGCGTGACTTCTTCTGACAAAGTTGACGCATTCCTGATAATTTCCCAACCCCAGGAAAATATTCAACCGCAGCCTCTCGTTCCCCCAGTGTCTCACAGTAGGAAGCTCCAAGTGTGAACAAACTCTGGAGCTCAACCTCTGCACTCTTCCTTTCACACTCTCGGGGAAACATATAAAGCAACACAGTTAAACTCTATAAAACTGCCACAGTGTTTGCCCTTACAGACAGTTTAGCTGGGTTACAGACGCACTCTTGTCCCCGAGCCAGAGTTGGCTGACCAGGCCAAACATCTCCTATTCCCTGCTAATGAAATCCTGAATAACCCCCCCCACCACCACCACGCACACACACACACATACTCAGCTTGATCCCACACAAATTGCACAAGTCCAAACACACAAACATAGACACCCACTCTCCAGGGTTGTGGCACACACACACACACACACACACAGAGCCCCTGCAGTCCCAGCCGGGGATTATCCTGTGAAAACACTCCTTTTTGTTGGGTCCCAGTCAAATTACTTTTTGTAGCTCTCAAGCTTTTATCAGAGCTGTCTACGTAACTGTGTGTGTGTGTGTGTAAGTGGGCACAGGCATGCATGTTTAGGGCAGTCCAAATATAGGCTGTTGCTGATTGCAGGGAGCACATCCAAAGTGAATGGTCACTAATAACACTTGAAAATAAGCTGTTTATATTTCCCTGTGTATGTGTGTATACTCGCCTACCCACATGTCAGTAATTTTCTAAAGATAGTATCACACCAACCACGTCGCCATGCTGTGTGTTTTAAAGCTGGGACCGGTGTTTGTGACATTTCACCTTGACATTTATGAACGAAGCCACTGAAACCTATAAACAAAAACATGGTTTCAGTTGTTTCCTGTTGGCCTTCCGCTTTTGGGACTCCAGGAAGTTAACGTCCCATTCATCTTCCCCACTGACATTTCATAAAATCCAAAGCCGGGAACCAGGTCAACCAACAACAAGATAAATTGTGATCATAAAAAAACACATTTGATTCAGAAAAATAAATGTCAGAGACACAAGACTGTGCATATAATTGTTTTGAGAGTAAAGCAACTGTGCATCTTATTAGACATTGCAACCCCCCCAACATTAACACTATGACCTGACATGAAGCGGCTCAGTCCTCGCTGATGTGCTTTCACGGTTTTGGTGAACATTTTCGAGCGCGCTCCACCATTTAGAGCTCCCGAGGATTATGCGTAGTTTGTATTTTCTCATTTTTTCCTGAAACACAGTTGATGGAGCCATACGGCCCTGTTGATTTTACTTAATCATATAGCCTTGGTTACCTTTTTCTTCTTGGCTTGTGGTTAATCTACATTGGACATTTATAATATAAAATGTATATAAAATGGCTCTCTGTTCTGAAAAAGAACAGGATCTTTACATCTGGAACCACGCTGTCGGGCTCTTTAATTATTTGTCTTTGCTAATGACCTTTTCGTAATCGCAAAACCTCTCAGGTTGAGGTGCATGTTCTCCTCCAGCTGTCCTTTCTTACAAGTTCTTTTCTTTTGCACCAGCAAGTACCTAAACAGGACGGCATCTACAATGCCAGCCACTATAGTCATGCATTTGTTCACTGGAAGATTATTTTCTGGGGTACCAGCTCTCAGCCTGGGCGATGGCCAATGCAGCTGACTGGGCACAGATTGTTAAGGCACATTCAGCATCTATTCATTCACACTGCCGCTCTCCTGGGAGACTAGCAGCCTTTTTTCCGATTGGAATGAAAATGTGTGTTGTGTGTCGAAGTAAGTTTTGGCGTGCGAGTGTCCGTGTGCCTGAGACGCCGAACGGTGAGATGAGGGTGCCAAAGTGAGACGTAAACAGCAACCAACACTGAAGGAGGAGAAATAAAGTGCGCGCACGCGGGTGTGGAGGGTGCAGGCTCGCTTTGTGTCTCACAGTGAAGTGTTGATTTAGGTGGAAGTTGAGGGAGGAGATGGGATAAAAGGCCTTACTAGATTAGGCTGGCACACACTACTGAGGCGTGCCATGCTGCCTGGCCTTTCAGTGCACTTTGTACTGAGCATGTGTGTGTCTGAGAGGCTTGACGTCCAAATAAGGTTTGCGTGTGCAACTGCTGGATATGGTTACCCTGCTGCTGATATTGGTGCAGCTGTACAATAAAGCAGCATATTAGCTGAGCAAACGCAGCCACTAAAGAACACTAATCACTCTTCTGACATCTCTGCAAATCTTCTACTGAGTGAATCATTTTTTTTTTTTTTTATCTCGGTGAGGAGATGGGAAATAGATAACGGACTTCGCTACCGTTTTTTTTTATCACTCCTTTTTATAAACTCGTAACCTTGCCATTTCTGTCAGTAGGAGGCTGAATTACTGCATATTCCAGCATCACCCCCCCCGCACTCCCCACTGTTCAAAGTCAAGCTAGTCTCCAACAACAACAGCACATTGGCTAAGACCCTGGCAGAACTGTCTTTCCGTGTTAGCCTCCCCACGTGAAGGAGACTGACAGGTAAAGTAAAAAAAAACAAAAAACAAACAAACAAACAAACATGAAATAATTGTTTTAAATGCTCCAGTTGTGCTTCCTGTAGTTTGAAGTGACAAAATAATGGCTTCAAAAGCGGCACCGCTGCCTTGTAAAGTCTGTAACATCTGTCCCGTTGCTTTCTTCAATATTAAGTGTGCATTCCATCTTTCTGCAGCAGAAGTTCGTTTATTATCCGCAAGGGAGGTTTAACAGTCGTGGCTACTTTATTAAAAAAAAAAAAACAAAAAAAACAAAACAAAACAAAAAAGAAAATGCTGAAGACACAGCTGAGTGTGTAGGAGTCTGGATCCACACTGTGCCAACAGCAAACTGAGAGTTAACTGAACCCACAGCTCCATATCAATCCATTATAATTTACTTCTTAGCCTGCGTTCTGTGATCCTCGCCACCGCGCTGCAGCATCGGAGGAGACATGAGAGACATTTGTCTGCGATATGTGGTACAGCACAATCTGCATCTTTCATTGATTTATCTCCCTGTATGAATAATTAAGAGCTTTGGAGGCAGTGTCTCCGTGTGTCTGCATGTTTGCGTTCCCATGTACACACTGCATAGCTAATGAGTGGATTTATGGGCTAGTTACTACATGTGTACGTGTCGATGCTTGTGGATGCATCTTGGAGTCCATTAAAAGGTACTTTGTACATACAGAAGATGTTCTTTATGCAGTACATAGTGCACAACAGGGTACAGTTGTACATTAAGACGAGTTTCTTGTTAAAGTCTCATGCTGTTGTAGGTTACTGCATTTTTGTGGCTGTGGGTGTTTCTGAGGGTTCCTGCTGTCATCCCTGTTGTTTTGGGGCTGAACTATGACTCACGGGTGACGGACTGACTCACTCGAACACTACGACGTTGGCTGAGCTGCTCTGGTTTTCCCAAAACCCTCCCACTCAACATCTCTTCAGTCTGTAATCGAATAGTCTTGGTGTTCCTCTGTGATTTGTTCTTTATCTCTTCCTCCAGTTTTAATTTGGTTTTGTCCCCTCTTTGTGTTGCTATGACGTGGGCTGTCAATGGCTGAAACATCTATCTCCTAATTCCAGAAATCTCTGAGGGCTGCATATCTTAACAACCACATCTCGCCACACAGCACGTGTATTGTTAAGGGCTAAAGGGAGCCCAGTGTGGAATCTGGTGCGACCTGGACAAGTAATATAATCTATATATTTATAAACTGGATACGCAGCTGAGAGGGCAGGACAGTGGTGCAGTGGTTCATGGTAAGAAGGTTCTGGGATTGAGTCCCGATCAGAGCCTTTCTGTGTAGAGTTTGCATGTTCTCCCTGTGCTTGCGTGGGTTTCCGCCCACAGTCCAAAGACATGCATGTCAGATTAATTGGTCAATATAAATTGCCCATAGGAGTGAATGGTTGTCTGTCTCTATATGTCAGCCCTGTGATGAGCTGGCGATCCAGGGTGTACCCCGCCTCTCAGCCAATGACAGCTGGGATTGGCTCCAGTTATGGACAAGCAATAGAAAATGAATGAATGAATTTGCAGGTGACTAGCGGCAGCTGGGACGCATCAACATAAGTGACTGGGCATTCACAGCAGTGGCAACAACTGACTCTCCACTTCGCTGAACTTTGAATTAGCTCTCTTGCTGGTGAATTATTATGTTAGGCAGATTTAGAGCGGCCACTGCACTAGCGCAAAATAAACACACATGCTATTTTCAGAGAAATTCTGGGATAAAGCGTTTTTCTGAAAACCAAATCAATTTTACCAGCAGTGGCCTCTTCTTCGAATGAGCGTTTCGGTGTAACGTAATTGGCCGCAGTACAAACAAATACATGCTCTTACATATTCAAGGAGGTGCAATCCCAATCATTTTACTCAACGGAGAACAAGGGATCTTTAGGCAAGAAAATGTGATTTTTATTACCCGTTTTTTCATTGGGTTTTTTGGTTGTCTTTTACATATCACATCAAATTGTCAGACACACACTTCAAAACTCACGCACCTGCAGGCATACATAAGATGTACTGTGGGTATTTTTACCGACAATAAACACACACACACACACACACACACACACAGCAACTGTCAACTGCTAGATTAGATGAAGTGGAAGCTCTGAGTACATCAGGAGGAGCATTCAGTGCACCGCTGTGACAGAAAATACCAACTGTAGCACTCTTACCTATACCAACCCTTGAATTATCCTCTCAGCAGAGGTCTATCTCCGTCCTCCCAGTCTCTCTCAAGAAGAAATCAATGATGTGAGGGACATTCACTTCTGTTCGGCGGGAGATCCACCTGCATGCAAGGCATAAAATAACTGCAGACCGTGTTTTGTTCTGGAGAGACTGAGAGTAGAATGCAGATGTGCCCTGATGATATTTTTTTTTTTCGGCCCGACAGATTTATTGTGCTGAAATGTGCTTCCCCTTCCTCCTCAGATGTTTTAGGAGTTTATTTTGCAAGAGTTTTGTGGTTTGCAAGATGACTAAATGTTGGTTTATTATCACAGAAAGCCCACAGTGGATTCAATCCTAAGCAGACAGGGGTGAAACACTGCAACCAGTCTTCTTATGGCGCTGCAGTAAATTGATCCTGAGGATTATATTCAAAAAGTCAATGTATTCCATTAATGGAGAGATGATATGTGGTTCTGCAACTGTCCAGAAACAAATCTGCTTCTGAAATCAGGTTTGATGCTTACGTGAAGGGGCAGGTAGGGGGACATACAGCTGAAAATAGCACCATGGTGGCTGTGTGCACAAAGAACAGCGTGTACAAAAGAGGGGGGAGGATGATGGACATTACACAGTGACGCTGTGGACTCCCCCACTTGAGCCTTAAGCTCAACTCACATCCTCAAAGACACTAAAGTGGAGCAGACCCAGGTGGTCGCGGTTGCAGTCGGTGCCGGGTGGTTTGTTCAGGGTGGGTCAAAGAAAAGTTAAAAAAACACAACAGCAGAGGAGAAGGGCAGGATATAAAGGAGTGGATCGGAGGGAGAGGGGACAAAGGGTACAGATAAGGCAGGGAGAGGGGGGCAATGGGGACCAGAGGAAAATATGAAGAGCTTTTGAAATAAGCCCATAAGAGGAGAGTTGTTTGGATCAAAGATCTCAGTGCAGGAGGAATCCCCTCCTCATTCGTTTGGGCCCAGCAGAGTCGCTCGCCTTTGTACACCGAAAAAATTGAACTTTCTTCAAATCCATATGCGTCCTCCAATCCCGGATCACACTGTATATCCCCTACAGTCAGTGTAATTACTCTCAACGCCTTTCACAGCTCTCTGAAATATATACTGCCAGAGCTGCTCAGCCAGGGTGCCGCAGTACTACTTTTTACACTTGTTACTTTTTGTTTATGAATTTCTCTCCAAAAGAAGTATATGTATATAAATATACACCAAATATGTAATGTGTTCTTTGGTCTGTAAAAATAAGCTATTATCAATTGTTTTCTAAACTGCAGTAAAAAAAACAAACAAAAGTAATTAAATTAAATGTTAGATAGGATGGCTCAGGTCCAACTTCCCTTCCTGTGTGGAGCTGCGTGTCCCCCACGTTGCCTGGAAGACGGTTCTTTATGCAATCCAGCTTCCTCTCCTTCAGTCTGTCAGTTCACTTGCAGCTGGAATCTGCTCCAGGTCACCTGCCATGACCCTCAAAGCCTATGCAATGTATAGATTATGATCATGTTGGCGAAAGTTGGATTGGAACTCTTGTAAAATGTGAAGATGAAAGAAAACACGTAACTGGCCATGAGAGAGACAGGAAGTGCTGCAGAATCCCAGATTGAGTGACAAACTCAGACAGAAGAGGAAATGGGCCTGACAAAGTCGAGAGGAAAAACAGAGACAAAGCAGCAGAGACAGACTCTCACTTTCTTCAATAGTACAGCCACAAGCTGTTATTCTCCTTCTGCCAAACTAGCTCAACTTACCGGCCATATATAAGCGTGTGTGTGTGTGTGTGCGTGCGTGTACATAATTAAAAAAACATAGCCAAATTAACGTCCAGAGATTATCTTGACCAGTGGCACAACAGGAGAGGAGGAGAGAGGATAGAGGGGGAGGTGGAGATAACGGTAGTGGATATTTAGGATGTACGTGTACACAACAGGAGGATGATTACTCCGTGCACTCACATGTTTACACTTATTCCCAGAGGCTCCGTGTGTAAAAACTCTGTTTCTCAATCTTCCTTCAATGCCGCCCCCCCCCCCCCTCCCTCTTTTACTTTCAAGGAGGGGTAATCCCTCTTGTTGCTAATGTGCTGTGACATTTCATGGTACAATCGGATTTGGGAGACACTATGTATTCCCGTGCTGCTGCGGTCTGCCTGATAACCTCGCTGTCTGGGTGATTTTGGACCACGGTAACTCTCTGACTTGTTTTTATCTCACTTTGGAAATCTAATTCTCAAGGTGAAAATGCAGTTCACAAAAATGCAGGCTCTGAGGTGGCACAAAGGGGAGGGGGTGGGGGGTGGGCGGTTAAACCTCAGTATCTGCATACTGTCACGCAGCATCCCAAATGAAAAAAGGACACGTTAATTAGATCTGATTCACAGATTGAACGTGGCATGAGCTGCAGAGACAGATTGATGTTTTGCTGCGAGGTAGAGCAGGCGACAGTCAATAAAATCATTTTGCTAACTGAGTGGTGTGTATTTGACACATGACATGTTCTTCCATTTGTGTGCGCGTGTTCCATTTGACAGAGTGGACCTATGTTCGTAGCGGACATTAACGTGTAATCTTCACAGTAAATAGATCAGTCAGCTCCTGGTATCAGAATGAGTCTCTAGTGACAGCTCGTCATTCTTCCCTTCACCTTCCTGCTTTATACAAATAAACATGAACATCATTTGCAAAGAGCAAATCCATTTTCTGTTTGTTCTCACCGATGGGAGGCAGCGATGCATTTCCTGTGCATTTCGCCTCAGGAACTGAATGGAGAACAAAACAATCCAGTCAAGGCTGTAGTCTGGCAGTCAAAATAATAATCCTTCCGTAATGCTATTTCTTGACCTGATGGAAAACGTTATGAAGTCATGCAGAGAGAATCTGACTCCACTTTAGATGTTTTTTAAGATACGACCTCTGCGTAAAACATGAAGCACTGGCTCCAGAGTTTTCGCAGAGTTTGCAGCAGACGGGCAGGAAGTAACGCACAGTCATTGCTTTGTCACCGGGAAATATTTGTTTTCTTTTTCTTTACTGCAGCAGTCATGTTTTTATCTGCATCAAACTGTGCGCTATAATCGACTTCTCCTGGATTTCTATGGACTCTATACTGAGAGGTCAGGCGGGGGAAGTCGGCAGAAGCTGCTCAGACATCAACTTTAAATTCTGCTGCATTGAATTGTGGGACAGCATTTTCTCATTTTCTTTTGTCAGGATGGTCCTGTATATTTTATGCTAAAGGCATAAGCATTGAAGCTCCTTTCCTTATCATTTAGACTATTGAAATGGATTTTATTATGGCAGTAGCTGAAATACTGCAGGGTAATTTGACTCAGTTAGGAACCTTCCGAAGAAACTTTACCATTCAAACTCACCTTGAATCTCTGGTTCCCAGTGTTTTCCACAAGTCACTCAAGATTTTCAACACATTCCTAATGTATATCTGTAGGCTTTTGAAATGACAAACATTAAGGACAGAACCAGCCTATGGGACTTGACTGGGTGAATGAGTACATCCCTGCTGTAATGCAGAGGACATCAGGTGGAGCTGCAACCGTCAGTGCCCACAAGACATTCACGTCCACACTGCTAAAAGTAATGGGGACGGTTCTGTGTTCTACCTGAGGACAATTTTCCATACTAGAAATACACATGTTTAAGCTCTTACAAAAATCACCCACAGTTAATAATAGTGAAGTGAAATAGACATCGTCTGGATTTCCTTGTAAAGCGAGAGCCTATGAGGTGATAGGACGCAGATAGCACGGCTTCTCCTCTTTGGAGGAGCTGAAGGCCACCGTGCTTATCTCACCCACAGAGCCGATGTGTGAGGATAAGATATGGGGGGTGGTAGACGTGTTCATCAACCTTCAGGAAAAGATGCACTGCTTCAAGAGCTCTTACAGCTGCATGGACGCTGCTTAAGTAGGCAGCGCTGGAAGTGATGAATAATGAATAGATTGCGTGACACAGGGCAGCTTTAGAGTGGTCTTACACGTTGGACAAGAGGACAGAACTCGAAACACAAACGATGACTTCAACACACAGTGGTTTAAACGCGTCTGTACTGAGACATTCAATAGACACGGATTGTTAATGACAAATGCATTGCACTTACAAACGGTTTGTTGCGGTACACGGTTCCTGCTCACATTTCAAACTGTTTTCCAAATAATGAGCACAGCATTGTGATTTTCTGCCGTGATTAGTGTACGATTTTAAACAACACTTTAAATAAGCTTTAAATAAGTCGTTGTCGTGGAGAAGGATAGATTACACAGAATTGGACTCAACTGTGATTATGAGATTATCACATGGCGCTAATGACTCTTCCTGAAAAGGCGAATTCGCAACCTGTCATTTTCCTCTTCACGCAGTAAAGCCCTGAAATCACCAAATAAATGACTTTAATCCAAGTCACGCGAAAAGCTCCCAGTGTCTTCCTCGGCTAAATGCAGATTACAACTGAAGTGAGCCGAGCTTTTACGAAGCTAACGACTCCTCCGGGGGACTCCAGCCCTGTCGTTGTGATTTCTTCTGAGAGCATGACAGCGAGCGTGAGACAGATAGAAGCTGAGAAGTGTCACACCCAGATTCATGAGACGTGGGCTGGCAGGCCTGCTGCTGCATTGGCTGACTGTGTCGTACCTGGAGGGGACTCTGCTGCTGCTGCTGCCGCCGCCACTGCACTGTAGCCAATTTAGCTGGAGCACAGCTGCTGAGAGGCTCCCTGAGGTGTATGTGTATGTGTGTTTGCAGGATTAATCCACAGCACCAATTAAAGCCTCACACTGTTTTTTTTAAAGGATGAATTATTAACAGCAGAAGTGACCTCTCTGGTGGCCTCCCCTCGCTCCTCTGCTTCACTCCTGCCGTCTCCTCCGAAAGCTTTTCTTTACATTATCCATACGTGCCTCGCTTCTGTCAGCGTGCGCGTTTACAGTATTTGCTTCGGTTTCTATTCTCTGCAGTGTTACAGCACCATACCTTTTGTCCTTGTACGACATCAATTTTCTGTTTCTGTGCCCAGTTTTAGAGAATCTCTGAGACCTCACCTGGCCAATGTGTGGGGACAACTCAACAATTCTTAATTAATATCTTATAGGATGAAATTACTTTATGTCCCAAAGGGCCAACATTAACATCAGGGTGACATCATGATGTTCTGCAAAAACACTTCTCTGGCCATAATTCAGAAATAGAAGTACTAGTATCTGGCCACATTATTGTCAGATAATAAATGGGGACATTGTGCCTACATTGAATCTGCGATGATTGTGTAGATGCTCTCTGAGTCGTCCGCTGTAACCAGAAGAAGGTCAGTGATTCTATCCCCAGGTCCTGCTCGCTGTACCAGCAGTGGGAATGGTGTGTGTGTTTGTGAATGGCTTGTTTTCTAAAAGCGTTTTTGGTCTTCTTTTCAATAGGACCAGAGAAGTGCCAAATAAATTCATTTCACTCTATTCACATTATCAGACTTGTCTTCAACAAACTACTTGGACAGAAGGCTACGACCACAAGGCATGAAACCCAGTTTAAAAGTAATAATATCTGAACCAATTTCTTATAATACATTTTGGAATGCATCAGTGCATCACACTGGTTTCTGTTGACACCTCCACCTTTCTTTACACTCCGTCTGCTCACTGTGGTATTTCTCGTCTCAGATGTGTTCTTGCCTCGCTGAATATTCGGGTATTTTTCATGCCTCCAGGTTACAGGTTGGCTATATTGTTGTTGCTGCATTCCCCCCTCTTTTCTCCCTGCGCTCAATAGCAAAAGCATGTTAGGCGGTAATAGATACTTTCAACCTTTTCCAGGTAATTTGATCAGGCCTTTAAATCTATTCAAGCACACGGTGTCTGGGTTATGATCGGTGAATACATCGACTGCTGCTCTCCCCATTCAGCATTTAGCTTTTTTTTTTTTTTTTTTCAAACGGGCAAATCGTGTCTCCTTCTGGTTTGATGAATGATCCCATCCTGGATTCTGAATTATAAATGTGAACCGCCGTGTATCATGTCTTCCAGAGGCAAAAGAGGAGCGAGAGTTGAAACTGTTTAAATGTGTTTAACACAGGGGGGACTTTTTGCTGCCATTCAGTGTTCCAGCTCGTGGAATTTCCTGTGGAAAATGGTGCGGCATCCCCTCCCAATATTTTAACAGTCCAGTGATAATAGAGATTCAATTTGTTTGTTGGTTTACTGCTGGATCAGAGTTCACTGGGTGTTTTATCAGCAAAGGGTAAAGTGGAGCGATGTTCCTGATTGCAAAATTATTGGGTTTTAACTCAACATGTGTGTCTGATAATTGTCTCTGTCTCCCGAGTCTGAGTTATGTATTTTTCTCTCCAGAACATTTTTCCTTTCTAATCTTTCACCTGAGAAACAGAAAAAAAAAATGTTGTGATTTGACTGAGGTCTGCCTTTGTTCCGATGGCCTATTATGGATTTTCCCTCCAGATATTCTCAGGTCATCATCTGATCTCAGTCAGCGGGCTTGGATTCCGCTCAATATGTTCTCAAACTCTGATCCCTCTCCCTACCTCTCTCTCTCTTTTTTCAACACCCCTCCTCCCCCTCCCCTCCTCCTCCTCCTCGCTATCTCTTTCTCGCTCTCTCCCTGAATATTTGCTCTTGGTTTTTGATGAAGGAATTTAATTAGAGCAGGGGGAGAAACAGGAAGGAGTGAGGGACACGGTGGAGGAAGGAAGCCGAGTAATAATGAATGGTCAGTGACCCCCGGAGCATACAAGGGAAAGATAAGTGTTTAAATCAGCCCTGGTCGATGTAGAGGAGAGAGGCATATTGAACCCTGTAACTACATTAGATGAGACTGTATATAGATGTAGTGATGCATCGACGCTGCAACGTCGCTTCGCTTACAAGAGGAATTACTGGTAAATCCTGCAGTTCTCCTGCAGGATCATGTGAGATAAATAATCTATGAGCAGAGTCCTATACTGCATCATGTCTTAGCATGTTTCACACTCTGTGTGGCTCCACAGCTCACAGAGAAGTCCTGAAACAAGACTTGGTTCCACTTTTCTCTTATGACTTTCAATAGCATAAATGGAGCTTGAAGTTCTACACGAAGTTCATGATTTATAGATTAATGTATTGTAAATATATAATCGTGTTGTGTCCTTTAGCATTAGTTGCATTTTGTTATGGGGCTTGTTGGCAAATGTCAGAAATTTGTCCAAATATTTTTTGCACAATCATAGCTATAAACAAACCAACCACCCAACTAATGGGAAGGGGTGCAAACATAATCTCGTTGATCTAAGTAATAACAACAATTTGGAAAAAAAAGGGAGATATCAGAAATGTTTGGCACAGACGTCATCTCTCGCTTGATGTCAACAAACTGAGCAGGAAGTTGCAGCAACACTAATGAATTTGGCTCATCTTATAGGAGCCTTACAAAGTTTCTTTGCATCCAGCTTCACTTAGTAATGAGCTGCAAAATAAACCTGAAACTGAACTGTTTCAGCTGAATAAAAGTAGGTAAACAGCTTTCTGAGGCTGCTTACATGGCATGTGTCTGACAACCTGAAACACGAGACTCTTGAGCTGCCGAGCAACAAGCTCAGAGCTAAGTACAGACTCCCATTGTCTGAACTCTAAACTGTGCAAACGTCCTGAGGATTTTCCCTTTCCAAGGAGGCATGAGCTGAAGCTTGCATCCCCTTCTGAGACAACAAACTCCTGAGAGCAGCTCTGTATCAAACCAACCCTTGCCCAGACTCTATTTACTCAAGGTTTGACCGAAACCCTGCCTCCAGTGGCATCATCACCCTCATCACTATCCTGACTATCACCCAGACATTTCATTATAGAGATTAGTGCGTAATATGTTTTCAATAATTTACTATCGTGCTCAAGGGATGTTATTAAAATTGAAATGGCCCTTGATAAGAAAATAAGGTCCCCCCTTCCCAGGACTAACATCTCTCTTTATGTTTTGAAGTAAATGGCCTGCTACACAACGATGAAGGGCATTTCCCCTCCATGTTATTTCCTGTGTGATTTTATGCGTGCCGGTTATCTCCTTGAAAACGTAATGGTTCATTTGAAGGTTGTTGTTTTTTTGGCTGCTGCACAACACAATTGAACAGCAATATTAACCGATGCAAGGTAATATAGACTGGCAGTGACCCCACTGAGCTTTTTCATAACTTCCACCTCCGCAGCTCTCACACTGCACAATCTATTCAGCAACACCTGATATTATTGCTTAGCTGTCTGTTCCAGTAATGTAATAAGTTACCGTTCCCATGGCTGTTCCCTCTTTAATACTGTGTGTCCTGACCCTGTGTTCTTGCTATGCTTATGGAGACACTCTAATTGATTCACTAAGACCTCCCCCGAACGCACAGGCATCCCCCTCCCCCACACAAACCATTTGTCCTGTCCTTTCACTCTCTCATTGCCGCGGTGTGAAGAAACCAACGTAAAAGTACACACACACACACCCATGCACAGACGCACGCACACGCGCGCCAATTCCATCTTTTTAGCTTCTCATTGTTGCCGTGGAGGAACATCATTCTGTCTGCACACTTATTCTATAGTCTCCTTTCTTTGACCTGATGCTTTATAAGCATTCAGCCTGATTCTCATGCCCCCTCATTCTGATGGTAATTTGACTGGCTGAAAGGACCGGCAGAGGATTGTTCTGTCTCATTCAACAAAATACGGTAAAAAGTCATTCCTGGGATTAAAAAAAACAACAACAACAGAAAATTAAAAAAAACCTCTGTGGTGGATTTCCAGGGCCTGTGCGGTAGTGGCTGCAGTTGCCTGTCATGTTCATATGCAAATGAGCCAGAGCTTGATTGTTTCCTCATATTTGAATCGCCCATGTTGGGGGGGCGGGGGGGTTGAGACGATGGGCTCAGAGAGTGTTAGCTCAGGAATGGAAGGGAGAACAGGTTGTACAGGAGAGATGAGAAGATAAAATTCCTCTTTTAAAACAATATGTGTTTTGACACGCCCTTCCCATTGCTGGAATTTTCCTCCATCTTGTTCATTGTCATGTACCTATCACTGCCAATCCGAGTCTGCTACAGAGTTTATGACCTGGTTGTGGATGCTGGTTGTATCTATTCCCATTGCAGACCAATGCCGCATCTTAGTGGGTGTGAGTGTGTTTTTTGACCGAGGGTTTAAGAAGAAATTTGATGCGGGGAGGCAGCAAGGTGGAAACGATAAGGCGGAGGAGGATAGAAGCTCTGCGAGGTGATAAGTGGCAGGTGAGAACATACATTTCGCCTCATATTGAGACATCCACACTTTATTAGCAGCGACAGAGAGCTTGAGCAGGTGCTGATAGACCTCTGCAATATTCAGCGTGGCTTATTTTAAACTGTGAAGGGACTCTCAGAAGAGAGAAGGCACCGCAGTATTCTCTCTCTCCTCTATGGGTTTTTGTGAAAATCCAATCACGATTCGCCCACCCCGTCCTCTGCCGCTCATCATGCGTACTGCAGGGTTGAAATACTGACCAGGGGGCAGTAAGAGGAGGAGCAAGAGAAACCTCCTTGAATAAACTAATGTCCCATTTGCATAAATATACATAATAAAAGAGCTTTGTTCAAAGCTTCTCTTCAATATGCCGTCTTTTCCGCGCTTTTTGTAACTCGCATGGTAGAGGTCATGCAATTAAGAAAGGAAGAAAGAAAGAATATAGCACATGAATTTTTTTTTTTTTGGAATGGAGTCAGAGAAGTGGAGAAAAAAAAATCGTCAAGTGTAATGTTCGGAAATGAGTTTCTTGGATGTCAGTCAGGGAGTTTTTCTTTTTCAAGAGAGTCTGGGTTCAGCTGCTTTACTGGAGTTGGACTCGTTATTTACAGTGATTGTTGCTCACCGCACAGACAGAACATATTCAAGGAAATAGCTTTTATAAGGACCCGAGTGAGGGCCAACGTGTGCGCTGCACTGTATGTTCAAAATGAAAAATGTGCATTGGCAGAACGTACTTGTTTTAAAAGAGTAATGAGAACTGTTTTAAGAGAAAGAATGCAATCCTCACTTGGACATTAGGCCTGTAATGTCTTTTAAAGACATAATATGTAACAATCATTCACTGAAATATATAAACGGAAGTGAAGTGCTGGGTTGGAGGAGGCCAGTTAAATATGGTGGGGCCCTGTAGAGGGATTTATAAGTGAGCGGGAGGAGTTTGTAGTTAATAATGTAACATATGAAGTGGTGCAGGGAGTTTTTCTACTTTTTATTTTTATTTTAATAGCCGCCGCTTGACTCAGGATGAGATTGTAGTTTTTCTCGACATATAGTGTATACACAGATAAACATGTGCATTCACATAGAGGAAGTTGTTAAACAAACAGACGCTGGTGAATCTTTCACCACCATTTCCCATAACCGCACACAAACATTCACTCAGCTTTGACCTCGAGAACAATAGCCGCGCAGTCGAGTGCAGATTCGAATCAATCCCAAGTTACACAACTTGCCTTTAAACTCCTGCCCGCTCCTCCCCTCGCTCTGACCCTCAGGGAACTCAGCCACAGGAATTCACAGAGAGTTCAGCAAGTCACCACTGTCGCGCTCCATCATCTCCTTATCTCCCAGCAGGTCAGTCAGCACCAGGCCCACACTGGGCGTCCTCCTGGGATGTTTGTGCAACTTGTTTATGACATCCCCCAAGTGTTGTTGTACCAAGAGAGAGAGAGAGAGAGAGAGAGAGAGAGAGGTACTCAGCAGGAACATTGCGTTCCACTGGGAAGCAACCTTGAAGAACAGATCTTCTGAGGAGGTGGAGAGGAAAAACAGGGAAGGGGACTGGGAGAGAGATGAGACAGAAAAGGGAATTAGCTTAGAGGTGAACAAGAAGAGACAGAGAGCTTGGAAGCACATGGAATGTAATGGTTGGAGGATGAACATGAACAAAGCACAATATCCATGATACAGTCAGAGGCATTACTGGCCAGCAGGGGTCCTAGTCATATATTGTTATTTTATATCGTTATGCAATAGAAATCATATATAAGCCAGCTAGTAAATATCCTCAAAGCAATATCATGAACAACACCATCGTAGCAATCTCATGCTACATTGCTACGCCCTCTGAAAAAGTGTTCAGGTGAGGGACGGCACAGCACGCAGGAAGCCTTGTTAACATTTACCGCGTTCTTATCACCTAAAGCTCTTGAATCCCATTGTCTTCCCAAGTTGACACCTGCGTCTGTGTGTGGCACCCCCTTTTCATTTGGCGATATCGGCATTGTTTGGTTTGGTTTTCTTTTATAAATGTCATCAGCATGCAGTGGTTGACATTTGCGTTTTCAACCGTTTTGAAGATTACCCAGAGTTCATCACAGCCATCTGTTGGATATCGATGAGCAACTCTAGTATTTTTAAATGTCTGTGTTTCAATTAATTGACCCCTCTTTCACCGTTTCCAAAGCCGAACAAATGTTGCAACCTCCTGCTCTATTTTTCTGAAGAGAAACTAAACAGATAACACAAAAGAAACTCTCTGCCTATCTAATTAAATTGATCGTCTTCCACTCCGACTGACCTCACGGCGGCCCTAAATCTGGGCTGACGAAACTCTCAGACACCCGTGTAAAATATGATATCCTGTTATTCCTGCCTCCGAAAAAACAACTGCAGTGAGACAGTCCCTGACCAGCCTTAAATTACAATAATTATGGCTGCATTAGCTCAAGGGGGTAGTAACATCTAGTATTGCACTTGTAAAATAGAGTGGTTTGGCATGGTATGTTTTTATTCAGTGACAAATAACTCAAACGACATAGAATGATACTTATTAGAGTGAGCCTATTTCTTTAGGTTATTCATCACAACAAAACAATGACAGATCTGCATTTAACATTGCATTGCTGTAATTTCACACAAACTCGATTACCAGTGCACCTTGTGTGAGGACACACTCAAAGTAGCTCAAATCCTTTTCCTGGAATTCTGCGCCGGTCATGGAACCAGACTTGGAAATGATTTCATTAAATAACTCTCCGGTGTGATTTCCCCAGACTAAGCGCAGGCTCTACCTCCAGCCTACACATTATTCAACTTGACACTTGGAAACCTGTAAGTATCCTGTATTGGATATCATTAGGCCTGCCTCCAGCAGAGCTATTTATACCTCACAACATTAACTGAACTTTCCGCAGTCTCCTCTTCTTCCTCTGACATAAACATCCGTCTGTACTCAAAGGATTTCTCCTCTGTCTTGTGATTGCAACACCCCGAGGCCACGTCTTCCACTGGACAGGCCAGTTCGACGATCAATTATGTGTCAATTCCTGAAACGATTTGTCGGAGCGATAGCTATTGCTTTTTTTCCGCTTAACCTCCACGTGGAGACGAAATAAGGGGAGCCATGTTTCTAGCCGATGTATTCATGAGCTCTTCCTTAAACCCTTCCGCTGTTGTGTTTAGAGGCTTTGAGAGTAAGGGAAAATCTCAGCACTGGACCTAAAAATAGCCTGCATTCCTTCCTCTGTTTCAGGAAGCATCAGAGGAAACCGGAACAACCCATACTCCCATGTCCCATCCTCTTTCCCTATCATCCCCTCACACACACACACTGCCATCCCCATTTCACCATCTCTCTCTCAGTGTCCCGCCTCCATCTCTCCATCCCTTCTTCCCTTCCTTTCACCCAGAGTTCAACCCCCCCCCACGCCATCTTTTTATTTCCATATCATCAGTTAGTGAGTGTTTCTGCTCCTCCTGCTATAATGGACTCATGTTGACTGTTTGCTCAGCTTTATCGGTACAGTGAATGTGTATTATTTTTATTTCCATATCATCAGTTAGTGAGTGTTTCTGCTCCTCCTGCTATAATGGACTCATGTTGACTGTTTGCTCAGCTTTATCGGTACAGTGAATGTGTATTAATGCCTTTATATACCGTGCGCACGCCTACAGCAGGGAGCCAGAATGTGTTACATCATATTAAATGTGCATGAACGAGCATTATGCCGGAGATGCCTTGTTAAATGTATAGAGCTGAGATACTGCGGCAGATCTCTTTCAAGGCTTAGTGTCTGTCTTTCCCTTCGTGTGTCTTTTACCCAGTTTGCATGAATACAGTAGCAACATGCTGGGCCTCAGTGTGCAAAAAATAAGAATTGTGGCGAGAGGGATTTCCGAAGGGAGGCAAAATAAATCCACTGTAGTCATCTTATGACTTATCTGTGAAGGAACAGGATGACACAAGGCAGTGGCTCTGTGGCACCATCTACTTTTATATAACCGTCACTAAAGAGCGATGGTTTGCCAACAGGTTTTACAAATAAACACGGACCTCTGCCCTGGCCCGTTGAACCATGTTTCATCTGTTTTTGTTTTGTAAGGTCTTTTCCTTCCCATTGCGTATGTTTATTTCCTGGAAAATACTGATTTGATGTTGAGAAAGAATGACTGGCATGTTCCAGAGACAATGTTCTAGAGACGAATCAAATCTGGGGCTCTTGTTGTTTTCACTTTCGCAAGGGTACATGCTCTTTTCCAGTTGTGGGATGGCAACCTGTGACTTCCACCAATGTGTAGCTGAAACACTTTGTTGTCAGATTTGTTTTAATCTAAGGGGATTGTTGGGCCTTGGCGGACGTGCACTCCACTAAGTGCTATCAATTTAGGGGTCCTCCTTGAGCTTGTTTGTTATCAGGCTTGAATAAGACTGAGCAGGATGTGCTCTGAATACACTGATGATCTCGAGAATCATCTTGGGCGATCAGATAATGTAAATCCTCATCCTGCAGTCGCAGCATGCACATAGAGCACATGACAGCATGAAGCGGTGTTTGGAACCGCGGTGTTGTACCAAGGCTCAGTTGTACCAAGGCTCAGTTGTGCAAAAACATCTATGAAAACTCTGTGACTGTGTTTGTTTTGTGTGACAGCTTGTGTTGCTTCCTCTGAACCCTTTTTTTCCCAGTGTGAGAGCTGGTCCATTGTACTAAGTGTGTCAACAAAACCAGCTGAGAGGCAGCCCCGCAGTCCACACACACACACACACACACACCTCACACGCACACACACACACACACACACACACTCCTGCAGAGTATAATCCTTAAAAGAGGGAGATTGGGGGTGAAAGAGGGGAGGCCTTGAAGGAGGGAGAGTGAGAGAGAGTGAGAGAGAGGGCAAAGTAGAAGTTTATAGTGAGAATGTGGGAAATGGGGCGATTGGGGTGAAAAGAGCAAGAGATTGAGCGATGGTGGAGTCAAATTTGACAGTGAGCAAGACAGGTATAAGAAAGGATGAAAGGCATGGATGCCAGAGAGAGAGAGAGAAAGAGAGAGAGAGAGAGAGAGAGTGAGAGAGATTGAGGGAGAGGGGGAGAGAGAAAGAGAGGGAGAAAGAAAGATTTTAATGTTTCAAAGGGTTCCCTATCACAGTGTCTGACATGTTACATACACAGCTCACTATCACCCAGACCCTGACAGCTGCACAAATTTGTTGAAAGAGGTTCCCTGAAAAAAAAAAAAAAACCTTTGATCGTGTGTGTGTGTGTGTGTGTGTGTGTGTGTGTGTGTGTTGACATGAGACTTAGTACATTCTCGCATACCTGGACATCAGAGTGTTTGTGAATGAAAAAAGGCTTTTTTTCTGCTTCAGATCATGGTGGAATAAGATGAATGTACAAAATAAGGGTGTGTGTGTGTATGTGTGTGTACGTGCACGTATATATTGCATGTAATGGAACTGTGTTTGTAATCAGCCATGTGTGCAACGTGTATCCTCTTAGGCAATAGTTGTAGTTTTCATTCAAATGGCGTCTTTTGCTTTCCCATTTCAGCTTGGAAATCTGTTTTATTTGTATCTGACACTTCCCATCAAGCATCTTTCAGAGGTGGTCGGTAAACAAAACCACTTATATCGAATCGGGCCCCAGCGCAGTTTATGCAAACACACACACACAACAGCACACTACTGAGTACTGAGCGAGGGGAAAAATGTCCCATGAAATGCAGTTTACCTTTTTAGAAAGATTATGTTGACATGTTGCATTATGTAGTGAAGAGAGTTGTTATTTGTTTTCTACATGACAAGCCATTCATCATGTATTGAAGAAACACTATCTTTCTATTAGCAGTGACATTTAGGGATGTGATTACTTTCAGTATTGATTAATCACACAGAGTATACATACATATATACATACATATATATGTGTGTATACTCACACACACACACACACACACAGGCCTGGGGGTTTGACAGTTCGGGGCAGCACCTTCGTTCCTATAGAACTTCTCTGGACAGAGTATTCAGATGTTGAACCTGTGATGATTTGCTGGTGCCGCCCTCCCAGTTTGGGGGTCACAGCCTCCAATGCTCCTACTACCACATCTTTTCTAGCTGTTCTTTCAGCCCTTGGGACCTCTCAGTCCTCTCATGCTCCTTTTGAATGATGTTACTGTCTGCTGGGATCACTACTGCCACCTCTGCTCTTGGTCCACCACTACTATGTCCAGTGGGTTAGCCAGCAGGTACTTGTCAGTCCAGAAATGTGAAATCCCACAGGGTTTTAGGTCTGTTCTTCTCAACCACCTTTTGATGGTTTGCCCCATCGGGACTTGGGTACCTCTTGTCCATGCTCGGCACAGATGTTCCTGTGCACCACCCCAACAACTTGCTCATGCCTCTCATTGTACACGGTCCCAGCCTGCGTCTTACACCCATCTCTGCACACTTGACCTCTTTGGCACCCACTGACTCTCCAGGACTTGCCTTACTCTGTGGCTGATTTCCTTCTGGCCCCCTCATGATTGGATACGTGTGTTTGGGTGTGTTAAATTTTCTTGATGATAACTAAATTTATTAGCGATTACATCTCCATCACATGATCGATTCGATCCAATCTGTTTCAGCACTTCGTCTCCTCTGTAGCTCTGTAGCCAGGCAGTATTTCCTCAGTGAACACTGCACTGAGAGATACTGTGGGCAGAATACTGCATATGCAAGGGCTTTTAGAAGACACATGCAAATAGAGCAGTATTTGTCACTTCCATTAAAATGAAGTATTACCCAGTGTAGCTGTGTTTTCTTCTCAGTTGTTGTTGAAGTCTATAGGCTCATTCTAGGCTCTTAGTATAAGGCACTGGCCTGTAAATGACACTGCACCGTCTCCTTTTATTGCTGAATGTCTCCTGTACATGTGTTCAATTCTGTTAGTGCTGCCAGCCGCGTGTGTGTGTGTGTGTGTGGGATTGTCAGGTATTGTGCACGAGTTGAGCAAAGTACAGGTAATGGATTAATATCAGAGCTGGCTCAGGCACCACGTTGCTGTGTGGTGACAGCCTGTCATTATCACAAACACCAGCTCTCACACACAAAATCTCATGGACGCTAACAGGCATTTGTGTACGCACATGCAGGCACACAACCAAGCACAGTTTTATTAAATAATGCAGTCACTGTTGAGCTGTGTAGTTGGACAGTGTAGGCTGATTGGAAATGTTTCAGTAAATTAAGGCTGATTTAGGGCCCGGATCTGTCACTGGATGTCTTGGTTTGTGCCCTTTAAAACGGACTTTATATTAATGAAGGAAAAGGAAACATCAATCGTATTAGCAAAATGTCATCGGATTCCAGATGAGTGGATTGGTTGATAAGTTAAAAAGTTGGAACTGGAAAACACGATAAATGGTCACATTTTAAGATTCAGTTTTCTAAATGACGTCAAGATGATTTCTTCTCTCACTAATTCGATGAACTAACACACATACACGCTCTCAGAAAACGCTGCTGGTGGTTGGAAACATCTCCTGATCTGTGACGTGAACTAAAGCTGAAGTTATTTTAAGATGTGGCACAGCCCACAACTGTTATTGATACAAACTCGTGCTCAAAACTTACCATCATCATAATAAGCACGAGTAATTACACATATCCTGCTTCCTTAGTAGGATGTGCTTCCTGATGAATCAAGACATTGCAGTGCACGAGACTTGATGCAGGAGCAAATTATCCAGATGGAAAGAACAGTTCTAATTTGTTAAGTGTGCAGAAGCTGAACGTAACTTTGTCTGACATCATTAGATTGTGGCACACAGATTCTTCAGGCTTTTGTGACCTTCCTTTATCTTTTTCTCTGTCCCCGCAGCAGTCCTATGCCCCTCCCCCTCCGCCCATGGCCCCGCCAAGTCCTGGCACCACAGGAGGAGGAGGAGGTGGAGGTGGAGGAGGAGGTCATGGAGGAGGGCTGATGGAGCAGCTTAGTAAGACCAACCTGTACATCAGAGGCCTGCCGCCGGCCACCACCGACCAGGACCTCATCAAACTCTGCCAGCCGTGAGTTCTGTTCTATTCTATTCTATTCTGTTCTATTTGGTATGGCAGCACATGTTTACATAAAGACAGCGTGTTTACATAAACACGCTGTCTTTCAAATGTTCAAACATGCCATCATTCCAATGTAAAATCATCATCAACTGGCAATAAGCAGGGTTTTGTGTCATTCAAATGTTGACTGTATATTTGTCCCCGATAATCGTATTTTAGTCAGGGTGACAATATATTGTTGCATCAATATGTTTTGCCATCGTGTCACATGTGGTTTAAAGGGGTTGAACTCTGTAGAATCAGACATTTCACTTCCCTTTCTACATGCCAAAATTAAACCCTTTCCGTTTTATTCTCAGTTGCCCCCATTTAGACAGAGTGAACAGAATGTAGATGAGCCAGCTTTCCCATCGCCCCCGGCTAACACCTGATATCATTAAATGTGATTGGAGAATCATATATTGAGCTGGATAATCCTGAGGCAAAAGGTTTAAATTATTTCTTTAACATTTTTAATTGATCTAATTGTTTTTTGAGGCGAGAAATTGGTCAATAAAAAGCAGAGTAGGCAGAATAACACACACACTCATATACCTTGCCCTTCTGCGTGTCAGCTGCAGTTCAAGCCTGTTGTATTTCAGCTCAGCCCTGGAGGCGTTCTGGAGAAAGAGGGTGAAAAATGGGTGCCAATAAAAGTTTCATTAGAGGCCCAGTGAGTGTGCCAAGTGCCCAGTAACATTTAGGAAAGGTCGGTGGGGGAGGCTGGGCCCGTGTGCTCACTCTCATCCCTGGGTTTCCTGCTCTCTCCGGATTTTCAGAAATAGACCTGAGTGGCAGTTTCCTGTCACTCACTGGCATGACATGTACACATGCACACACACACTGACACACAAACAGGCATTTCATTCAAGTGACAATGAATAAGGGATTGTCCCTTGACATGCACACACACACACGCACTCTTTCAACTCAGTGTCATCCTCAACCTTATTGTTAGCCTGTGTGGCTTCTTTTCTTTGCGTGTGTGTGTGTGTGTGTGTGTGTGCCAGCCCGCCCACCAGCACCATCGTTTCCCTTCCCATTCTGTCGTCCTCTGCATTCATGCATCCTTCTCTCTCTCTCTCTCTGTGTGTGTCCTCCCTCCCTCCATCCCTCACCCATGCCTCCCTTCCTCTCCCCCTGTCTCTGTGCCAGTTCTCAGAGTGTCAGTGAAAAGTGCTGTTGTCAGCTGACATTTCCAATCACTCCCCCGGTTGCCCAAACTATGGACACACTTTTAACGTCTGGGGACAGAGCAGAACGTGAGCGGAATCTAAAGCGTGGCACAAGGGCGATTTCTCCCTCGCACGCTCGCCTTCACTCACACTTGTTGTCTTGCTGTCTCGGCCTCTCTCATACTTACCACCGCGTCTCTACTCTTTCCTATTCATCGAGGGATCTATATTCTGTGTACTCTATCGGCTCATCTCTATTTCACGAGCGAGGGGTTGCATGAGGACACACAAGCTCGAACCACCACTCGAAGCCACTCAAAGGAGAAATCGTTTAAGAAGAACATGACGCACTGGATGAGTTTACAATCTCTAGTTAATCACCAGCAGATGACTCCTCAGGTCTTGCTCTGAAACCTGCTTCACATGAACTCGCTCGATGTTTCTGTAGCGGGTGATTGTTCTGAACCCTCGACGTGTATTTCAGTCAGGAAATATACCGAAGTCAGATTCCGTCTTTATTCATCAGTGTTTTCAGCGACATCTAGTCATCCTTTAAATTTACAGCACGGTGTTTTTCTCACCGTGGAGGAAAATCTCCCTAGATCTCATTTCTTTATAGCGCCTGAGGACGTTAAACTACATATATGGCGAATGAATCTGAAGCCTTCTGAAGCAGCGCTGGTCTGTTTGAGTCTAACTGGCAGAGCGCAGGGAAAATGAGGGAAACGCGAGAAACAAGACAGCTGCATAGGATCCCCAATTAGGAGATACCACACACAGGGACCAACCTGCACGCTCGCTCATAAACACACTCCCCAACCCACACACACATCCACCGCCTCTGACAGAGAACACAGATCCTTCAAAGTGCATAATGTGCAGATATACAACATTTATAGTATATACATGCAGAGACATCCTGGAGAGATGTGTGTGTGTGTGTGTGTGTCGGTGGGAACTTTGGTTCAGTAGACATCAAACGGTGAGCATCTATGACTGACGCTGCTGCACGAGGGAATGAAAAAAGATCTGATGCTGTGAGGGCCCTCTGAGGACTGTCATTACCACTCCACACACACACACACACACACACACACGCTGATTTTGTCAAGCCTGGTGCATTGAGTTGGCATTGACATTCCTCCTTTAGTCTCGACAGTCTGGAAAATGCTCTCAGTTTCACTGGCCTCACTGTCTGTTGTGTTTCACACGTCTGAGTGGGAAGAAATCAAAACTCCACTGTTTGTCAAGAATTCAGAGGAGCTTCCATGAAGAGGACACGTACCTTGTCCTGAAAGGATTGTCACAGTGAAAGTCGTTCTGTCAGCCTCGGCCCCCACCGACCCCTCCCTGACTGCTGCTGCTGCTGTACAGAGGCATTCTTCTCTGGCTTACGGTGCTGTGTGTTGGGGCTGTGTCACAGTTTTGTGAAGCCAAGGAAAACAGAGAATTTTAAGTTAGCCGGCAAGTCTTTGTGAGTAGTTGATAACTTATGATCAAAAGGCAAATGCAGAAAGGGAGTTTTTTTAAGCATTTTCTCAGGATCCTGTATAAATACTTAAATGCAAAAAGCAGTGGTAGAGGAAGTGCTCAAATATTTTTTTACTGATATAAAACTACAAATAAATAAACAAACACGTACTTAACTTTGTTACTGAGTGTTTGATTTAAAATATACATCATGTATTTTGGCTTATTTTCTATAATGCAACAGTCAACTACACCAATGGGCTTCAATAGCAGAGGACAATGTCTCAGGGTTCCGGGTTGCTGGTGGTGGTTCTTGGTTCTCATGAGATCCTTCATAGCAAGCAATCATTTTTTTTAAGACCCGACTCCAGAGGTTTGCTGCAGACCATCCTTTATAAGCCACAGTTCACCATGTTTTTATGAACGTGTGAACAACGATTTCAGTGCACTTTAGTGGCCTCGTCCGTCAGCCCACCTGAACTGAATAAAACACCTCTTGACTTTGGCTGAAGAAATGTGCAGCTGCAGAAATGATGTTATGCAGTCATGGCAGCATGGACCAGAACCTCAAAGAAAGGTTTCCAACATCTTGAGACACCGTGAGGACCTGAGGCCATTTAGCGAGCAAGCAGGTGGCTCTGCACTGCATCGGTTATGTTTTCTTTAAAAAAAAAAAGTGCTTGGCAGTTGTATGCTTCATGTCAAGTAAGTCTGAAATACATTACAGAACATCAGATCTAGCTGCGCTCAAGCTTCACACGTCGCTCCCTTTACTGACGCTTCAGATACAATCAGCCTCCAACGGAAACATGTGACATAACTAACTCTGGCCCTCTGGCTCCTTATAATCCTTTCGTAATATGTTATGTGTCTCTTGAATGAGGGGCTCAAGTGTCACTCTGTTGGGTCAAGTGCAGTTCTGTGTTCGGTCGTTCCAGGCTCCTGCTGGAATCAATGGAAGGCTTCCAGGGTTGAACACAGAACAGGACATTCTGCTCTTTTCTCTCCACTTTTCTTGAGCCACACTATCCTCAACTTGTCCCCTTCATCGTCTGATCGGTAATCAATACATTCCTCCGTTGCTTTACAACAATAGCAGATTCTTGGAGCTTCCTGGATATAATGGAATTTTACCACTCAGTCGAGTTCAGATTGAGAAACCATTTTGGATGATGCAGTGTTGTTGCAATTCGACATTTCCCCAAGGCCCGTGGCGTCATGCTCCTCTCCCCTAGCTTTTTCACTCCAGATGAAATGCGTAACCAGAAATGGAACAGGTGGAATTCTGCTCGTACGTCACTCGCGCTCATCTGATGTTATCACTGCGCAAACGTTTCCAGACATTGAACATATGCTGCGTTTGTTTTCCACTTTGTGAAAACAGGCAACTGCGGACATGTGTTTTTAAGATTCAAAATGTGTCGAGCCAGGTACTTCTGTCTTTGTCTGCGTCTCCCACGCACTCACTCACACACACACACGTCTATCTCCCTGAGGACACTCACTGATATAAGCCAGTCCTTATCCCCTTATCCTAACCATCAAAAGTGGAGCTGCGAGTACACACAAAAACACACAAATGCACAAACAGAATCTGGAAACGCTTCACTTTTCTGCAACAACAACAGCATGCCAGAAAAGATGCATGAGATCTTTCTCAGTCACACTCCACAAACACACTTGCACACACCCATTGACACATAATCGAACGGCATCGGACCCACACGTGTATTTGTATGCTGAGAAGTGTCCAGTCGCATACACTAACGCATGCATTATAGGTGTTTACGCTCACACACCGACACCAAGTTTCAATCCCATGCAGGCACAAGTCAACAAAAAGCTGGATATGGCAGATGGCGTGTGTAATGTGTGCGATTACTGCTCTGGTGTTTTCTCATCTGTGCTGTTGCCGTGCGTGTGTGGATGTGCTTTTTGTTTGCACGTATATGTGTGGGCGATTAGGCCTGCCTTTTGTTTTCTCAGAGTTTCATCCACGTCCACAGCCGTTGGACTGCTGCCCCGAACCACAGGCCAGAGACCTTGTTTACCACCAGCCGTGACTTTGTAAAAAAACAAACTCCCGGGCAAAAACATCAGGCTGGATTTCAGCCTGTCACAATCGGCAGATTTTTAAATAGCCTGAGTCTTTCTTAGATTGATGGAAATTCTGTGAAAACTGAGCATTGTTCAGGAGGAAAAAAAAAAAAAAAAGCTGTGATTTCTCTCACTGCCAATTGCGAGATCATAAGCCGCTCAGCTGTCATGTTATGTGTGATAGCGGCCTTTTAAAGCTTTTTTTTTCCTTCTTTATTTCTAAAGTCTCTTGTCCCAATAGAGTTTGATTTGGGGCTGTCAGGCGAGCTCGTCTCTGTTCTCCTCTCGCTGACAGAAGCAGTTGGCTGACAGAGACTCTCCTGATGGTGACAACTAAATGATCTCTTCTTTATTAAACACCTCTTACTATCTCTCTCCATCGCTCCCTGACTACCACGTTTCCTCCTCGCTTTCACTGTCTCTTTTTATCTTTTGACTGACTGCTCTCCCTCTCCCCATCTATTCCTCATTCCTCCAAATCTCCTGCTCGCTGCCCTTGCTTTTTTTTTTTTTTTTTTTTTTCCTTCCCTGCTCGGAGCCTCATCTGTTGTATCCTTGCCCTGGTTTTTCTATTGTTTTTGTCTTCCTCATTTTTTTTTTTTTTTTCCTTTTTTTCTTTTTTTACTCTAGAAGAAAAGAGGGAATAAACTTCTATCCCTCACCTGGAGCCGACACCAGCCAGACAGTCAGTCAGTCAGCTTGTCAGTCTGTCAATCTTTTTGATAGTCATTCAGCCAGCCAATCAGTCATTTTGCGGAAATGTTAAAACATTAATTAAAAAGTCTCATCCACTGAGCCAGGCAGCAATCCAGACTGATCTCACTGATCCGAGCTCTCTGTCTCAGTCCCCACCACCACCCCCCACCCCTCCTCACACCCTCTCCGCCTCCGTTTCTTCTTCGTCTCTTTCCAGGAGGAATGAAAGGCCGGGGCTGATAAGAAACATTATTAACTTCTTTCTGAGAATAGAGAGCTGGAGAATAGGAGTCGGGTGGAGAGGGGGGAATAAGGAAAGAAGACAAAGAGTGAGGCAGAGGTGTTAAATATAAGAAAGAGAGTGAGGTGGTGGAATGGACGGGAGACATTAAAGTTTGTCAGAGAGAACAGATGGGAAGAGGTATGGAGGCTCTCTGTGGCTGTTGTAGGCCCCTCTAGCAGGATTGGCTGCCATACAGATGTATGGTTATTATCATCATTTATGAGACAGCTCTGGCTGGGCTCTGAGGCCTGTGGTTGGGATCTCAAATAGATAAGGGCAGAGTAGATAGACAGAAGCATATTTAAAAAGGCCGCGTTAGCATTAGTTTGTGTTGTGTAGTTTAGTGTTTCATTTTTATTTCACTTGACAAGGCATGAAGTCAATGCAAACAGTTGTGCTTAATTTTCTTCTGCTATAATCTAATGTAACACAAGTGTAAAGCTTTGAGTAAAATGTTAACATTCTCACAATGACATTCCTGAGATGCTGAGGTTTTGTCGGAGTTCACAATGCTCACCATCTTCCTTAACCATTGTAACATAAAACAAAGCTGAGGTGTATGGATACTTTTGCAAGTCACAACTATTGTCCATTTTTGAGTGTTAAAAAATGATTTCCTCCAAAAGTTCTAAATCCTTTATCAGGAGTAATATTGGTTCTTGCATCAAGACAATTTCTGGGCTGCTACATCTTAATTATTATCAGCCACAAAACACATTAACTCCAAGGGAACACACATTTCCTCTGCCCCCTCTATCAGAGAGGGGATATCTGTTTCTTTACGGTCAATAGCTGTTGAGATAAGTTCAACAAATATTAAAGCCTTGGTGACTCTAAAGAAAATGTCGGGAGGTCAGTTCAGTCATTTGGACACATCCTCTGGGGAATTTGAACATCACTGATGACAGACAGAATGAGCTACAAACAACCTTATCACCTTAGAGCCATGCAGCTAGTGTGGCTAACAGCTTGTCTCTGATGTTTGGAAAAAGGAAAATTGAACATGTATTTAAGATGTCTTGTTATTGTTTTTTACAGCTATGGGAAGATTGTATCAACGAAGGCCATCCTGGACAAGAACACCAATCAATGCAAAGGTGAGCGAACACCCATTGACTTCCTCCAGTGTGGTTATCTGTCACCCGACAAAGCCCCCCTACAACCCTCAAGCTCAGATTTTCATATGACATCTGAGTCTGGAAAACATCAATTGAGAATTGATTGTACTTGGCAGCGTAAAGGCAGAACAATCAGTGCACGACAATCAGAGGGAGAGGTTTTGTTTTTATAAGCCCCTTCCTCTTTGAATCTCTAATGAATCATTGCCCAACAGGTTTTTACACTGGGCTCAAATGTCTTTCAACAGACGGGGGGATGTCAAATCAAAACAGATTACTTCAACGTGCATGAGCTTCCCACATGTCCAGTTGTGCATTTTCCATGGATGTGGGTTCTCACACTACAACACAATAGTATTGACTTCCATAATGATCATCTTTAATCTGTCTAAATGATGCACTGCCAGAGCATCTACGTCCTTCCCCCCCATCATAATGATTTCACCCTAATAACATTCAGAGTCAAACAGCTTTTGAAAGCAAGATGTTTGCATTGTTGTCATTAGCCAAATCAAAAACGAAGCCCGCGGAACAATAGCGGCAATGTGTTTGAAATCGTCTCTGTGGTGAGCGGGACACACTCGAGTGTCTCGTGATGAGGGTCTGCTTGATTGTTGGAGTGGTCTCAACAAAGCTCTAATCAATATGATTGTAGTCGTCTGCCTGTGAAGAGGCGCACAAGAACATGTGTTCGCCATGATTGCTTTTCATCTGCCAGGGCCGCTCTCAAAGGTGCACTGACACAGTTTAGGACAACAGCACAAATGCCCCGTAATCAGCATATCAACTTCAGGAGAGCGAGAGAGAGGGGGGGGAAAGCCAGTCTGATGATGCCAATGGCAAACATGTAAATGTAGATTCTGAGACTTAATGTGCTCTGATTGCAGACTTACCTGACTTAGCATTATAATGAGTCAACGAAACTTCACTAAATCTGCTCTGAAAACTGTTTCAAAGCTCTGTATAGCTTAACATGCCCAATATTATTTGGTTATTGCTTCCATTTAAAAAGTAAGAAGTAATTATATTACTATGTATCCTAGATCTATTTATATATAGTTTATGGTATTTCAGGCAGTGTGTGGAAACTGTTGATGCATAAGCAGAGCAGCCTGCCTCCTGTTCACCCACATAAGTAGTTCCAGATTGAAAGTCAATGACAATATTAATAATGCGCTGAAAACACAGCATGACTAAAGCGCTGTGTTCTTTAATCAGATGCAGGTCATCAGATGCTCCGCAGTGTCATTTGCCTCCAACTCAAGCAGAGGGTTGACAGCCCGGTTTAATCACTTTCACTCGCATTCTGTGCTCTAACGTGGGCGGACTGACAACGCATACGTTTGAATTCGTTGCTCGAGGAGTTACCTGAGCAGCTGCAAGTATGAGCCGATGTATGTGTGCGCATGCACAAAGAAATACAAATGCTAAAGATTTGAAAGGCCAGTTTGGAGTTTATTCATTTGAATAGCTTTTACTTTTATTTTATGGTTACTACATATTGTTTTTCACCAGAATAATTGAAATGTAATGCAGAGGAAGCACAACTTTGACTTGCAGATAATGAGGTGAAGAACATTTAAAATAATCTGCTCCTTTAAAAAAAAGGGTCTTTTTTTTCTGTGAACCTAGCTTGTGTGTTTGCCAAAATAACATCAATGCATACATGATTCCAAACAAGGCTTTTATGAATACTAAACATTAGCAAGACCGCTTTAAAATGCAGACCAATACCCCCAGCTATAAATTCAATTGTTTAATGCTCAAAATACCCGGAATGCTGCGGCTGCAGATGCATACACAATTTTTACAGCCTGTGGCCCCGTGATCAGTTTCACTGCTTGCCATGTAGATTTCATGCATCTCTTAGCCACCACATTAACACTATAACTGGTTCTAATGCTGCTGATCGTTGTGCATCTCTCAGCCAGTAGTTAACCCACAATGAAGGAGTTTCATTATCAGTCGGCCATTAGAATGGCTAAGTGTTGGTTTGATTGCGGAGACGTTCAGTGGGGACAAGATAAGTGCTTAGCGTGACTAAGAGAGTACAAATTGGCACAGAGAGTTCTTTTGGAAAAGGGGAGGGGTGGATGGGAGGAGGCACAGGGAGGCCTGAGGGGAGGAGTGTAAAAATAACCAGGGGCTGACAGAAAAGGAAGGGGACCCTTTGAAACTGATGATGTATTAGACAGAGAAGGATGAGGGTAAGAGAATGTGATAGATCATAAGCTGCTTTCAGAAATGCCCTGAAGTGTGGACACTTTCCTGAAAGTGGCCGTACGTGACAACGCAAATGTACGAGACATACTCTGGAAGTTTCCCTGCTTGCCCCCTGGTCAAACGTGGGAATGGAAAATGTCAGAGTCAGCCAATGTGAGACTACAGCAGGAAAATCCAAAGCGAGAGAGAGTGAGCCTGTTGCTCTAACTGCACAATGCAAAAATAAAAGTGTATCTCAGCATCGCAAAGAGGTTCACAGCTGAAATTGCCCATAGACCGGTAAATGAATCAGGTCTAGACAGGGATATTTTCAAACAGTTCTGCAGATGTTTGTTATTTGAAATTTGATCCCAATTTCTGCTATTCCTTTACTTTACTGTGAGAAATGTGATGATTCCTAGGCTTTAAAGGTCCTCTCAAGCTAACTTTCTTCAAGGCTTCTTGCTCCTTTGGCCCTGAAGAGTTAATGTTTCCCTCTGGTATAAATATTAAAATGCATAATACATGGCTATATTAAAACAGTACATTGAAAACCACTGTTGAATTAATTGCCACTTAAAGTGAACAGAGAAAGCAAAACGTTGACTTGTTCTTTGAAATAATAAAGAAAAAAAAATCCTTTATAAAGTCTTCACCCGTGAAGCAGGTAGTGGCTCAGTGTTAAATACACTGACAGTTTTCTATTTAGCAGCGTGGGAGCTCTGGGGGAGGGAGAGGGCACAGAGAACAGGATGGAGGAAGGAAGGGAGAGGAAACCACTTAAGATTGTAAAGGATTTCCATTTCCCAAAGACAGGCGCCCTCCCTCTCACTGTCTCCATGTCTCCTGCCCGTTCCTGCACTCCCTCCCTCCCTCCCTCTCGCTCCTGTTGCTCATCTCATTCGCTCTCTCTCTCTCTCTCTCTCTCTCTCTCTGCCTGCCAGTCTTTCACTCCCCCCCTGACTCACTGCCCCTCCTTCCATTCCTCCTTTTGCGCCGTCTTTCTGCTGTTTCCTCTTTACTCAGTTTGCCTATTCTAATGGCCCAAGGCCAGGAACTCTGGGAACTCAGGAGCTTAGATGGAAGCTTGGGATGTGTGAGTGTGTGTGTGTGTGTGTGTGTGTGTGTGTGTGTGCGTATATGAGGGTATGTGTTTGAGTGTATTCACATGTGTGTGCTTCATCATTTATTTTTTTTTCTCTCTTTTCATTCGCGAGTGTAATGTTCGCCTGGCTCTGCTGAGCAAGATGAATTGACATGTCTGTGTCATCATTAGTCCACAGAGGGGAGGGACACGGCACACATGTGGAGGGTTATATTTTCCCTCTTCTGTTCTCTTGAGTTATCCTCCTCATCATCGTGCTGAGGAGAGCTATCATTTGCATACACAGGAGATATGATTTCTCCCTGGGCTTTTTTCTGATAATATACAAATTACATGTTAGGCCGAGGTAGTACTTTGTCCATCCCCTTTGAGAGCAGACATCTGCTCATAGCCTCACGCAAACTGAAGCATCCTTGAGCCAAACAATGAATCCTTACCAGCTTCTGTCGTGTGTTTTGTTGCCGATACTTGACCTCTGTCCTCCCTGAAGAAAGGAGCAATTACATCTTCAGGGCATACGCATCGGCTGTCAAGCGTTGAGCATGGAGTCAAAGCAAATGCTCGCTTCATTCTTCAAGGCAAATGTTTTATCACAGCAAACTGGCCATGGAGATGAACACAGACACATAAACATCCAGGTACGGAGCGGTGAATAATGCCTGGCAGTAGGAATAATGTGCGTATATATCGAGCTAGCATTCAAACATCTTTGAGAGGACTCGCTGAAATGTGCAGAGCAAATTTGGATAACACGCATGTCTACAACGCTCAATATCTTACTGAGAGAGCACGTGCGAGGCTCCTGAGACACATTTGACCCCTCATGGTTCATCGGTACATCAGAGCAGCTCGTAGAAGTGGCTTCTGGTCACGCTGCAAACTCAGGCTTCATCCATACTATTATGTTTTCATTTGAAAACAGTGTCTTCAGACTGTTTGTGAAAGTGTTTTGGCTCCTCATCTGGGTCCATGCTGGCACTCTCACACTCTCCCACACTGGCCATGCCCATGCTGGTTTACAGAGGAATTGCTTGAATAACAGCTTGTGTCCTGCTGTTAGCAGAACACACAGGGTGAGCAGTGGTTTGAAATTGATTATTCATGTTACAGAGTAGCCGAGGCTAATGCTAGTTGTTTTCTTCTGGAGGAGGGTCATGTGATAAGGCTGCATCCAGACCAGCCATCGGTTCTGTGTCTTTGTCATTGTTTCTATCCTCCCAGAGTAACATGCAGCCTCAAAGTTTACACACTAAACAGGGCCAGTTGTTTCCAAACCTCTCAGCTGTATTATCAGTAAAGCTCCAGAGCAGTGTGACTATATATCCAGAGCACTGTTGATGCATTTCAAAGTGTGGATTTAGCCTGTCTGAAGTGTGAAGCCTCAAGCTTTAAAAAATAAATAAATAATAATAATAATGATAACATTGGCCGTGGGGGAATTAGATTTGATGTTTTGCTGAAGTGACTATGTCACTTATTTATACTGTTAGAAAATTGTAAAGAGAGAAAGATTAATTTGGCTAAATGAATGATGTTTAAATACCTGCAGTAGATCCTACCGTTATATTAATTAGCTAAGTATCTGCTATTTTATTCTGTCAAACAAAAATAACATTTAATTGATGGATCAAATTAATTGATAATTGTTTTTTCTCTGAGGCTACAGGTTACAAATGGTGAGTGTAATACTAATTTCTATGCAGACCTGTGGTATCAAGGGACTCCCTGCTGCCCCCATAACACAGACACATAATAATCCGTAATTAATTTTATGTTTAATTGAATAAATCAAAGAAGCAACTTAATCAATGAAGCACTCCATTATGCTATTTTGTACATGCCCTTTGTTTTGTGTCGAGGCTGATTGATCTGAGAAATGAGCAGAAGCTGATCTGGAATATGTTGAGCTCTGATAAAGCTTTGTGATATTAATATCTTTTATCACTGGTACACAGACAACTCATTATTTTTCTGCAGTCACATTTTAAACACTTTTTTTTTATATATACATGAATGCATTCATTCTCTGCTTCATCAACATTCTGCCCCACTGATCAATGGTGAAGCTCCTGCCATCAAACAAAAGACGGCTGTTTTGGACTAAATTATCCATCGTGAGCTATGTATTTTCCCTCTAATTACATGGGCAGTCTGTGGTTAAACAAACAGCCATTAGCTGCAGTGTGGAATGTGAGGGACGTGGAACTTTTTTAAGATTTTTCTTGAATTAAATGAGCATCTTGCCAGACGGCTGATGAATACTGCATGTGCATACTCAATTAGTTCAAGTGTTGTGGTGTGGTGCTAATTAGGTAAATATAGATTAAGTACAAAAACAGTGAGTGTTTGTGTATGTGGCGTGCAAGCGTGTGCGTATACTTGTATATATTTATGAATTTCTTTTCTGCTCACGTTTGAGGCTGTTCTCTCACAGTCGAGAATCGTGCACGTCACATGTGTACAAGCCATAGTAAGAAGTGGCATGTGGTTGTGTTACCCTGTTTTGACTAAGTTATGGGGTTCTCATTAGCAACTGTATAAATATTTGTCTGTGCTGCGCAGATCTCGCTGTGAAAGCAGCTTGCAGCCTTTGAACAACCATGAAATTAATAGAAAAAAAATCAACTGCTTATCAGCAAAACCGAGCAAGGCTCCCACTTCTGGAAGAGACGATAGAGACAAGAACAGATGTTACGAATGAAGGGAGAGGAAGTGTTTTTCCTCATTCTTCACATGTTTACATTTTGGATTTTGACGAGAGGCTTTTGAAATGCGAATCATTTAATTGCGTTAACATGCAGCCCACTCATAACTACAGCTGGAATTCCAGTGCTGAACATTTCCCTCTCCAGCTGAATGCTTATAAGTCTCACAAACACACAGGCTGTGTCTGTCTCCAGCTCCACCCATGTAACCCAGATGACAAAAAGAGTACGTTGAAACATTAAACGTGCGTGTTCAGTCCTTATGTCCGTGAGTATTTTCTACAGGGCTCAACCTGGATCGCTAGATACCTCCAACAGATACTCTGTCCACACTTACACACACACACATGCTCTCATTGTTGTGTAAAATGTGACAAATTGTAGAAGATGTCAACAACTGTGGGGTATGTAATGTCAGACAAAAACAGTAAATAATCTGTAGGCAACAAAATACAATAGGACATACCCAAAGACATTAGAGTCATAATTTTGGTACGAAGAGCCGTAATGAACTGTGCATAAACTTGTGCCGACATTAAAAGATCTTTTGGATCATAAACAGGATATCAAGAGTTACTGTTATGACACCAATTCTGTTGATGCTCTGTGCTAAAACCCCTTTAATGGAGGGAACTCGCTGCCTTCATTAAATACATGACCTGACTTGATTTTGACACGTTTATTGGATTAATGATACACCACAGGCTGAGCGTTTCTCAGTAATACTGAGACCAACATAAACGAATATTCGGTCTATCCTTTCCCCCTCTTTTATCCTGTTACCCTTCCCTTTTTTACCTCTGCATTGACACTATGGTCTGTGTTTCCAGGCTACGGCTTTGTGGACTTCGACAGCCCCGCAGCAGCCCAGAAGGCAGTGGCCTCGCTCAAAGCCAGTGGAGTCCAGGCACAGATGGCGAAGGTAAGCTTCAGCCTGCCGTTCACTCTGCTCTGCTTGTTTTAACCGAGGTGGTTGGTTTTCTGTGTTACTGAATACTCCAGGTAGATCCAGTCATTGTCTGCAAGCTGATGGTGATGATGATGGTGATGGTGGTTATTATTTGTGGTTGTAATAATAATAACAGTCCCAGCCACAGCATGATGTCTGTAATAACTGGATTATCCGTTTTCTCTGCTACATTGAGTGATGCCGGACAGATAGCTGCAGCTTTGATTCAACCAATGCTGAGATTATTGATTTAGCCCATATGGAGTTATTGATTAATGACTATCGTGATGATGAGCTTATTGATCAAATCCCTGAAAAGATTGGAGGAAGGATGGAACAGATGAGCTTTCCCTTATACTGGTATGGCTTTTTTCTGGTCTTTATTTCCAAGGCGTTTTATCATCAGGGACCCAGATATCACACTCGAAAACTCTTGACACAGTCCAAAGGGGGAAGTGTTCCTAGCTGTCTGCCATTTTGAATGTAATAAGATATTTTTGCCATTTAAATAGGCTGTGAATCGACTTCACTAAATTCATGGTTGGTTTTCTGTCAAGATTCTTCATTCTTTAATTCATTCTGGTATCTGTAATTATTATGAGCTTTAATCCTGTGTTACATGTATTCATTTACTTGAATGCCTCTACTCTACAGTAGTACAGTACAGTAGTAACAAATATGCCCATACACCTGGGGCTCCCAGAGGTGTGATACGGGTTACTCACCAATGTGTGTGTGTGTGTGTAGCTAGCAGTTGTGGTGAACAATGCTCTACCAAAGCATGTGGCCTCAACCAGCACAATGACATTATAGTTTGGTATGTGTGTGTGTGTGTGTGTGAGGGAGACACTGAATAGCCTGTCTTGCACTCAGATTTATTAGGGCTGTATCACTGCATGCTTCTCGTTATAAATGAGAGGAGTGCAATTAAAATGGGCAAGTCTTCAGGCAGCAGGAGCATCCCATTGAATTAAATAGCAGCAAGCCTCTGAGCAACCTTTGCCTTGCTCTTCTATTAAACCTCTTTTCATTAGACTTCCATCTCTTATTCTGTTTCTAACGGCTTGGAGGGGTGCGTTTGGAAGCGCACTGTTGATGTGTTTAGCTGTTATTAAAGAGAGAAGAACCCTCGACTCCTTGGAGATTGAGTTTTCCGGAGGGATGGAAGGGAAGCCAAGAAGTCAATTCCAAATGAAATTACACAGAGTTCTTTCTGTTTCGTGAACTAATTATGCGCATGCTGCTGATGTCTTGTCTAACTTTCCCAAATCAGGGTGCAACAAGGAAGTCAGTTTCACTGATGTCAAATTTCTATGTGGAGCCTGTAAAGTTTTGCAAGACGAGCGACATAATTAGGGTTTGACAGAGTCTTGGTTTCCATTCAGAGCCAATTAGGCAGATTGAGACATATTTGTCAAAGTGGAAACTCATACCATGCTAGCTCTCACATCTTTGTCAGAGTACCCTGAGGTTTTGCAGGTGAGCTGGGTCACAACCCTTTGTTCTTGGTCCTAATCTCCTTGAGTTGAAAGAGCTGTAGAGACAGGAGAAGAGGCCAATAAGCTTTAAGAGTGATGAGCTGTTTAAGAAAGGTATCAAATTGATATTAGGCAGTTTGTGTACAGCTACACTGATCTGACTGCGAACATGGCTTCTTAGCCTGAAATGGACTTTGGATCAAACACTGTGAATGTCCCCATAGAATCTAAGCATCCAATCTGCTCAACTTTACATCTAAAAAATCAAGGTACATAAATGGGAGAAATATTAATGCATATAATGAATCAGATTTATTAATGATATACTTCATACTATATCCATCTAATCCATCTAATATTTATATTCTGTGGTCCTTTGAGTCAGTCCCAGCTGGGACACCCTGAACAGGTCGCAGGTCCATCACAGGACAGATTCCCACTGGTATGAAGAGTGGAATAATGAGGAATGCTGCTGTTAAATATAAAAAATTCAATGGCTTTTCTTTAATATTGTATAAAATTAGAAGAAACACAGCTTCCCTTCCTTCCCTTCTTATGTTACCTTAGGTTGCCAGGACACACACATATTAAAAGGTGTCAATAAAACAGCTATTACGACAATAACATGGGGTTTTGTCCAGAACTATACATTTTTTTCTCATTTCCATGCATTTCTCAGGGAATAATTATGTTTTGGGATTGATATCTATGTAAGTTTGTACATCTTGATTGATTCAATGGGGCTACTGGGTGCTAGCAGAGCTATGAACTGTACTGCCATTTTTGTAGAACTTTTCTTCCTTTGCACTTTTTTGTGTAGAAATGTACAAGACAAAGAAAAAAAGAGGAGACACGGTTGAGGTGCATATCTGATGGACTGTGGTGGAGGTTTTGACAGGAGATGCTATATCCTTAACCTTACTGCCAAAAGAACAAATACATCTGTGCCGGCAGACCACCAGAGACAGTTTTTGCACGGGTTTCAGATAAGCTCTCACTTCTTTACCTCCCTCAGATGGAAACAGTAGATATATGACCTCTGACATTTCCTCTTTATTTCCACTTCGCACACACAAAAGTTAAAACCGTCTTCACAGGTCAAGCGAGTTAAAACCTGGGGTTGTTCCTGCTCCCGTAGAAACGGTAATATAATCTAACCTTGAGTGTGTGTAAGGGGACGTGACAGAATTCGATTAGAGTGAGAATTGGGTGAGAAAAACATTTCTGCTGGGTCAGTGAAAAAGAGGTGGAACTATGAACATAAACACAAGTTATATAAGTGACTGTCACATCAAGTGAGGCATGTGGGTGCTGTGAGCTGCCTTAAAGGATCAACGCAGGGCAAAACATTCAGTGCAGCTGTATATCTCTTTAGCACTGGTTTGATAATTTGGTATTTGCCATCATCAGAGTAACTCTCGGACCATTGTCATCTTCTTATTCGAGACTTGGGTCGCCAGGTAGGGTATCCCAGACATCCGTGTCACTTGTCAGGAATTCCTGAGGCATGTAAAGGTTAGGTGGGTTTTGGGTCTAGTCCCTGTAAGCCTCCAGTGTCTGAATTACCCATCCTATTGCTAAGGATGAGCCAAAACAGCCGATGGATAAAATGTATTTCACCTTCTTTTTTGTGACCTTATCCTTTCGGTCACTAATCACAGTTTGTGATCAAAGGTAAGGGCTGGAAAATAGAGAGAAGAAGCCGTGTGTCTTAGACTCACTTCCTCAGTCTTCTCGGTAATTTGTGTTGACCTGAAAGATGATTACTGCTGCGGCTGTACTGTCTGCATGGTGCTTCCTCTCTCAATTTCCTGCACCATGCTCACCTTCTCTCTTTTCTATCTGGATCCACATCGACACTTAAACTCCCTGATCATAGCATGACTTGTGTGATTTACTCTCAGGTGTGATGAAGCCGTGTGAGCTTTGTGTCGTTGATGATATTTTTATGTGGTTGTGTGCCATCACTGACAGGTCAGTAAGTGTGAGGTAGAGGGGTGGATGACAGGCACTAGCAAGCAAAGCTAATGGCCGGCCCCTTGTTTGTTTTAGTTCCTCTTTTTTCCCTTGTGTTGACATAAACCTTTTACATGTTGTACTTGCCAAAAATACAGAATTTGAATGTGCACGCATGCTTGTTTGTGTAAAATCTAGTCATTACAAAAGACTGATCTTTCTCAGGAAAAAGATTCTCCATTGGAAAATCATTGTACATTAAAATTCATATTTGGCACCTTTTTACTATGCAAACACAACAGACTTTAATATGCATACTGTATAAGCTGCATGTGTGTGTGTGTGTATAAAAACAGTTACAGGGACCAAGGTCACTATGCTAATTAGAGAGATGGTACCACTGGCAGTGACACTTCACACCTCCCTCTCTTTTTCTCTCCCTTTCTTCTTCTCCCCTCTACTTTGTCCTTGGAACCTTCTGCCTTTCACTTCCATTTTCTGTCTTTTTTTTCCCCGTCTCCTCTCTTCATCTGACCCCCTGCAACCTTCCCTCCTCATCCTCTCTTCTGTACCTTTTTTTTCTTCTTACCCCCTCCCAATGTGTTGGAGAGTGTAGGTGGCTGTGTGTGTGTGTGTGTGTGTGTGTGTGTGTGTGTGTGTGTGCGTGTGCCTCCTCCAGAGTCATTAGTTACAGGGTTGAGTGAGGACAGAGAATGAAGGGAGAGAGAGAGCGAGAAAGAGAGAGGGACAAGTGTGTGTGGGTTGAGAGAGGAAGGCTTGGTGTCTCTGAAAAGTGAGCGAGGACACACACATACACAAGAGTGAACATCATTGTATGATAGTCATTTATCAGCTCTGAATAAACCCCACAAAGCCTTTGGTTTGGTTAGTCTTTCTTTCTTTCATTTATTCCTTGCTTCCGTCCTTCATTTCCTTGCGTGTGTGTCTGACAAAAGCCAGATGCCTGATGTTCTCTTCACTGGGTTTACTGACATATCCCGTGTGTGATAGCTTCCTTCCCTGTGTGCAAGTGTGTGAGCGCTGCCTGTATATGCCTGTATATTCTGTGTGTGTGTCTGACAGCTGAGGTTAGTGATGGGAAGAGGAGGACAACAGAGCCGACTGAGACATAAAAAAAGATGAGACAAAAACACAGACGGGAAGATGCGAGCATCGCTCTCCTTCTCACCCTGCTTGTCTATCACGCTCAACGTTTTCCTCCCTGCAACTGTGTCATCCTTTTTTCCCCGCCTCTGTTTTTAATCTCACTCGTCTTTCATCCCAATTGATCAAATGTGTTTGTTTCCTTTGTGTTTTTATTCTTCTCTTCTCTGTTTTCACTTCTCGCTGTGCCTCACCTCACTTTTCCTTTTACTCTCATATTCAGCAATAGCTATGTCCCAATTCGTAGGGCACGGTCTACGCAGCCAAACCAAAATGAGACAGCCTGGTCTTCGGAGACTTTCTGTCATCAAAGTGTATCACCCTTGGTGCTGTCGCCTAGCAACAGAGCTGCAGCTGGACAAGAGGACAAAGTTTTAAAGCCCCTTGGTTTATTAACATGTGTACCGTAGCTGTTTAGTTGAGTTGTAGCCCAGCCCTAAATTTGGTTATTGAATTGCCTGGCCTATGAAGGATCTATCCGTTGGGGACTTTGTTGCTTGGTGATGAAAGAATACATTTGAAGGGGCATTATGGACTGCATAGTCGTGCTGCCGTGATACAATGGGTCCACTAAAGCAGCCTCCAGAGGATGCAGCCCCTGAATGTAGGCAGTGTGTATGCACAATGTGGCATTTAGTAGCACTTACGCTAAGTTTAGGACAGATTTTCATCCTTTGGAAATGGAATGATCTACAGTAAAAGTGCGGTTGTGATCCCTCTTCTGGCTTTTGAATTAAAGCCAGACTAATCTCATATCCCTCTAAATCTACGAAAAAATATCAATTGGAAAAAGATGTCATGTTTAGCTCTTTATCTGCCACGTTTCTGACTGCAAGCTTGTCTGCAGGCAGTTGGAAATGATCTAAATCAAATTGGAAACAAAAGTTTCCAAAGAGAGAAAGCGAGCGTAAGCTTTCGCTGTGTCATGGGTCCAGATATGGTGATATTAAGCCTCTGCCGTCTGTAGATGTAACCCTGCGAATGAAACCCCAAGCTGAATTTATGTAGCCATTGAGTAATGTAGGCTGCAGAGCTCAAATCATAAACAAGACTCTCAGACAATTATGTGTCTGCAGTGCAGTGCATGAAATCATTCAGCAAATGTTCACATCAGAATCAGATCTCAACATTCCTAAGAGGGTTTTTCTACAGTCTGGTGTGAAAAGCAAAAAATACATTTTAAAAAAATCCAGCGAGCTTTAGACAGAAGTGTTTCCATGGTGGAAGAGGTCAGAGGAAAATGGCCAGACTCATTGGATCTGACAGGAAGGCTGCAGCAGCTGAGATAACCATTCTTTGCAAAGGTGGTGTGCAGAGAATCTCAGAATGCACAACGCAACCTTGAGAGGGTTAGGCTGCAGTGGATACAGATACCAAAGCTGGACGGGTTAAGACTGTTCTTTTGTGTCTGGATGTTGAGACTGCATTAATCTGTGGTTGTAAATGTTGTGGGTGTCAAGTGTCTCTGCACACTCATTCAATCTCAGTCTATCTGAGCATCGCTGCCACCCTGCTGACTATGTGCATCCCATCATGACCTCAATCTAGCATCTTCTAAAGTCTCCTTCTGTTTGATAGCAGACCATATCACAAAGCATTACTGGTTCAAATTAACATGATGTGTTATGGTGTTACTTTGTGATGCCAAGTTTTTCTTTGTTTAGAATGATTCGCTTCTTTGCCTCACAGGACTTCAGACCCACCAAATACCGGGTCACAAGGAAGGTCCCACTATTTCCTTATATGTTCTGACCAAGACAATCTCCTGTGAGAGAACAAGAAGCGTATCCCACTACCTCCAACAACATCTTCAACACATCTGTTAAAAATAATTCATTTTTAAATGTTCTTTTCTTTCCCCTGAGAGCCATTCTGGCGTCTGGTTCACGGCAGAGTTGACATTGTAAAATACAGATAATGAATCACATTTGGTTTAAAAAGTGGAGGGCAGCAGAGTGACCAAGGACGTGACTGTGTGTGTGTGTGTGTGTGTGTGTGTGCCTGCGTATTCAGCAGCTCCGAAAATGAAAGCAAGGCACATGAAAGCAGTGTGCACACGTTGTACCCTTCTGTGTGAACCTGTGTCTTTTTGTGAGGCCGGACCACCTCTGGTCCAACAAAAGCAGGAGGAGGACAATGAGGAGAAGGAGGAAAGAAAGGCAGAGAGAAGAGAGGAGTGGGAGGGAGCCATAGTGAGTGAAGCCCAATCGAATTAAATGTAATCTGGCCTGAATGTGCACAACCATCAGCTGCTCTCCAATCTTATTAACCCTGCATTACCAGCCCTGAGTTGGGTGTGCGTGTTTGTGTGTGTGCATGTGTCTTTTTCTGTGGAGAGAGATGGAGGAGTTAAATGGATAAGCGAGAAAAAAAAAAAAAAAAAGCAAAAGAGATGGACGGGAAGGGAGGAAGAGAGTGTGAAAGGCAGAAGGATGGAGAAGAAAATGAAGATGAATATGGGGTGTGGGTGATTAATGTGCCTCTGTGGCTTAGCTGATGAGAAAATATTCCACATCATAACCATAATCATGGTAATTTCCTGTGACACTTAGCGGTGCCTTTATTTTTGCTGCATTAGCTTGTGTATTTTACCATCATAAGGGAGTGCATGTGCACAACAATCAGTTGTACAGTGCTGCAATGTGAATGCTACTTAGGTGATAAAAGCACCAGGGGAACAAAGCGAAGAATATTTATCAAATCAGTTTTCCCCTGCCTGTTTGCCACATCTCTGTTTTTATGCAGATGACATCCTGTTCTACCTGTGAATCCAAATTAAATGAATCACTTTGATGTTTAAATTCAGACTAGTCAGTGTGCTTGAAGCTCCCAGAGAAACATTATCTCAACAGATTATGACCTTGGCAAGATTTCATATGGACTTCATGCAAAACAAATACATTTATACATGTTCCTGGCAAATAATGTATAACTCTTCTCCAGACCCAGAAATAACAAAGCTGTCACCTGAAGGACAACAGGAAACACTGGCACATTCCTCGACAAGTCTTCCAACAATGCTCCCTTCAAAGTGCTTCTTTCTCTATTTTTGTTACAGTGCTTGTATGCCACTGTGTGGACTTTGGCGTAGATCCTGTTAATACCATGCTTGTAATCCATGCTTACAAATGTAAGAAGAAGTGCGTGATGTTTTTTTTCACAATTCACTGAAATTCCAGCCACTCAACACATATTCAAAATCCCCACCAGGAAATTCCTACTATCTTTATAACGCGGTAGTTTTTCTTTCACCTGGTCTGTTACTTTCAGGACAGCAGCTTGATGTTTTTAAAATAAAACCAAGCCGTGTTTATCGAGCGTGAAGTGGAATATTGAAGCTCCAGTGATGTGCAGCCAAGAGCCGTCCATCCATCCAACGGGTCCTGACTCATAAATACTCGATGCAGTGTGTTTATTAAAAATGATAATTTTAGCACTTGAGACAGAAGTCGTGCCTTCTCTGAGATGAAGTTTTGGCAGAGCAGACGGGCAAAGGGGGTTCACAGACAAATAAGGGCCAGTCACATGGACAGAGTTGAATAAGAACCCAGAGGACATTGTGAATAACTTTGTGTTGATGAAGTTTCAAGGGGCTTAGTTGGTGTGATGGGCCAAATAGTAGATTTAAAAGATGCCTCATACCACGACATGCACCAACAAACCAACAATTTAAAGTAAGAAAATGTACTTTTTGGGAAAGTTCAGACTTTCAATGCAATTGCAGTAAGTTGAGACAGCTGTAAACAAAAGATGGAGAAAATGAAGCAGATGTACCTTTCAGGCTTGATTGAAATAATTCTTGCCAATGATCACAATGCATGAAAAATAAGGATGTTCATTCAGCACCTTCTCAAGTTGGTCATGCTGGTAGTCAAACCAATGATCTTGTAGTTGCAACAAAATCTATTAAATGAACGTATTTATTCATTTTCTCCATTCAAAAAGTTGAATTTGAAAACTTTCCTGGCTTTTCCTTTGAATCCAGAGTCACAGTTTGTCTTGTGTTTCTTATCTTATTATTATTTATTTTTACCCATTATGAATTCTGTAATTCCCTGAATCAGGCCTGACAGAAGAAACAGAACAAAGTGAATGCTGGTTGCGATTAAGTTTTGATGGCTGCAAACAAAAAGATAACGTCTCTAGATCTCCACATTTTTATTTTTTAATCAGAAAGAACAGCCTCTAAAATATGGCTGTCTGCTCTCTAAGGACTTTTGATGCCTCATGAAGACAAATAAAAACAGCTACAACAATAAGGATCCCGTCACCGATGACAAGTTGATGAACTTTCCTTAACTTGAGTGCAAGCTCGGATTCACTAAAGTGGTCCCAGTCCAATGAAAGAACTCTGCAACAGGAACAGCACACGGTCCATGACACATTTGTTTTCCAAAGATTCCATTAATTAAATCAAATAAGCACAAGTCTGTGTGGTGTCAATTCAACACAGTGTGCTCTTGTTTGATATGCCCCCCAGGCTGATGTTAATCCTGTACTTGCTAACAGCAATACAACTTAGTGTGCAAAATTAGATTAAACTAAGGTTCTGCCCAAGCACCCTGGCTGAAACCCTCCCAGCGAGAGTTAATAATAGATCCCAAAGCAAACTCAGTATCTAATGTGTAGTGAGTAAAAGTATTGCATCTCCAATGCTTCACAATTCAACAAAACAAAGCTATTGGCTTCAACGGTAACATTTTAAAATGCTGTTATTCTTCAAGGAAAATTAGATAATGAGTCTCCAGCTTATATCGGGCCTGGCTTTGTTATAGTAAGGTATTTTATTTTTAAACTGGCAAAAGCCTCATTTATTAATGAAACCCTTCAGACATTGTATCACCCCTGTATTACCCCTGGAGAGGAGCGAAAACAAAGAGGAGCGAGGGAAACATTTCCACGAACAGAGGAGGAAGAGTGGGCAGCTGGAGAGGTGGGGGCGGTGCTTGGTTTGATGGAGAACAGCTCTATAAGGACAGAGATGACTGGAAAACACTATAAAATGCCTCTCCTCACATTCTCTCCCTCTGTGGAATTAGCCTTTGAGTGGGCCGCTGGAGCGAGGGAGGGGGCACGCATGAGAGATTGATGCAGGGAGGGAGTGGGAGTGGGAAGCCCAAACTGTAGCGAGGGAGGTTAGAGAAAGAGACGGAGTGAATATGGAGTGGGCAGCCTGAACTCTGAGAGGGAGGAATGCAGAGTGATCAAGGAGAAGGAGGAAATACAGGAAGGAAATAAAAGCGAGAGAGAGAGAGAGAGAGAGAGAGAAGGGGGGAGAAAAGAGACGCAGGGCTTGAGGAAGAAAGGGCTGGTGGTGCATTTAAAATCTCAGCGCACGCTCTCTGGGGAATACAAATGAATGAAGTCCATTAATGATGGTAGGGGAGGCTGACTGAAATGTCCTTATTTTATGGTTACACTATTAAGTCCTGTTGCGTGATTGGCTGCCCCGGCCCACGCATCGCTCATTGTTATTGGTGGCCAGGCGCGTTTGTTGTTTGTCATTGGGCAGACAGCAGAGTCGGCGAGATTCACAATCCAATGGCATAATTCAGCCATCGATCAAACTTTGTGGACAGCAGTAGCCAAACTGCTCCTCCAGACCGACAGACAGACAGAGAGTGAGCTCTCAGAGCAGAATATCACAAATCAAATGCTGTAACCTTTTAGTGCGTCTGAGTCGGCACATGCCCACTGAAAACCAATGAGGCCTTTTCTCATGCTGTGTCTGTTTGCGCTGCCTCTTCACTCGTCTGTCTCAATTTAATTTTTTTTTTTTTTTTTTTTTCCCCGCTTTCGATTTCTTTCGTTCACACGTCCTCGGTTCACCTGTTCCTCCTCGAGCGTCTTCGCTCAGTTCTTCGGAGTCGCTCGTCGATCTAAACAGGAGCACGGCGAACATGAACGTGACGCCGTCAAATCCCTGCTGGTCCGGCTAACGTTAACTCAGACTGGAGATCTGCATGCATGAGTACATCTCTGCAGAAAGATGTGTTCTGCGTTCTAATCCAACATAGATATAGATTATGTATACTCCACACAAATAAAGTTGATGAGGTTCAAATATTTATTAGTACACCGGCAGAACTGTGCAAAGATGAATTGCTCCACAAAGAACCAAATCCAATGAAACATATATGTTCTAATGTCTTCTAATTCCTGAAATCTCTGTTTTACTGGCTCTCATATCTGGAGAGCAGGTCATTGTATGGGCTTTATACTTGGTATGTGTCTTGTAAATCTGCTTCAGGGTTTCGGGCACTGAGTCCTGCAGTCGGTCTTTACTTGTTGCAGGTCACTTTTACAGGAAAAAAAAAGCTGCATCAGCATTACCACACGCCAAGCAAACGGCCCGCCCAAAACAGGCAGCGTTGTTTCCATGCAAGTACTGCACAAAGGATACTCAATCAATTCCTAACAGTGTATGGCGAGCTGCAGCAATGATTCATGGGCAGTCCCTCAATCCCTTATTATAATTCAAACCAGAAGATAATAATTAATTACAAAACGAACTGAATTTCTTATCATTTATTTCTCCATGAGGTGATATTTGACCCATTTCACAGCAAATCATGAAAAGGCCCACTTTATGTTTCCTGACTGATTAATGTGTTTGTTAACCAATGGAATGAAAACCTTCACTAAACATCTGCTCCCTGCATATCTTATAATGTTCCATCGAGCTAAATAGGTGTTTAGCTGCATTACAATAACGTAAAAATACTCTTTTTATTTACCGCAACACCTGAACAGTGTGAGAGTCTTTATTTCGATTAGTTAACAGAGTCAGTTGGGTTAATTACTTGTAGTGATATTTACTCTAATTTACTCTTCATTTCTTGGTACTTGGGAAATAAGGCTGGTTTCTGCATCTTAAAAAATTGAAATCATTTGTACAGTATTTACTGTGCTCAAAGTGGAGGATGTGGCAGTTTGGAACATTCACTGACATCCACTTAATGGTCCTTTTTTGAAGAACATTCACATTCTGATGGAAGAGGGCAAATTGGATATTAACAGCCATGATCCAGCAAGCGGATAAAAATTCCTGGCTGCTCCCATGAATGTTAAATATAGAGGTGCTCGGGTCTCCGCTGCTAGGAACGCTTTTTTAATAAATCATATGTAATTGCCGCTTCTGTCCTCTTCATATGTCTATGCCTGTGCCTGCCTGTGAATATATAAACGGTGTGTGTTGGAGATAAGGTTGTTATTAATTGGTTGACTGGTTAGAGTTGGGTTCTATATGAGAACAATTTAGGGTTATGGCACTGCTGGGACCCCACCAGAATACAGGCCAGTATGTGGTGGGTGCTTGGATGATGAAGCTTTAACAAGGCTGTGTCTCTGGAGGGACAGTAAAGCGGCTCAGTTTGGGCTGGAAGGGTTTAAGAACCATGTTAGAGCCTAATGACTCAGTAAGAGGGAAGGATGTGGTTTGTGCAGGTAAAATGAAGAGATGAATGTGAGTGCACTGTCATGCGGTGTCCTTGGTGGAGGATGGTAATTAGGCTGCTGTTGTCTCAATGGTGTTTTAGCAATGAGTCTATTTAACCCCATGGCTGTGTGTGTGTGGAGTCCGTGGTACGTGTGTGTGTGTGTGTGTGTGTGCAAGCGGCAGTTTTGAAGCCATCAGATATTCATGCCTGTGCATGTGTGTGTTTGTTTGCCCTTTAGTATTTGCTGACTCAGGCTGGTTTTCCCTTTCTAAAAGTAAATAACATCGCTGCGCCCTCAACCCGACACGCGGGGCCGGCGAGACAATCTCCGTCCCTGCATCTGAGCGCCACGAGCACGTCTTTGCAGACGGAAAAACTCCAATAGAATTTGCATCCTCAAAAATCCACCTACTGATGCAGAACTCGTACAATTTAAGCGCTTTTATTTCTTTGCCAGCGTTTTTCATTGCATCCCCCTCCACGGTGTGACATGCTGCTCTGAATGTATCGTCGCTGACGCAGACACTGTCCTGCCGCCAGAGGCCTTGGGTTCCACTCGCACGCTTGCGTTCGAGATAAAGGGCGGCTCGCTGTGTGCGACGGCAGTGGCTGCGTTTCTTGCTGTTTCTCATAACATGAAATGTGACGACAGCCAATGGCAAAGCAACATTGCAAGGAGAGAATCCTAATATTTACTTTTGGAATTCATGCCGGTGGTTTCTGTATGGCCAAAGCAAACTGAACCAAACCAAATGAAAACAAACCAGAATTCAGAAAGTTGGAAACATAGTTTGGGTAAATAAAGTCAGTCACAGTGCTGTTTTTGTGTTTGGCTAGTTTTCATATTGTTGAGGCGCTGTGGTTGAATATTGCTGAGAAATTGTGTACGAGGCAATGCAGCCTGGTGACTCCTGTGGTTGTTCACTTTCACTTCATTTCTCTTTATAGCTCTTTTATCAGTTTTTTCTTGAAGGGCAACACTATCCCATGTATCATATCATAAGATCGATAACGCCATGCCTATACATCTGTTAATTTATACTTTAATGACTTTTGTTATATACCAAATTGTTCACCCACGGTTGTTTTTCGCTCCCCCTCTTCTCCCCTCCCTGTCTCCTTTTTCTCTCTGCCCCAAGCCATCCCCCTGGAGGTTAATCTCTCTGGTTTCAAATGGCGATAACCATGGCAACAGGCCACAGCTTTTGAGCTTCGGATCGTCAGGACAAAGACATTGATCGGGATGAAATAGTATCAGGTGGAAGTGAAAACATATAACATGTTGCGCATTCGCTCATCTTACAATGTGAGAGAATAAACCAAGTAAACACAAAGTTGTTGTTCAATCGATACAAGAAATCCCTGCAAGAGGATGTGTTTAAAGAGATGCAGAGCTTCAACTGTGGCGTGAAAATGGAAGAAAAACTGCTATAGCCATTTTGGATGATTGAATAAAAAAGTCACTTTCAGGTTTGAGTCTAACGGTCTTTTATGTGGAGCCCTAGAGTCACAGGGAAAGGTAGTAGGGGGGGAGAACAACTCAGACTTGGCGCTTCAACAAGCACAGGTTAGTGTCCTTGAGCAAGTTTAACCCCCAGCTGCTGCTGCTCAGTGGCCTATCACAGAAAAATGATCATTCCTGGGAAGTGGGTCTGAATGTGCTTAGCTGTGAATTAATTACAGTGAAGCTTTGTGCTGCCGGTGGTTTTTATGAAGTGTGACCCTGCAAAAAGCTCACAATTCACTTTCACTTTGATTAAACCCAAAGATATGAAACAGCACTGTTCAAATCAGTGGCGAATATTCAGTGTTGTTTATTTCTTTATTGCCTTTTTATTATAAAACGCCTGCAGGTCATACTTTCAATCTTAGAGCACACATTCTCTCACAGACACATGGTTGACCTTGCTGGCTGGATTGCAGTGAGACAGAGAGAGAACAGCAGAGTTGATGAAAAAGGTCCTTTATTGAAGTGTAAACCAGGCTTCCTCTCCGGCAGGACTCCATCGCCAAGGTCAGCATGAAGATGTGGGTGGACATGGGAAGCTTGACTCCTTGTAATACAGCAAGTCAACCAAGTGCTGCAGGTGTTATACGCCCTTGGCTGACATGACGGTTTTACTGCAGTGCAGTGAAGTTGACAATAAGGTAGTGGCCTTTGCCTTAAAACCTTGATTTGTACTGACTCTGCCAATTCTCAGGAGTAGGGGCGATGTACCATTTTTTTGACCAAGGGCCATTTTAATTCCAGAACTTTGTACTTGCTTTGTGTATATTTCCACTTTTGATGTACTGGTATAGCTAGCTGGCTGGATGAATGGATGAATGGACTTACTACATCCAGTAAATGTTGAACCATAGGGGAGACAGAGCTCCCCGCTGGTCTGTTTGTTCTCTATGGCTTTTTCAGACCCTATATGACAGTTTGACTGTTTGTTGTTTCATCTTGTGGTTTATTGCTGTGCTGAAAACAGTGTTTTATTTAATTTATTGGCCAGCACATTGGCCAGCTCTTGTTTTTTCTTTGTACTTTATAAATACATTAGATTAGATATCATCGTCACTTCTTTAATGTGTCCACTAGACTGTTTTTTCTTTGACAAGGTGTTGACTGATATCAACCATTAAAATAGCTGGTTCAGTGGAATTAGTCCTGTCATGCGACCTCATAACTTCTTGTTACCTGTGTCGATATTCAGTCCTGGGAGGATTGTTTATGTGACAAGGCTGCTTCACAAATCCTCACTCTGAACGAGGTTTTCTACTCTTTAGCTTTAAACTCTCTCTGTCCTGCATAACATTGTCTCTGTCAGAATGTGATTTCGTGAAAGCTGCTTGTTAGACACACAAAGTCCACCAAAGCGCATTAACCTAAGCCAAGAGCATTTGTCATAGCCACTCATCCAGTGGAGCTGCATGTGTCAAGCAGTAATGATGCTGCAGATTCTCCTCCTTCTTCTTCTTCTTCTTCTCTGGAGTCAGCACCTCGGTTCTGAATGGAATTATATTATATGATGATTCACTGGCTGTAACTTTTCTGTATGACCTTTAATGTAATCTTGGCTCGATGAACAGCATGACACAGTGGGAAAACAAATCCGACTTTGGTCAGAATCGAGTGCACCTCTTTCTTCTCCCCCTGAGCCGATGTGATTCTTGTGTCTGAGCCAGTGCTTTATTTTTTAATCACTGCGGTGCCAAGAGCACATACTCCTCCCATGCACTTTCCAAGAACTTTTTTTAATTTTGCTGTTTCCTTTTAATTTGTTTTCTCCCTAGCCGTGGCGCTTAACTTCATTTTCCAGTGATTTGTCTGAGGACAAGACACATGCCATTAGCAGGGTGAAAAAGATGCCAGCAACAAAAAGAAAAGGCATATTCAATAAGTTTGCTTCTAAAAACTTTCTTTATTAATTTTCTCTGCCCTTATCCGAGAAGGTGCTTCCGCAATGATAATCCAGCAATCCAGCAGCCCTTCTGGTTTATTGCTTTCCTCTAATGAAATGCGCCGATACAGACAATCGGGGAGTAGTTCAGAGAGAGGCAGTGCTGAATGTGAGTCATTGTAGGAGCAGAGCTGAACTTGCTTTTAATCTGTTAGAGAACGGGTCGCAGTGTTGGCTGCAGACTGTGCAACCAGGACTTCAAGGTTTGATTCTAGCCCCAGACCAGTTGACCATTTTTCATCCTCTCTCTCTCTCCCATATTGCCTGACAACTCCCTGCAGGATATTGCCCTATAAAGCAGACATACAGCTGCTGCGTCTTTAACAACAGGCTCTACGGGACTAAAACTAATGCCCAGTGTTCATACAAAGGTATTCTACTTAGATAAATTATTGTCTCTGCATCACATATGCGGAAATATGTGCATCAGTTTGTCAGAGGGAGTAAAAACATGCAGAAAGTTATGATTAGGGATAATATAACATTAGTAATGGGCTCCTACAAATTCAGGGCACTCTGATTTATTCCTTCTCCATTCCTTCATCAAAGCTGAGTTCTCCTCCTATGTTTCTGTATATTTTGTTCTTGTCTGTCATATGATATGCTGCTTTATGTCAAAGTGGTCAGTCATAAATACAATGCAAAATCAGTTATTGTCATCTCACTCACAAAATATTTCTATAAAAGCTGTCCAGGCTTTTATTTATTTCCGATTTCCCAGTCATGCGGCTGGCGTTTTAATACATTTGAGAGAAGGACAAATGCACCGATTTACTTCTTTACAGTTTGTCTCTTTAATTGTTCCCATGGCTTCCAAACCTCCCTTTCCCCCTTTTTCTTATCCAAATGGAAGTCTTTGCTGCGATCATGCCACATCACGTGCACAGCACCTGCAGAGTCGGACCCCTCCCCTTCTTGAATCAGACTCCATTAATCATTTAGAGCCAGGATTACCCTGAAGCCTGTTCTCTCCTCAGGCAGAAACAGCGACAGCAAGGTGACAAGGCTTCGATGCCACTGAGATACATTCACCAGACATAAGAGACATGATTAAAATCACTCCTTTGTAATGAGTGATCGAGTTGACTCAACATTTACATCTTAACACCCTAGCTGGTGTTGTCCTTTATCACTTAAATAGTCACCACACGCACACACTTGACCACTCTACTTAGGCTTTGACATTCAATCTCTTAGAAAGGATCTCTTTGAAACAACATTTCAAATTTTCTATTCAAGGTCATTTCACTTTAACTCCCCACACCTCCAATTTAAGGAGGTCGCTCTTTGTCAAATGGCTGAGGATTTGGGTCAAAGTCGCTTTTCTCGACCAGGCTGCTCACGCAGAATTCCTGCCTCAGAGAAGGAATGGAAATGTGAGGAAAGTTTGCTTTCATTGACCTTTAACAAAAAAACTGCAATTTATGTTTATTCTTCATCAAAGAGAAACACACACCATGGATAAACAAGCACACGTCTGCACACACACACACACACACTTATGTCAGTGGCAGGTGCATGGATACTACTTGAGTGTGTGTGTGTGTGTGTGTGTGTGTGTGTGTGTGTGTGTGTGTGTCAACAGCTGAGTCCCATTAGCCTTGATTGCAGCATTCTGTACTACACAAGAGAAAAGAGAGAGAGGGATGTGAAGGCAGTACTCACACACACACACACACACGTTGTATCGGTATCATGCTTGGTATTGGCGTGTGTGTGTGTGTGTGTGTGTGTGTGTAATCCCTCTACATGGGTTTTTGTGTGTTATAGCTTTTCCTTGGCACTCATCCTTGGTGTGCAGCCGCACAGCATAGCGGTCTAACCTCAGGCCTCCTGTGTTCTGAGGGGAACACCTACAATGACCACTAACAGGTGTTTTGCATGTTTTGCAGTTTAACTCATCATAAATCCATTATACTTTTCTGAATGTCACCTTGCATGTTTCCGTTGGGAGGTCGATAAATGTGAAGAATCAGCATGTATCACTGAAGCTGAGCCAACAAAACGTTAATTCAATATATTTCCTCCTAGATTTGTTTTCTGATCCCTGGTTTTAGTATGTGTGTTTTTATTAAGAATCACAAACATGCAACACAAGTCCTTGTGTTTGCTTTGCACAGATATAGCCAGTAAAGAAAAACCTTTTTACCGAGTCCATGCTTCTATACTTTAACGTGAGTAAAGAGGTTGAATCAGTTCATCTACTTTTATTAGAGTCACTTTTAACACAAGTGTCTTCTGCACTTCTACTCGAGTCAGTATGAGGGTACCTTTGCCAAATCCGCCATATTTGACATCACCTCTCCTCAGCTGGCCCACACACAAGAAAAGCACAGGTTACACATGCAAACTTACAATCGGACAAGAATGTCATGTAATCTATGTGTGAACCTATCTGTAGTATCTTTTAATCTATTTCAAATCACTCCCAGGGGGAATAAATTGATTAATTCACAAGACATTTTGTTCCGTATTCAGCACAGGAAATGTTTACTTAATCCCCCCTGAGCTTCTCTGTCTCTGTGTCCACCTCCTTCCTTTCTCCCCCCATCTTTCTCTCTCTGTGTGTGCACCTCTCTCCCCCCTCCCCCCGATGGTTTCAGTGTCTCAGGATTGGGTGATTGATTCCGGCTCTGTATGGTTGGCAGACGAGCAGCCTGCACACTTGCGTGTGTGTGTGTGTGTGTGTAGCAGCGACTGCACTCTGCTCTGACTCTATGATGAATTACTGGCCTTTTAATACACACAGTGGAGACAGTGAGGGTTGAAAATAAGAAGAAAAAAAAAGAGAGATGGGACGAGAAAGAGAGAAACCATATCAAAATTGCGATGAGAAAAATAGGGCAGCGAAGATCAATGCCGAAGCAAGAGGTCTGAGGGGGACAAATGTAAATTTATGGTTGAATGCAGCGATAACTACATGTGTGAATAGTGAACGTATTACATGTGTGTGTGAGTGCCGTCCCCATTACCGAGACAGGCCTCTCTCATTGCTTTAAATGAGTCATGCAGTGTGAAGACACAGGCAGTGTTGAGAGCCAGAGGGAGGAAAAACGTTCTGCCTGTCACAAAATTGAATTAAACATTGAAACATAGTCCTTCTCTCCCTCAGCCGAGTGTGATGCCATTTCTTTGAACAGTCAGGGTTCCTTTGCCACTTCACAGCGTGGAGAGAGCCATTGACTGGAAAACTGCTTTTCTGCTCCTGAATATTTCCATGAGTGTGCCATCATTTCAAAAGCCTCCAACTATACTTTTTTAATGACAGTGAGCATTAGGTAAATCTTTTGGAGGTTATAAAAGCTGAATTACCTTTGTGGTCAATTAAGCATGGCATCAAATTCTGTAGAATCAGAATCACTATCAAGTTGAAAGGATGTGAACAGCTTTTTTTTCCTATTATCGGTATTAAATAAAATGATCCTGAGACATTCAACACGTATAGGAGGAAATAAAAGGCTGTTGCTTATACGTCCACAAGCTCTGGAAGCATTTCATGTGCTAGATCTCTGACAGCACAGTGGCCTAGCTGGGGGAAACCCGCAGCTATTGTTCCTCGTGGAATTTTCATAATGCACTCTCACAAGCACACTCGTTCAGTCAGGCAGCAGGGACACTGAAAATATACTGTACATGAAAGTGAGTGAAAACATGGCTTCTCGTGTCAGCTCACTGGGACATTCTGCGGAGTTTGATTAGAGAGCTCTCAGGAAAAACTCGGCAGATAAGCCAGAGCTCAGTGCAGGTCTGAAAGCTGCATTACAGTACTTTGTGCTCTTGTAATACAAGACCGGACACATGTACTAGAAGAGGCAGCAGCAGCATCATGCCAATGTGAACTGACCACAGCATTAAATGGAGTTCTTCAGTTGATTTCACTGTAGCCATGATGAAGATGGAGAAAAGTGTATATCTTCATTGCTAATGAAACCCTGGGGATTTCAGGGTTTAGGGTTCATAAAGTATTAATGGTATGTTCATTAATCATTGATTAAGCTGTTGGAGAACATTTAGACTTCCAGACAATCATTATGAAAGATTAGAACTTTTCTTGAGGAAAAGGAAGATGCAGCAGCAATGCAAAGAGAGCAAAAGATGAAGAGGTGGACATGAGGGGTAGATGGACTTGACGATGAGGAGAGAGGAGCCAGAGGAAAGAAGGAGAGAAAAGGGGATGGCGAGAAGGGCGAGGGGGAAATTCTCTTTAATAATGAATTGCGCATTCAAATTGCATTTTAGACAGCAATGCTGCCATCATAGGGGATTAGGTCTTAATCTGAGGAAGAGGAGCGGCGGATGGCGAGTTGGGTGGAAGTGGAAGGGACATGGGCAGCGGAGGGGGTGGGCAGAGGGAGGGCCAAAGAGAGGGAAGAATAGATGGATTAATAGAGGAAATGAGCAGGATTAAGTGAAAGACAAACTGGAATGGTGAACACGAAGGAGTCGGAAGTCAATTCTTTCCTTCCATACCTTTCCAATAATGGCTTGTCCCTGTTCAGGAGTCACGAGAGGCCGCGTTGCGTCTTTTTTTTTGTTTTTTTTCCCCATGTGAAGTGTTTCTATTTGAGATGCACGCGCCACTGCAAAGAAACGCACTCCCCTCAAGTGTCATCTCACCGCTTATCCATCCATCTATCCACCCATCCCTCACATAGACTGAGTCGGAGTATTTCACAGGTATTTAACCATTGCCTCGCCCTCCCTTTAAACTGGAGCTCTTCAGCAGGTGTTGTGGCAGCGCAAGGTAACCGCGACGTAGCATGATAGGAGGCACAGACCCGTTATAATGATGCAGCAATGAGGTTTAATGGGGCTGAAAACGCAGCCTGACTCGCTGGCAGGCTACGCAGTCAGGGTGAGGCACGGTTGGTGTGAAGCTGTTTCCAGCGCATGACAGATGTTACAGAGTGAGAGGGGAGGGAAGTGAGAGAGGAGGGGAGCGAGAGACAGAGAGAGAGAGAGGTGACTCATTTGCAACATGCAGAGTGAGATTGCTGAGAAATAACTTTGTGCAAATGGAAACTTTGAGCAAAATCAAGTCGAGTTCATTCACATGTGGGTGCTCCAAAGCACTTAAGTTCATATCCCAGAAGTGCTTGTGCAAATAAATGTGTCTTGCAGCCAACTGTGTCTGGAGACGATGAATTGGAGTGTAATGTGATTTCAATAACCCACCACGATGCCCCTGTGTGATTCTGTACCCATCTCACTCTTGATTTCCCTGGACTGAGGCCACATTGCAAAAACAAAGACAAATCACAGATTTCCAGGCGCAGGCGCTGGAATAGACAACGCGGACATGTATCATAATCAGCACTTGGAGGAGCTGAGGAGAGGTTATGGCATTCCTCTTGTTTGCACAAATCTGCATTCATCTCCTTGGTTACATTAACCACAAGCTGTACGGAGAACGTGTGCAGAGGCGAAACAGCTGACCCACTTCTGGCTGAAACCAAAATAGGAAATTAGCTTGTTACCGCACTGAATCGGAAATCTTCCGCTGTATTGTTTGTCTTTTTACAGGTTGTAAACAGAAAAGATGAGAGCAGGGTTGAGTAATAATTGCAAGTTGTTGATAATGAAACTTTAAGGTACAGTAACCTCAGGTGAACATTGCAGCTGCGTGAGTGAAGAAAAGACTTGGTGAAATGATGTTGGGTGTGTTTGCACTTCTCCTGTGATCCCTTTACTGATTAGGTTTACTACGGTTGCTTGATTTGCTTTAACATTTTTCAAGATAGAATGTTTTTTTCTGCAGAATCTCAACACAGTTGTAAGTTCTTGTTTTCAATGTAAACATTTCTCACGGCGGCTGCAACAGCTGCATCTTGTCAGAGAGTATAAACATGGGCCAATGGGGTAATTGCCAGTATGTTTTGTTTTCATCAACACAAAGCCCACACAGCACAGTCAGATATGTGTAGAAAACCTGACATGTTTAGGGGCACGGGGTGCTCTCTGAATCCCATTTGAGGTACACGAGGTGCACAAGGAGGCTTTTCCTCTTTTATCCCGAGTGACTCACGACATATATCTCAAGCTCTGATGAGGTTTCTCAAAGTTTTCGTATGCAATTAATCTTTTTGTTTCCACTCGCACAGTTTTTATGCTAAGTTAAGTACAGGCACAGCAGCGTAACGAGGGACTTTTCTCCTGAAAAGATTTGAGCTTTGGAAGATAGCCAGTCATTTGAACTGAGTTATGACCAAGACTGCCAGAGTCTCTTATTAACTTCAGATAAACCTTTGACTACATTTCAGTACGGACTTAAAACCATTTTTTTTTTCATTAACCCTGAAAGAACACAAGAAAGGAATTGTGTGTGTCAGTTTCCATATGGACTGGGACCTTAAAAATTCCCTCGAGGAACCTTTTAGTGTGTGTTGAAAAGCAGAGAAAATATAGTTTGCAAGTGGAGTCTTTAACAATTTCAGCGGTAAAGGGAGATTTTAGAAGATCAATGAAGATCAATGACTCTGTTCCACAGCTGTTAGAAATGACCTTTCCCTTTTGATACTGCTGTTTTCGTCTGCCAGCGCTTACATAAACCCACTCTCACACAAGCACACGCACACACACACACATATCCATACACAGGCACGCACGCAAATGTAGAAGATTACATTCAAAGTCAGTTGCCCTGTGTGGGAGGATGAAGGTGCCACTCTGTGTATTGGACACTCTGCCAAAGGAAAATCCCTGCTGACGAAGAGAGATATTCAGACGAAGAAAGAAAAAAGTAAATATCTCAGACGTCTCTGCTGAAGCTGCTCTGCTTGCTCTGAGTCACAGTCTACACAGATGACTTTGGTCACAGTCAGACAGACTTGGAACTCCCACTCCTAAGATCACACAGCTGCAGTGCATGTGAAGGAGAATCCTCCACGGATCAGAGAAAATATTCAGGATTGAAAGGAGCCACAGCTTTGGTCATAATACACACAAATATTCATGTAATGGCATTGCATTGACTCACATTTACCTAGTTACCATAGTTACCGCCTAACCCATACCTTCAACTTACCTTACCTTAAACCTAAACAGAATCCTGAATTTAACCTTGGCGCTCCTCTACACCTTCCATGTCTATCATCCATGCGATGGGGACTGGTACATGAACTAGGCTGGGCATTGAGCTACTTGTGTTTCTGTGGTCTGGGAATCGTGCACATGAGAGGAATGTAATCTCCAGGCTGAGATTTGGAGCCTGTTGCAAATGCAATAAAGGAAGAAATGCTTTCATTCCCTGTGCAATAAACTTGCTCCATTTGCACATGTTTTGTGAGCATATTAATTTTAATAACTTCAGCAGACCAAGATAATGGTGTTGCGCATCTTAGCAACATACCTGCGCTTTTATTGTAATGTCCGTGTTATTATTATAGGTTTGCGCTCTACTGTTTTGATGCCTTTTATCTTGTGCACCCGACTCCAAGCCGCTCCTATAATAATAATAATAATAACAATAATAGAGGAATAAATGACTGAGCAGAAATAAAAAATGCAACTAATGTTTAATATGAAACAGAGCCCTCTGATAAAAATGTATCAGGGAACTCCTTGGCACTGAGTGTAATAAAACATATTGGGCTGTATGTACCCACACCACCATGGTGGAAGGCTTTTATCAATAAATAAGAATCATTAGCATATAGGAGAGACACACTCTTTTGAATCATAATGTCCATTCATTGCACCTTCAACGCCCGGGCTTGCAGACGCTTCTCTGAAACATAATGTGGTGGCTTGATCATGAAGTTATAATTAATCGCACATGCATGTATTATACAGCGTTTTTATTTTTCTGTCAACAGTAAGTTTCTGTAAAATGGAGCACCCTCCATCAAAACCTCTAATGCACCCATCCCTCTTTAATTTATAATCACTTGCGACACACACACACAGGCCTGCCTAGAATCATTTCAGTGGAGTGCTGCCAAACAGAACGGAAATAATTGAAGTATACAAGTCTAACTAACTGAGAGGCAGATTAAATGGAGGTTCCCTCATTTCTGCGGGAAAAAAAAATGAAGGTCTTTCAACATCTATGAATCCTGAGGGGGTTACCTTTTCGCTTCAGGGGTTCCGTGTGCGATGCCAGTTCACCGTCTTTCCGAGGAAATGTTGATCCTTCGTTTGAAGAGAGTTTCAGCTGAATGATATTTTTGCACTGGGATATTCAGACATAAATACGGAAATAAACAACTACGATGACACAGCCTTAACCTTAACTGCATTTTACTGTCACAACATCAGCAGCGGTGAAGGAAAAAGTCAACTCTGTTTACCCCCATGCTTTATTTTGAGATTTAATAAAAAAGAAAAATGTTTGCCTTGCACAAGGACACCTGTGTCTAGATTTATCCCTCGAGAGGTTAAATATGGAATTTCCCCTCTTCACCGTGGTGTGCAGCTGATCCAGCAGTGATCAATGTGAAGCTTATTTATTTGGAATAATCTGTGTAAATAATCCTGTTTTCAAATTGGCTTAAGGAACATTAAGTGTTTATTGTAAGTCCCTATGCTATGATTGATTTCAAGGAGATGCATTTTCTTGTTTACCAAATCTCCAATGCAAAAATATGGATCTTTTGCTCAGGCAAGACCATGGAAGCAGTGATGTTAGGCTCCTTATCTTATGTTCTTCTGTTCCCACAGCAACAGGAGCAGGACCCCACCAACCTTTACATCTCCAACCTGCCCGTGTCCATGGACGAGCAGGAGCTGGAGAATATGCTGAAGCCTTTCGGTCACGTCATCTCCACGCGGATACTGAGGGACGCCAACGGCCTGAGCAGAGGAGTCGGCTTTGCCAGGTACACACACACACACACACATTTCCTGTTCCTGTCACAGTTCCAGATAAATGTGACGTTTCATCAGGAAAATCCTCTGGAACTATTTTTAAATGTTAGACTCTGGTGGAAAAACTACTGCCAAATTACTTCATAGGCAAAATAATACTGATTCACATCTCACTTTGGTCCAAATTTTTTAGACAATAGCAAGAGGCAGGGTTAGGGTTAGTTGACTCCTGGTCATTTAAAACAAACATGACTTTTAGCTCTAATGATACAACTCCACTTCCCTCTACTCTTGGCCCTGTGTGTGTGCACGTGCATATGTGCATGTGTGTTAGTGCGTGTGTGTGGTCTTCTCAGTTACACCATGGAGTGTGCCAGTGATTAGAATGCAGTCGGGGCCACATTCAGGGTCACTGGCTATGTGAAGACACACACATGCATGGTTGCATGCCACTTACTCTCAAATACACAATCTCTCTCTCTCTCTCTCCTTCCTTCTCTCTTTGCTGTCGTCGTTTTTTCTCCTACACACACACACACATACACACACTGGCTTTTGCTTGCCAAGCAGGCAATTAGTCATTGAGCTGTGATTGGGTGAGCAGAGCTGAATAGGGGCAGACAAAGAGGACATGACACACAACAGATCAGACTGAATGGAGCTTTTAAACAGGGACAAAGGAGAGGAAACCCCATTGAAAACACACAGACACAAACACACACAAGCACACTCTGGCATGGACACATAAACCGGTAGGTATTTAACGTATCTGCTGCAATGTAGGACACATCTGCGTGCTGTTTCATGAAACCCCAGTATCTCTTATGCACACTGAATGGTAACAAAAAGGAACTGATTGTCCTCAAGAAGAACCCGCTTCTTTCTCTCTCTCTCTCTCTATTTCTCCCCTGCTCAGGATGGAGTCAACGGAGAAGTGTGATGTGGTGATCCAAAATTTCAATGGAAAATTCTTGAAAACCCCTCCAGGCATGACAGGTAGGTGTCGTTCACTGAGACGATTGCTTCGTTCTCTCCGTGCCGCGTTTTTTCTACAGTGAGAGTACGGTGATTCTCTGCAGTTCAGGGTGTTCGTGTGCAGCATCTTTTACGCAACGTCTTACAGAGAGTTGCTCATCTGAAAGGTCAGATTATTTCAACCTGTGCTCAGTTCAATCTTTAAATCACCCTCAGCAAGTTGGCAGGTTTTCATGTTGTGATAGAAAAAGAAACCTCAGCGGCGCTGCATGTATGTGCACCATGATGTGCTGCCTTCACCTTGAGGAGTTGGACAGCTTGCAGCGAGTGTTTCATTCATGCAGTAGATGAAATTGAGCCTTTCTTCAGCCTTAACAGTTGGTAATGCCGCACTTACATACAGAGAGATCCATCAGTTTCAAGTGATGTAACCATCTCTGCCCACGTGCATCAGCCTGTCCTTTACATAGGCATAGTTGTTATGCAGTACATTCTCTCGCGGGCAGTGCAGAGTCCAGAGATTCTGCAAGCAACAAAGATGATGATGGGTCATATCGATAATATTTATGTTTTTATAGACTGTGGATTTTTTTCGTTAAGTCGTTCCCAAAACATCTTGCCAATGTTGAAAGCTCTGTCATTTTGCTTCAAGTGTTGGCTACGCTGCCTCCCCACGATTTTACGTGGCAGTGCTACTTTGGCGTCCTGTGAAATGTGAATGAAATGAATGCAGAAAACAAACATAAGGCTCCATATGCTCCCATACAGGTGGTAAGACTGGGTGGGATCTCAACACAGAGAATATAAAGTTTTGTTTTTTTTCTATAATAAATGAAAATACTATCATCATTTTGACTGATGAGATATATTGTAAATGTAAAACTTTGAACTTACTAAGTAGTAGCATTTTTAAACAGCATGTTTTCAGCTCTAATGCTTATATATTATTATTATTGTCACCGTAATCATGATGCAACATATTGTCATTCACACTCTATTATGAACTAAACCTTGGAAAATGTGCTGATTTGCTATTTGCTAAATTCAGGAATTATTGAACAAGGACAGACCAAACACTGTAGGACAAATTCTGATTCTCAAACTTGTCCAAACACAACTGTGTAGGCCCATAATGGCATTACGAATTCCTTCTGAATGAATTTCTTTTTATGCTTTGTGAAGGTTGATTTTCCTTTGCCAGCCGATGCATTCATAATGTATTTATTTAATTTTGATGAATGCTTTAGACTGTATGTATATCTATTTGTTAGATAGTAGTTAGTGGGAAAAAAAAACTGTGAACCTCTCATATCAGGACATATCTGCCTTGGACCACCTTGAATTCATTTAGTAGGAAGGTCGCAGTGATTCATTGCCGTACCTACAGGACACAGATTGAGGCGCACGCACAAGACACATGTTCATACGCAGACAAACATCCCTTTAAGCACACAATCTGTCTTTGATTGTCCACCAGAATAAACAGTTAAGACTTTCAACAAGGAGTGGATGAGAGCAGGTGAAAGGGTGGAGTACAGAAAGAAAGAGAGATGGGGGAAGAGAAGGAGGATGAAGGGTGTGTGGGTGGAAAAAAAAAAGAATGATATATACTGGATAGAGCGACAGACTGAAAATGAGTGAAATACCAGAGCAAGGACAAGGTGGTAGAGGGAGAAAAAGAAAACAGCTGAGGTGGGGAGAAGCAAACTAAAAGTGACAGAATGAGGGAGAAGACATGGAGATAGAGAGCGATCAGATATAGAGAGAGAGAGAGACAGAAGAGTGCATCACACCAAGGAACACAGAAATCAAACTAAGGCAGAGAGAGCTGTGCCCAGTGCCCTGGCAGCATGATTTGTGAGGGGAAGGATGGTGGACGACTCAGTTTTTCATTCGAACGTAAACACACACACTCTGTTGTATTTCTGCTAACTTAGAGGTATAGCTGTGTAATTCGAGGGCAAGGGAATGATGCATCAATAGACCGGTCACTGCTTCTTTTTCTTCCAGTGTGTTTGAGACAAAGACGCTAACTCAGAATGTTCCGGCTGAAACTGAAAACTGTTTAGGTGGACTTTGGAAAGATGATAAGATTATTGTTCCAGTTAGTTAGCATGTAAATCATCTATTAATGAGAGCTACTCAGGACTGAAGTATTAATATTTATATATTGGCAATGGATCAGATGACTGTGTGTTTATAGCTGGTCTAAATAGAGTTGAGAACTTATACCCACTCAGCTTTTCTGCAAAATCTTTTTTTTCTTTTTTTTCGTTGTCCAGCAAACTTGTCATTCAGTCTCACAGCCCTCGTCCTTATCCTTGCAGCAGCCGTTATCAGCAAGAACACAGCACGCTACCTGACCGGCACCAAACGTCAATCGTAGACGACTAATTTGAGCGTCTGACAGCCACAGACAGCAGAGTGAACGCTGTTTTCTTGTCAGGTGACAGACAGGAAACAAAGCTTCAAATCAGTGCAAATTTTTCCCATTCCTGCAGGATTTGTGGCAGCTGTCTGCAGAGAAACATCAGTGTTTACAGCATTTATATATATAAAAAAAAAAATCATACAGGTTTAAAGGAAGTGCATTACTCTCCATCTTCTCCTTTCTCCTTTGCATGTCTGTTTATGTGTGTATGGAAGAGTGTTTACTATATGTTGACCTCTGAAGTCACTGAGTTCAACAACCAACGAACTACAGAGTATGTGGCCACACACACCAGTAAAGTGGAATGTGTCTCTACAGCCAGATCTGGCTGATTTATGTCAGTGGTTTTCTGTGTCGCTGACACTCTGGCATTTCCAAAAGCTGCTGCAGTAACACAACAGGCCTTTGAGCTTTGTTTTGTTTTTGGTCTCCTTATTAGATCTATGCCTGGTTTTAGAACAACAACACAAAGAAGTGCTGTTCTGAAGCTCTGAATATACCATGAGGAACTTTGTTCATTGGTGAGCAATTGAGCCATTTCAATCCTCTGATTCATGCTGCAATCTGTCCATCCAGGGTGATGTATTGGCAGGCAACAGTAATATTTCCCCCTCTAGCCTCAAGATTAATGCAGGTCTTGATCACGTGACCAGGACTTCCATCAGCCCTAGTTAACAGGAAATCCATTGATCCACAGCGCTCTGCTCCTCCCAGTGCGCCCCTTCATAGAGATAGAGCAGCTAGACTGAGTGACTTGATTCTCTCAATTTGTCTTTTATTTATCCAAGCGCAGATTGGAGTCTGACTTTGTGCAGATCAATGTTATTGTCTTCGTAGGGCAATATTATATGATCACAACATATCGCGGATAGAACCATTTTATCGCAACTTGGCAGCGAATCAGCGGCTCAAGGTTCTCCACGGATAATAAGTGCTTGTAACATCTTTACTCCTCGTAATGTCTCGTGACTTGCAGGGAGCCGACGATCCTGGATATTCGACGTTCCACTCCGATGTGTAAATGGAGTAATCACAGTCAGTGCGTATTTACTATCCGTTGTAACTCTGTCTCCCCTTCGCTCATGGTTCGATAATATTCTGCTGACATGCAGAGAGGGGAGAGACTCGGCTCCAGTGGGAGGCCGCCTCTATCCAACCATAAAGAGTGCATATCGTCTACAGCTTCATCATGACCATGTCACTTCATGTCACTGCTTGATGTATTAAACCTCCCAGATCTACGGGCACTTTCACACCTGCACTTCGGCTCATTTGGTTCGGGCCAAGTGGGGGAAAAATAGATGTATGGTTGTCTGTCAAGCTGTGAAAATGCTGTTATGCAAACTGACGGTTAATCCGGCCATTGGTTACCGAGCTCTTGTCAATACAATCGCCGATCTTCTGTGGTGTTCACAAAGAGCTGGTGCAACAATAGCTGATTGTGAGTGTCATTGTCGGAGGAGCTCTACCTTGTGTTTGGCATCATATTATTAAAGGCGGACAGTGTGTATTCTGTTACTGAGGAATGGCTGAAGTGCATGTAGGACACAGTCCTTGTCTCCTAAGAGAAATCCTTACACACACTTAGGAATGTGCACAGTTGTTACCATGGTTACCTGATCTTGAATACATTGGCCTATAGACTCTTTCACCGTTTGCCTAGATTTTTTTTTAATGACTCATGATGCACAGATGGTTTAATACTAGTTTAGCCTTTGCATTCACACAACATCCAGGCACATGTATCCACTACTAGACAATTCAGACCAGTTGGCTTGAAAGCAGTGATTGCATTTGACTGACAATCTTCTTTCGTTCAAATCCTTCTTTTTGATGACTACGTGCAGCCCTGGCGGGCAAGAACCCAACCTGTCCTGATATCATATCACTCTGAGTTGTTTCAATAATAATCAAGAGGTTTTAAAATGTGCACAATCATGTGAACATGGTGTGATCATTACACATTAAGCTCCCATTCATTGCCTCTATTCAAGTTGTTCAATACTGTCATAAACGGGAAATGAATTGTATTTAATGTCCATGATAGTGTAGGAAGAAATGGAATAAGGCTGCAGTGAGAAAAAAGATTGCATAATTATGTGGCAGTATTGCATCGTCAGCCTTGTTTTGAGCTTCCATGTGTTATTGGAAGCACTTATTTAACACTTAACGAAGCTATGGGTGTTCAAATACGATGCTTTTGAAGGCCTAACCAAATAAGATCAATGCCATCGACTTCTGGAAATTGCAAAGACATTGTTGGTGTGGTCTTCATGTCACTTGGGGAATACATTTCCTAAATGTTTCATCAGTGCATTGTGCTCGTGTTTGTAACTCAACTAATTCCTTTTGTGCTGTTTTAGGTTTTTAATGAGCAAATGTATTGCAAGTAGTAAACCTCCCTTTCCCCCGGGGAAGCTGTGAGGGAACGGTTTGGTGAGTAATTGTCATTGTAAGGAACAGTTAAGTGAGAGGAAGCCAGAGGCTGAAGACCATCAGTTTTCTTTAAACCTTGAGAAGAGTAAATATCTTCTAAAGCCCTCTCCTCTGTCTCAGTTCACAGCCCTTACCGTTTGTTTATTGCAGTGGACACGTCTATTGAAATTTTAATGATATAAAAGTGCTGCTAGCACTACGAATAAATATTTCCTAATATACATTTCTACAAACAAGTTAGCTTCCCCCTCATGTAAGATGCTCGAACTTGAAGTTAGCAACCCTCCTGGGTGCATATGGTGCTGTCCCAGGGCTTTGAGTGCTTTGATGTTGGGTGTCCTAAACAAAAAAATATTATAAAAAATGTATAATGAAGAAGGACTGAATCTCATCAGCTTATCTAAGGGATTCCTTATTTTGTCACATTTGGGGATTGGATCCCATATTCCCAATGAAGGATTTCCCATGTTGTTTTCTATTTTATATTAGCACTGTCCCATTTGAAGGAGTGGGTGCAACTTATTATGCTGCCCTTGCCTCGCAATGAAAACCATTGAGTCATTATAAGCTGAAGATGTCTCTTTACCAACAGAATGACATTTCATGTCTGTTTTTTCCATTGTATGCATTTGGTCGTGTCCAATACTTATCAGTGTTATTATGCTCATGCATTGTGCAAACACCGAGTTAAATACTGCAGCCTTTACTCAGGAGCGGAAGTGACTTGTGAAACTTTTTTTTAAATATGTCATAATTCATGCTGATAATCAGCCCTGAGTTTGGTTTTAGATTGCAATTAAGGGAGAACACTGAAGACTTTGTCATCACCTACGGGTTTGTGTCAGACCTTGTATTATCATATCATTATGGCATTACTCAAGCATCACCAACTGCAGGAGCAGCACTAAAGGCGAATGGCCTCATTATTGAAAAATGATTTTGTCAAAGGCGAATACTGCAAGAGATCCTGCGAGCTGTTTTTTTTTTTTTTGTATATATTGTCTAATGATTTCTCAACTTCCTGCTTACTGGGTCTAATTCCAAACTATCCAGTCAAGTGATTTCACACATAAAAGAGCCTTGAGAGCACCTCTTTTGGTCTGACTAAACCTTGGCCCACTGGTCCATACCACTGTGTTAGGCCCCCTTCACATCTATTATTTTGGTTTGGACTAGACAGACACTGCCTTTACACTGACACACAGCTGACATCTACAGTGCCCCCCCCCCCCCACCACCTGTATTTTTCTTTACATCTTGTTTCTCTCTCAGTGGCCCTCATGCCAGGGACGAGATGGATATGTTTATTTTCTCTGCTGGAGTTTTAACAGTTTCTGTGCCACCCTACTGTGGTTTGCACTATCCCACAGCTCCAATGAGTGGTAACAGTGTGTGCTCCACTCTTCACAGTACAAAGCCACGCTACCCCGTGCACGTCCTGCCAGTTTAACACAAAACCCAGCACTTGAAAACCTCGACTTCAGATCACTAAAGCACCACGTATACATACATTCAGACACACCATTCTTTTCCCTTCTCTGTCATTTTATTGGCATGTTTTGTGGTCTTTTGTGGATATTATATGTCTTTTCTCTCTTGCTGTGTCTGTAGCACACAGAAGTCACAATGCATCCTCTAACAATTTACATTAAATCTGCGAAGGAATGACATTTTAATGTCTAAATTAAACAGGTAAATCAGCTACTGCGAGCGCTAGTTAATGAGGGTCAATAAATCTGAACAGTCCACAGTTTGGGAACTAACCAGGTGGAGCTGTCGTGTTGTTCACTTCAATTAACTGCCTTTGTTGTTTAGCAGCATTGACAACTGGGAGGCATGCGGTGACTCACACCACATCGTAGCTCAGTGTGTGGGTGGCTCTGTTTAGTTTTGGCTCAACGGTATTTCACTCTTCATCGGGACAAAGCTCAGAAGCACCTTGTATAGCAAAGCAGAAAAAATGAAAATACAGATTCAGTTTAAATACTGATTCTAAAATGTTTAGCTATGTTAGGAAGATATTTGGTCCATGGAAATATTGAAAGACCCCTATATCCTTAAAAATCAACTGTTTAATCTATAATGAAAACCAGAATAACTGTGATTACAGTTACTGGTCAGCAGCTTTTTCTCTTCTTCGTGTGTCTCTCCCGGTCCACTCTGACTATTTATGGTAAAATTCCATAATGTGTTCCACTAAGTAGCCAGTTCTTCCTCAGAGACCTGAGTAGTCTTCTTCACTGTCTTCCCTCTGCAGACTAAGTGTTTGGATTTGTCCCCATTTATAAAGCCCCTGTTCGACACCTTTTTACAACACTGGGAAGCAAAACAGATTTTATCTACAAAGCTTAATTCACGACTCATGAAACTCTGAGCAATTTAATTTGATTCCCTCATCCCTGTGTCCTGTTTGCTTAAATTGCACATCTCTCTGAACTCTTAAGATATTTAAATGGCGGGTTTGGACAATTTTAATTAACTCGACTTACCCATAGGTGACTTGTTTTAGGGGGCAGACACAGCTGCGCACAAATTCATCACAGATTCATCACTTTGTGTGACAGGGACGCCGGCGTGACAACAGCAGGGGTCAAACTGACAATTAAAAATGTTCCTCCTTTTAAAGCTCTCTTGTGACTTGCAACAGATTGTAGTAATGTAGCTGTGAAAGCAAGCTATGTAATTAATTCCAGGCACCCGTTTGAGCTGTTTTTCTACAGGGAATCTTGTCCACAGATGTTTTATGGCTGTTGTTTCTTCCTAATTGTGTGGTGACTAAGTTTGCCTCTTAATAACACAAAACATACGTTACTGTCAATTTCATTGTCAGTATTTATGGCCTATCACTGTGGTTGGGAATGAATATAAAGTGAACTGCAGAGTTTTCTAGCATTCACCTCAAGTAAATCTACTACACTTGTCTGTTCATTTTAGCTTGAATATAATGTAGAAAAAAGGATTATATGCACATAGTGTTTGTATATATTATTTTGATGATTTTTTTTTTTTTTTTGGTCATGCAAAACACTGGCTCATTGTGTTGGCCCAGTGTTGGAATCATGTGACCAGCTTAGATATGAAAGCAGAAACCAGAAATGTTCTGCGTGTATGCTACTATTAGGGATTATAAAAGAGTGGAGGAAGGCCAACAGAGGCCAACAGCCCCCCTGCTGTTGTTGTATGTCACTTTTAAGGAGCTCTAAATTCCTCTTTTACTCACTAGGTGTTAATGTAATGGACACCAGAGAATGAGGAAAAGTTCTAAATTTAGACAAATCATCTCTGAGCATTTTTCCAGATTAATTTTATTGCTGCCGTCTCATGTAGTAGTCTATCTTGGCCACAATAATTCTAACAAAAAAAAAAAAAAACACTATCAGACATCTATTTGATAAACCAAATGAGTAAAAATAACACATTTTAATTTGAGACACAGACAAGCATCCTGTTCATTCAGATACCAGGAATAATAATTACTTCTTTGGAGCAGAAGCAGAGAAGAAAGTGTCCTGACTTGACAAGTTGTCAACCATCGGCCGTGTCTCTCTCTGCTTTTCACACCAGTCAAACAAAACAGCAGCACAACACAGAGGCGGCCTTCGGGTCTGAATCAAGAGTGCACGTCGGTCCCCATATTTTCTCGTACTTGAAGTAGCAATCATTTGTCACACTCGCACGCTCTCTTTCTCTCTATCTCTCTTTCTCTCTCTCACACACACACACACACACACACGCATCACTGAACATTTAACTCAACGCCCTTAAGCCTGACAGTTAAATCCTGCCCACATCATTCTCAACTGTGTCTCCTACCATAATCTAAAACCTAATCCTGCTCTAAATCGAAAATTATAATTCATAACTGAAAAATAAAGTCCTCTGTTCATTTCTCAACTCACAGGTTCACAGGAATAATAATAACCTGTGTCCTTCACGGGAAGATTTCCAAAGACCCAGGAAAGTAGAGGTGTATCATTGTATCAGTTGGAGAAAGTTTGGTCTAAATGCAGTTCCTGTTTGGTTCCTGCTGTAAGGGTAAAAGCTCTTTAATGTCGGAGGCCTGATTAAATACTGGAATGTGCATCATGTAGCACATGTTTCTTAGGGTTTGGTTCGATGTAGGCCCCCAGGTTTCTTTTTGCCTGAGGCCTCCAGACTCTCACTCCTTCCAGAGGAGCTTAAACTGTGTTGGTTCAGTTTGCAGTGCTGATCATCACTGATAGGTTGAACACAAGCCGGCAGCAATATGCCAAGTGAACGCACTACAAAAACCCCTAATGCATTTAATTGCCATGAAACACGTTCCTGCACTGAAGGCTGTTGCTCTCAAACCTTCGCTCTCCTTTTCCACTCCGCCCCTCCTTCATCCATTCACTGCATCTGAACAAAGGTCAGAGCTGTGCAGCAGTAAATGAAAAGAACAAACCAATGACATGGACTAAATGTGTTTGATGCAATGGAAGGAATACATAATAAAGGGTTTGAGTAATTGGATGTTGGTCTCATGGCACCACCATTGCCAGCCCGTGGTAGAAATAGTGATTTGAGTTTGAATTTCAAACTCCAATAAACAATTTATTTATTTATTTATTTTTTTTACATATTTTGGTATTTGCTAATGTAGTGATCGGTGTTTCTTTCACACTGCCCTCCTGGTGGCTTGTTTTTCTGCCTTCACTTCAAACCACCCATTCTCTGTGATGTAAATCTTAGCCATTTAGTGTGTCTCTGAATTTGCCGCTACACAAACACATCACCCGAGTGTTTTCCAGTTGTACATGAATGGAGCGTGGAAAAGAGAAGGGGAGTGATTGAGAAAGATGAATGGCACCGGCAGAGGATGATAACAGGGACCCTGACTGTGACCTGTGATCCAAAAAGAAATCAAGGTAGAACTGTAATGACTAAGTACTGCTAAATGCAGCGTAATCACATGGTGCTGTGAATGTGCCTCGTCTTACCCTTGGAGTGCCGTGCAGGCCCGAAGCGTTCTAAATAACTTTTGTCTCAACCTTTGACTCTGAATGCTTCCCTCCCCTGAGAACTCCTCTTCTCATTTTTCAGTTTACAGAGCTGCAGAAACATTTTTCCTCAAGTAGGCGAGGTAATTGCGTAGTTTATTTTGGACTTCAGTACCTAGCGTGATGATATCGCTTTTGCTTGTTCATGGAGCTTTCGTGTCACCTAAGAATCTCTTTATTTCTTTGCTGCGTACAGTGATGAGGCTCCAGAGTTTATCCGCAGTGTGAAATCATCGCCAGTTAAATAGGACAAGAGTGCCAGCTGAAGATGCAGTCAGTGACTCAAACATGCCTTGGTGGATGTAACAAGTGAGAGGCAATGTATTAAAAGTAGGCGGCTTATTCAATTTCAGGGCCCAGAGGTGTTTTCAAGGGAACTGACTGTGATCATAAACAGAAGACTGGTTGGTGCGACAGTGTTCCACTGCTGCAGTTACACTTCAGGATTCATACCTTCATTCTACACACAGTTATTATGATTTGCTGCCCGTCGCTGGTTTCAGCATCACAGTATTATTTAATGTATTTGTAACTCACTCCTGAGAGTGAAACTCACTGCGATAGGAGACATAGTTCTCAATCAGATCCTGACTGTGATGAACTAATAATTCCATTCTGCCCAAATGAAATGATTGGCCGGTGTACCTGAGGGCTGCTGCACTCCAGAGGATAATCGAGCTGATTTTCACACCCACTTTGACCCTTTCCCACATTTGAGGGGGAGTTCCCGACTGGAGGTCAAACGGTTCTGATTATCTGCCTGAATAATCCTGAGGTGTTGGGGGGGGGGGGTTCAAAACCACCAATTGAGTTGGAGCCTCCATGAGCTCTAATAATTGGCTCTGACAGAAACACACTATAGTGAGAGCGAGAGAGAGACTGCACCAGAACAGATCTCACACTTCAGCTATTACAGATGGCTGTAGCTATATATGACGGATCTCATGTCTGTGCTATGCTAACTGTTTTAAAAGCCATATTTACCCCCAGGGCCTTTTGCTGTGACTCTTTCAGCATGTGTGACGCTCTCAGCCTCCAGCCCATTCATTATGGTTATTCTCATTAAAGGCCTACAAAACAATTACATTGTAATATATTACTATGTTATAAACAGAGGATTAGACCCACGTGGGATGTTGAACACCAACAAGCCTCTACTGATGATGAGAGCTACAACAAAATTTTATTTTTTGTAGATGTCTTATTAAATCTTTTATTTTAATTTGTATTGTTTGTTTGATCATCATGAATCATTTCCTTGAAACTGAAGCCATTATTCACACTCTCTGTTTTTCAAAAGAATCCTGAAGGTATGCCTTGGAATAAAATTAAGCGATACAGAACAAAGCCTTTTACTGAAGACTCCGGCTCCAGTGCAGCTACTTCCTGCTCTTTCACAAGCCTGTGGCGTATTTAAGGTCTATCAAGTTGCAGTCGGAATTCTGGTGAACTTTTGTATGGGAGGTCACAGTCAGCTAATCCTATTTGTAATCAAGGCTTTCTTCTTTCTCTGGTCCACGCAAAGGACCGCGTTGTCTTTGCAGCAATCACAACCCCTGCCTATCGCCCGGGGGTCAAGCTGTGGAGTTACTTAGCGTATTAAGTATGCCTGCTTGGTTTTGTTGTTTGAACCACGCTTGCCATGCTTTGATGATTAGCCCGTGGCTTTGTTTCCACATCAAGACTCTTGCTCTTGTCGGAGTGCGGTTGTAGGAGTTGTAGAGATGTGCGATAACTGCCGTTGTTTAGATGTTTGGATTAAGGGTACAAAAGATAAATGTAAGAGCTGAAGAGTTGTTTTCTGGTCCAGGTGATTTATGTTGTGTTTTTGTTTAAGCCACCGCAAAAAGCCCTGTCTTTAAGTCTTATCTTTGAAACGTTACTCCTAACCTAATGCACGGAATTTCAATTTGTTCCTGCTAAGACAATTAATCCATTGCTTTTTGCCCTTGTCGCTCTCTCTCCATGTCTCTCTCTGGCGGACGCACTCTGTAGCCCCAGCAGAGCCGTTGCTGTGCAAGTTTGCTGACGGAGGGCAAAAAAAGAGACAGACCCAGGTCAAGTATCCCCAGAATGGCAGACCGTGGACACGGGATGGAGAGGTAAGGCTTACAAGTTTATTCAATCACCAGCACCCGTCATATAAGACTGTCTTCATCTGCCGCTGCGAGGTATTATTAAATCATAGGTGGAGGGGGCCATTGGGGGCCAACACAAGAACAATTTCCTTCAGCCAGTTTGTTGCACACAACAATCATTTTTACCCTCTGCCACTGCAAAAGAAAGCAACATAGATTTTCCCTCAGGCAGAACCATGCTGCAGCAGACGTTTTCTTTAATCAACAATAGCCCATTGCTTCTCATAATCAGAGTGAGTGCATTGCCTGACAGACAGGGGCTGTGCAAGAGGAAACATTTGAGAAAACCAAAAAGTGATGTTGTTCTAACTTAATCAGTTGAGTATATCCACTAACCTTACTTCTAAGCCTTTTTTCCTTCGCAACTTTCTTGCGAAAGCACAACAGTAATTATATCACGATAAAAGTGAGAGGGAAACACAATGGACTTTATTGGAGGGCTCCACAGGATGTCCAAAAAGTCACCTTTCTCATACATTTTAAATATCTAGCTAGTGTTCCCTTTGACATCGCTTCCTTTTTCACAGTTTCAAAAGCTTGACAGGACCCCCTGCGGGGTCATTACCAGCTTTCATATCCAAATAACACACTGCAGGCTGAATTGGAGATGTTGCTGACAGTATGAAAGCTGGAATATACAAAAGTTATTAAATATAAAATGCAAGGTTATTTTGCGAGACCCCGGTGCCGAGTTACGTTTCCTATTGTTGAAACTCGCACTTGTAGTCTGTCATCTTCCAGAGGAATGAAAAGCTTGTGCACCAGACTGAAAGCACATTGAGCGTCGCACAATGCTGCGAGTTCAGTTGTTAGTGTCGATACCCAAGCTTTAATTCACAGAACAAGGGGAAGCAGGAGAATAATGTCGCCACCCACACGCTGATTGTAGTTTTAAACGATTTCCCAACAATGTGCACTACACGGAGGTTGGGAAAGAGAAGAGTAGTGAAGTGAAACGAAATGGAACCAGCCTGAAACAACTGCCCGCTGTAACGAGCCGCTACACCGAATCCAGGATGCCACGGTGCATGTGTGTTTGACTTTTGTTTGTGTTGCGGACACAGATTGCAGCTTTCATTTCTGTAGTGCCAAGAAATCTCTCCAGGGCTTCGTTAGCATTAGAAATCTCTCTGGGGCTTCCTTCACATTACAGGCCTCTGTGTTTAGTGATTCCTTTCTGTGTCCTGTCCTGAATTGTCAGCTGGACTTAAAATGAATGATCTCGCACATTTGTCAGTGGCCCAAGTCCTGACAAGCCCCACTTGGCGGTGAAGAGGAAAAGCATCCCTTCAGAGGTTTCTGCATTTGTCAGCGCCAAGTCTCAAAGTGCAGGCAGAGTAATAGACACATCTGGCCGGGGCGGCCCTCTGAGGGGCCTCACCACGTCCACACACTCAGTCAGCTGACCCTAATCCCCCAAAACCCCTCACTCGTAAATGAATCTGACCTTGGCCTTGATTATTAGACTGTGGGCCCCTGGGCAAAGCCTTTGTGGGCCCCTCACCCTTCCTGTATAATACCTACACTCCCAAGGAATGGACAGTTGTCTATTTTTTGTGTGTGTCTATTTCTCACTAGCATTTCTTTCCCATTTTTTCAAACATTTTGCATCATACTCATCATGTTTCAGCAATGTTTTGTATTTTCTTTTTCTCTGCAGCTCCCTGCAAAGGGAGTGTCTGTTTGTAGCCCTCTGTGGCGGTTTTGTGTCCTTCTGTAATCTCTTGTTAGTCTTTTTTGGTCTTTATAACCTTCTTGTCACCTTGAAGGCATCGTTTTGTTCCCCCTCGCAGCTCCTTGCATTGTCACTTCACTGTGTGACCTCGAACTATCTACATGGGCATTTGGTGTCTCTTCACAACGATGTTGTTTTGTGTCCTGTTGCCATCTGCGTGGCTATTTTGTCTCTATTTGTAATCATCTTTGAATCTTTTTCGTCTCTTTTTGCGGTCTTCTGTTTTTGCCATTTCATGTCTGTCTGTAGCCGTTTGTGTGTCTTTGAAAGCATCTGCTTAAACAATCCTCTGTGTCTTTGTAGCCATCTGTTAGTGTTTTGGTGTCTCTTTGTAGCCTCTTTGAGTCTGTGTGGACGATGTGTGACTCGGTGTAGCTGCTCTGTGTCTCTGTCAAGTTTTGCGTTTCTCTGTAGTTGTTTGATCAGCTCTAACAATGAGTGGCAACCGTCAGACCAAGGTTTCTGGTCAAGGGGCCTTCTGATGGTGTCCTTACATGCTTTTCCTTTGGAAACATGTGTTTTCACTGAAGGTGAAGGAAACTTAGACGACAGGATGCAACATCAAGATGCCTGACAGAGCTGATCTCTTCTAGCTCTGGCTCATAAATCCCTTTTTCGACCAAAAACAATACGTTGTTGAGGAACCAACAGGGAATACAAATGTTGCTCAAGGTGGAGGATGTAATTATTATGTGTGTGTGTGTGTGTGCGTGTAAATTTGTACCTGCTTTAAATCTGATTTCTGTTACAGTGCTGGTGTAAAAACGAATGTCTGGCTTTGCAGTGATTAATTTTTGCCATTTGATGTCATCAATGTCTGGCAGACATTTTTATTGCTTCTGCAGTTTATATCCCCCCGTCCTGGCAAGGAGCAGCGTTTGGGGAAAAACCAAACATCGCAGCCGAGTTATGCATCAGGGCACACTTTCAACTCATGTGCCAATTTGGAGAGATGGGCCTTGTGTGGAATATAGAACAAGGAAAAAGGACTTTTCTATTGCTGCAGATTTAAGAGGAGGGGGAGCGACGACGGGGAGACAGACAGAGTGGGGGAATAATAAAGATTAGAAGACTAAGAACACAATTGATATTTTAAGTTTATCCAAGGATTGTCGAGAGGGAGACAAGTGGATGAAGATGTTCATTAATTCAAGAAATGAGGCTCAGATAAAAAAAAAAAAAACAGTCATAGAGAATAAAGATGAGCTCTGGAATTAATAGATACAACATTTGATGGAGAGGAGGAGACGGCAAATAAAATATACACTCTTGTAGCTTTGAGCTGCTTTTCGTCTTGTACAGATTTTATGCAGCTGCAGAGATAAACTCTGTAATAACTGAGTCCTGTGATTAGAGCAGGGCGCTAAAGGAAAATTGGTGAGTGTACCATGCGTCAGTATTCAGATTTGCTAAATGGTAATGATATCCAAGCAGCTGGAAACCTGATCACAGTGTTAGTAAATATTTAAAGTGATTTCCAAACATTTTTAAAAAATTATATTTGAACTTGTTTTTTTCCCCACTTTTTGGCCGCTGTTTAATTCCCTTTTACAGATGTTTGTTGTGGCAACTACAGACTGTGTATACGGCAGTTTAGAAAGCTGCCATGCAAACAACTCTCTGCTCCTTTGTGCGTTCATAGTTTGGAATAAGGGACTTGTGTCACACATCCTCGGACTCTTTTTCATTGACACAATGTTAAAAGCAAGTGGAGCGAACAGCAGAAATGACCACATTTGGTTTGTAAAGAGAAGTTTGAGGCGTTTCATTGGTGACAGCTCATTATCATGAAGTCCATTTATATTTTGATTGTAATAATGAAACTTTAATAAAAGACAAAGGAGCGGTCTGCATACATATAGTTAACTACACTGAGCCAGTCAGTTTTTGCTGCTGCATACAGTATCTGCTGTGTAATACACAATACACACTTTGAAGTGGCTCGCAGGCTCAGACATAATCATTTTACTGCTAAGTGCTTTTAAAAGACTCATTTGGGCTGTTGGGACGACAGAGGACAGCATCCATTGTTCTTTATTTAGCAGTTCTTTGTATATTTGGTGAATTTGAAGACAAATTTGTTTATTTCACACCATGAATCACACTTCCCCTCCAGTGCCTCATTTCATTACATATGCAGTGATAATAAATCAGTGTTTTAATGCCAGTTGACAACAACAATAATTTACATGTGAAACTCTTAGTAATCCCGTAGAAGTGTTTTAACCTGCGAGTGTTTGTGTGTCTTTCCTCTCCAGAGTGGCATGGCGCTGACGTATGATCCGGCTGCGATGCAGAACGGGTAGGTGGACGTTATTTTCTTCACGACTTTGCCTTTAGGAAAGTGACGCGTGATCGAGCAAACCTGCGAAGATGTGCATGTGCATGTGCATCAGTCAACCGTCAGCAGGTTGTTGCAAACGAGCAGAATACATGTGCACACACTCAGACACTCACACACTCTCTCTCTGTCTTTCCTGTTCTCATTCTCTCATCTGACGTACAGTGAGATCGAGCATTTATTTATGCACCTATGCATACAAGCTGTCAGACATGTAGGTTTTGATTGCAGACAGGGAAGCTGGGTGGTGTTGCAAAGCTGCTGTAAGACTTTCATCAGCCGAGGCTATCTGCAGTGCTCCCAGGCTGAGTGCAGAGAGCAGGGTGGCTGCCTGCCTGTTTCAGGGGGGGAAATTGGAGATCGGTCCTGTCTGCTAGGAATGCTGCTGGTGATGCGATCCCAGGAGACGCTTCCCTGCAGCTCTGTGCTTCTCTTCTCCTTTGCCTTGTATACCCCGTTCTCCTTCCCTTTTGTTTCCCCACTTTGCCTCGTCTCCCTCTTCTTTGCTCTTGGTTTGTTACATCCCTCCCCCTTTCTTCATATCACCTCTCAACCTGTCCACCTGCCTGTCTGACCACGTGCAGGTTCTTTTCGTGAGGTGTTCAACAATCCCCTCTTTTCCTTCTTGCCTTGTTTAGTCTTGTTCCTCCGCTGCCTTTCCGCCCTCCATTCACAAGCATCTGCTTTACTCTCTGTCCTAACTGGTGACTCAGTGCACGTGCACATGCGCGTGCCCGTGCATTCATCAATGCATGCTCACACGCGAGCATCTGTGCGCTGGCGCTGCTTAAGCCCTCTCCGACCTCTCTTCCGAGGTCATCAGAGCTCCTTCCGGCGAAACGCTAAATGACTGTGAAATGCTAATGCGGCTAATTAGAGAGGCGCAAAGCAGGGGGAGAAAGGAGTTGAATGAAAAAAGGGAAGGCCAGGCAGGGGGTCAAGAGGAGGGCAAAGGCAAAAATAAAGTCAGCCCAAGGAGACGGCAAGGGTATGAATCAATTACAGGTTTGCCAGTATCTTCGAGCTTGAGAACGGCTGGTGGGTCTGATGCCAATCTGATGTTATTGGAAACATGTGTCCCAACTGGCCAGACTGCTCTGGCTGGGTGCCTGTCCTCTCTATTTGGAGGCTTTTTTTCCTGTTTCCCACCTCTTCTCAGCCTCTTTTCCTTTTGCCTCTTTTCTTTGCTCTCTTTTCTTTGCCGTTACATCTTTACCCTATCTCCCCTACCCACACACACAAAGTGTACTTTAGCTGAAAATTCACTCAGGTCGGCTTTAAATCATCTGCTAATTTTTTCGGGGTAAACGCCTGACGGTGCGGCTAGGTCACACCAGGGATTCACAAAGAGGTTTTAAATTCAATCCTGTCTTAATGTTCTCCCTGCAATTACATGTTTAGTGTATTGTTTAAACAGCCGCGCTGTAGTCCCTATTGACAGCGTGCTGCTCAAGGCTAATAGCCTCCATCAATAACCTTGGATCTGTCCTCTACCTACTATTTCTCTCTCTCAATACACATCACTCTAATGAAAAATACAATAAAAACAATCAGAGAACCATATTGAATAACCTGGTTGCATTCGCTCATTTGTATTCATCAGCGACAGTAATACGCTATCTCTAATGTGAGTCATACATTCATTGTAGAGTCAAAAAGATGGATCCATACAGCCGGTCGGTAAAGGACTTTTTTTTTCTTTTTTTTTTTTTTTTTTTGCCGTGACTGTGATTATCACATGTTGCAGTTCTCACTCTCACTTAGATCGATACCTATCAGGTCTGTTCAGCTCAAGTGATGTCAATGGTTGAATTGTATTGATAAAAGCAGATGTGCAGTGCAGTAGCTCAAAGGAAACAATGTCAATGCAAAATGAAACCGGCAGTTTCCATGGAGGCTACGTTTGCAGGCAGAGCTACTGAGACATGGAAATGTGAAGCAATCTGCTCTTGTGAAAAAGGATATTCCTAATTATACAAATAAATGATAATATGTTACTATTATCATTAAAAAAAGAATATAATAACTATATATATTGGCAATAATTTACTCGGTAACCACGTTGTATTTTTGAAAACTGGGGCCTAACCTTCATCCATCTCCTTCTCCCTTTGATTCAATAAGAGGAATATAAAAAAAACAACTGTATCTTTGGCCTACACCTAGAATGTGGTCGTGGCTGTGGCTCTGGCCGAGAGGGTCATCCACTAACCAGAAGGTCTATTCCACTTTCAGAACACGGTACATTTCCTGCACTTTGGCTTGTTGCTGAGCCCCAATGCATTACTTTATAGTGAATATTATAATTACACAGGAATGTAAGAAACATAAGATAAAAACATGCGCATGTATTTGTCAGTGGTTGTTTAGAGAAGCCTTCAAGTAAACCAACAGCATGTATGTTTTTTAGGTACTTTTATCCCCCAATTAAGCAACACTTGCAACACTCGCAGCTTGATTTGTGGAAAGTGCCCTTTTATACAATCATGGCTGTTGGAAGGAGATAGGGGATGGTCTCTCTCTCTCTCTCTCTCTACCTCTGCTTCTATCTCTCTCTCCCACTCTTTCAGTCTTTCTCTCTCTCCCTTCCCCTCCCTCGCTCCATTATTCAGTCAACAGACACTTGGGGATCGATCGGGCACAGCTACACGGCCTGGCGGATGAAACATGTCCTCTCTAGGTACACAATGATAAATAAAGCACTGTGAGCCACAGCATTCTACCACTGCAGCATTTGGGAAGGTGGGGGGGGGGGGCGAGTGAAAGAGACAGCAAAACCAGAAGGGCAAACAAAGGTACAGGGAGAGAAGTAAACAGAGAACAAAATGCAGATGTTAAAGATGAGATGTGGCCTTCCCCTCAGAGCGGAATATGTGTGTGTGCATTAAAGGAGATGCTGCAACATTTCACCCACTCACACATTAAGGTGATAATTCGTTATTATGCATGGAAGCGGCGCAGCCTCCTTTGTAACATGATGTGCACTCCGGTGCAGTGTCAAGTCTCATTCGGAGACGTCTTTGATGATGTGGCACCGAGTGAAGTTGCAATATTTATTGTTCCTGAGACGGCCTTGATGATGTCTGATCCACTTTCTCGGCAGCATCGTGAAGTACACTGGGTGGTTGGAAAACAAAGTGGTACAAAAGGCAGAGTTTCACCTTTACGTGTGGCGATCTCCGCAGAGATCAAGCCACATGCGCAGTGGAGCCTTTGGACTGACGTTGCATTTTTGTCAGCCTTATGCATTTTGTCCCATTTAACATGAATTTGCTGAAAGAAATGTCAAAATCAACTGGATTTCCTTGTTCCCACTCTTAGGTTCTACTCCTCACCATACAGCATCTCCACCAATCGGATGATTGCACAGACATCAATCACGCCCTTCATCGCTGCCTCGCCCGTCTCCACATATCAGGTGGGTGGATCCTGTCTCGGCGCCTCTAATTTACGTCCAGACTTGTGGAGTTTTCTAATTCCTTCAGACGACAACCGTTTCCAACAGTCGCACGGTGGCGACAGGCAGATAGGACACTCGCCATCCAATCAAAGATAGAGGTTGTGCGTTTGGATCGATAACGTTACGGCTAAAATATAAATAGCCTGAATCTGGTCCCGGCCAATATTGCAAAGCACCAAAAAGCTCCAGCTCCTGACATGTTTCTTGACAGTATGCCTACCTGTCAGATTTAGCAAAGCAGCTAATGCTCTCAGTCAGTCACGGCTCCAAAGTGGCATCCCATGGGCATATACTGCAACCTGCGAGCACTCTTGAGTAAGGTTAACAACTCTGCCATCCTGTTGAAGTGATGTTAATACATACAAGGTTGCTTTCATACAGTGCAAACCTAAGGGGTCTGAGTGCCTCAAACAGCACGAGTCTAAGAGCGTTGCATATACTCACTGATGTTTTTTGTCCTTTCTAAGAAGCGCTGAGAGTTAGAGAATGATAGAATGGCAGCTGCTTCGTTTCCTTGCAAGAGATATATATGTTTTTGTTTGGTTTGTTTGTAAATAATTTTAAGTTAAAGCTCCTTGAATGGACCACGTGATGGACCATAAGTAGAAGAACCCATTCACTTCTGAAGCCGACCTCTTTGGTGATGTTCACGCTCTGCTGAGGGACCTTCTAGTTTCAAGTGCTCTATCTTTCTGATCCCATGTGTCGCTTCCTCTCTGTTACACACACACACGCCAGTCAAAGCTGGTTGGTGAAATAGGGTTGCCTCTGTGCGAGTTTATCTCTCAGTTGATCCTCAGTTCATCAGAAACCTAGAAGAGAAAAGAAAGAGAGGTCTTCCCCCACAGGTTCCCCCACATACTAAGCTCTGCTACAAATGAGACAGACCAATGACAAAGACAACCCCCCCCCCCCACCTGAGCTGAATCACATGAGACCATCAAATCCTTCCTTCTGAGGAGGACACGAGAAGGTGTTAACCTGCCTTATGTTTCCCAGAGAGGGACACAGATAAGCGGACATACACATGCACTCACGTTCCTCTATAGCCTACGCATATATACAATACCTTACAGGAGACAGAGGAGTCTCCAGGGACGGGTTTCTCCTCATATAAGGCTTGGGCAGTGGGCAGCAGTGTGAGATGAAAGTGGTGATTTGTGGCCAAGTCAGACTTTGATGATGAAACTGCCACTGTGAAGCGATAATTATTAGACTGTATTGCTCTCTGTGGTCTTCATATCCTCTTATAATTACAACATAACATACTGTATGTAGGACCCTCAGTTCTGGCTGTAATATTCACTGCCGCAGGGACGGAGGCTCTGGAATGGGCTTGTAAAGACTTGCGCTAATGATTAATTTTCTCTCTTTTCCTCTTTGGTTGTCTCATTTTCGCTCACTTCCTGTCATTCCATCTCACAATTGTCTTTCTTTATGTTTCCTCTTCCTCAATTCTTCCCCCACTTATAACAATCTTCTTTTTGATCTTGCCTCTCCTCTCATCTCTTCCTGACCTCCCTTCTGGAGCCTCCTACTCATCCTCTCCATTTCTTAATTACTTCATTTTTCTCTTCCTTCCTTTCTGTCCACCCTCTGTCTTTTTTATTACGCTTTCCTTCGTCATCTCCGATGATACTGTCGTCACCTCCTCTTGTCTCGTATTGTCTCATGTCTCTTCTCATCTCCTCTCATCTGTCCACAGGTCCAGAGTACATCTTGGATGCCACATCAACAGTATGTTATGCAACCCACAGTAAGTGTCTGAACAAACCATGACATTATATTTTAACTGAATTGTTCGCATCACTCACTGTCTTCAGATGTGGTTTCAAATCAAACAATGCACTGCTAATGTTGGGCTGAACTGCAATAAATCACAGAGAAGAGAAAAGACCAAAAAACAGGAAACATTAGAGAGCGTCTAGGAACAGCAGCAGAGCATGAGAATAACAAAGTGTCGCCCTGCGTCTGAGCCCTGCTCTGCTGAATCAGCCTGTGAATAACCTGCTTACAGGAAATCCAAGAGCTCAGCAGAGCGGGGGCTGAAATCCATTATAAAAGGCTGCTCCCTGCTGGTTAGAGATGGTACTGCAGGTACACGGGACGGACTGGTGATAAGCACACAGTATGAACTGATGTTACAGTCAGTTTAAAATGTCTGAACTCAAACTGACAAACACAACATTACATTTAATCAATGAAAAATTCGGCATTGTGCTCCATAGGACCCGGTATGAGTACGATACATACAACACATCAACTGCTTCCTGTGTGGAAACCTATTGTTATCTGAAGTATTCACACCGTCCGAGCCCAGTGCAAGTACACACAAGTACTCACAACTTTTATTCAAACGTAGATGTGCACTAAAACACACCCACACATGCAGTGTCACATATACAGACTGAGCGCGTAGGCGTGCACTCACCTATACGTTCTCTGCACTCGCGCACATAAACCAAACCTTGACGCAGGCGCCGAGGTTCTCCCTTATTTTAGCCACGGCTGGCGCGCAGCTATCACAACAGCCTCCACACAGTTTGCTGTGAGCCCCTGAACTGATGTCCTCACAGCAGCTACACAAACACTTTCCTCTAATCCACTTGGAATTCTATTTCTTCAGTTCTTGGAAGGAATGAACTGGGTAAGGATTCCTTATAATAGCAGAAACAATAGCAACAGAAGTAATGGGTGCAATAGACTTGAAGATGATTGTGAAATAGAATTTGATCTTAAAGTAATGGGGGGTCGTTTGTCCCCGGGTATATTAGGGGGTCGAGGGAAAAAAGTTGGAGAATGTTTGGTTTCGATTAATCGACACAGTAAGACACACTAATATTTATTTTAAAGATAATAATTCAGATATCAGTCAAGACCTGCACTGAATTTCTGAAGCGAACATGGTCCACATCAATAGTTAAAGTTGTTCCAAATTCTGTTGCCCCTCCTCTCAGTCGTCCTCTCTTCCTGTCTCCCTGTCTGTGTCTTCGTGCCAACTGCTAAAAACGTTCTGTTTTCATGTCTGATTAAAATGATGTCTGTGAGAGAGGATAATACCCCTCTGTAAATGTGTTTTCAAACAAATGTCTCGTCTTATTATTTGGCAGGCCACTCGATATGGCTTCCTTCGACTTGGTAAGAAGACAGAGAGGGAGAGATAAAAGAGAGGGAAGAATGAGGGATTTGGGGAAAGAGAAAGTAAAGAAAGCAGCTGTGCTGTGACAGAGAGGGGACGGGGGGGAGAGAGAGAGAGAGAGGCAGGCGCGTGGGGAAGGAGAGGAAAGAAGGGATTACAAAGAATAAATTGAGAACAAAGAAAAGAAAACAACGGCTGCAAAAGCATGTCTGGGCCGCGTGTGCCTGTTCCCCAGCCTTGTCTCTGCATAGTCAAAATCCCTGTTAGACAACAAAGGCGAGAGCTAGTCATTGTATTTCCTGGATACAGAGGAGCTCGGCATATTAAATCTGCATCAGGGAGGGAGATTGGGAGAGACACTGTGGCTTAATTCTGTTCCTATGGCAGCAGAGGCTTCTTCCTCGCTGTCGCACCGCAGTTAATGACCGGGGCCCTCGATTAATGCCGTGCACTCACGGACACATTTAGAGCCGTGCACACGAGCACGCCTCTGCTAATCGATCGGTCGGATTCCTACATGCAAATGCGTCGGGTTGCTACGTGCGTCGCTCGCACACTCTCCCAGATACGAACCAATGACCTTATTATGAGGTTAGAACGAGAGGGGTAAAAACAAGTTCGGGAATAAAGAGCGGGCGCACACATGCAACCTGACGACTGTGTTTGCAGACACAACGCAATTAAAATACACACATGAGCGTACCTATACACAGCGGAGTGCCTTAAGGACTGTGTTCCCGAGCCTTGGTGGAATGCCCAGATTACTTGAACTCCCTGTCTTTACATCTTAATTAGTGAGAGGATGGCTTTGTGCATAATTACTCACAAATCCCCCAACAGGAAATGAATGCATTACCCTAACCATGCATAGCAAGGCAGACAAGGAAGGCGGCTTATTGGGGAGGGCTGTAATGAGACATCCAAAGAATTGGGATTTCAGGTCTTCCTGAGTTAAATTACCGTGTTCAAGCCGCTTTAGGAGACAAAGGGGTTTGGAGGAAACATTTCACGACACATCTGAGCCTGCAAATACAGCACAGTGCTCCCTTTTTAAATGAAGAGATCCTGCCTTTGCAGAGCTGTCACCCATGCGTGAACATTGGTGTCTTTTTTTGCTTCATGTTTTACAAATAAAATTCCTGCGGCCTTCCGCGCTTTGATGAGCTAAAGGTGAGACAGAGAAAACAGGGGTGTTCCCGCTTGTTGAATGATTTGTTGTAGCGTAATGCCAACATCTGCTTTTCCGAGCACGCCACCTGCCAGAGAACAAGCCGCTATTCATCGCGACCGGCAGCGGTTAGTGGTTTTCTCTCAAACTGGCATCATTATCAGTAATACAGTGTGTTCGATGCTGCACGGTGCCTGCAGTGCTCTGTTAGTCAGCTTCACTTCGCGACTACAAAAAGGTGATACAGCAAAAGAAGGAGGAGGAGGAGGAGGAGGAGGATGAAGGGGACAGAGAGAAGCAGAAGGAGAAGTGCAAACAGATCTTGTGTGTTTCTCTCTCTTGAGGAGAGAACCTTCTTGAATGTTGTGTAGTCATTTATTCTTCGTCTGATGCATGTTAACATTAACACACTTCAACACACACAGATACAAAGTGCTCACACACAGGGACATGTGGAGGAGACAGGCTCAAAGGTAGAACCTGTGGTGAACTTCAGATATTTCCCAGAGTAAAGAAAACTGCAATCACACATCATGCATGAAATGAACTGGTGAAAACCCCTTTTGCCGAAATCCTACACACAGGACCCTGTGCTGCAGAGCCGATAATTAGCCTTTCTTTGTTTCCTTTTCCTGTAAACACCTTTTCTCTCCGTATCGAGGCCTGCTGGGATATTGTATAAAGTGACAGAAAGAGCCAGGGAGGATGATAAATCATTAAACAGGAGAACGTATTATATAGCTGGATGAAGAGCGCGGGTATTAGCGTCATTCTGGCTGCGTAATCTACCTGCCAGAGCCAAAGACCTGCGCAGGTTTTGTGGGTATAGATCTGCTGTTGTGTCTGTGTGTGGCTGCCTCTCTGTGTTGCTTTATACGGTATCCCGTGTGTGCGCGCGGAGAGAGTGCCACTCATGCACTTGTGTTGTTGAGGACAGCGTTGACAGAGTGCTTCTGATAGCCAGGCTGCTGTGTTCTTTAAACAGGTCTCTCCAAGAAGACAGCAGAGAGGAGGAGAGGAAGAGCACTCAGCATTGTGCGTGTGTGTGTGTGTGTGTGTGTGTGTGTGTGCAAGCCTCCCTGTTAAGTTCTCAGACGTTAAGGATCTTCACTTACAGATTCGCAACTGTGAACAACTGACAGATTGTGTGTGCCTTCGAGAGGAACACCTCACATATCCAGCACTGTCATTAGTCCGTGTGTGTGTGTGTGTGTGTGTTTTGCCAGCTTCCCAGTGAAACCCTACTCTACTGAAGCAGAGCTGTTAAGACAAACTGAGCTGGTGCCTAAAACACCTAAATTCTACCTGTGTTCCTCTGAAACGTCCCGCACCAGCACACATACAGAAATGCTTTGAGGAGCAACGCTGACACATATCCAGCGATGCTGTCTGTGCTCATGGGAAGTGTAGTTAAACACCAGTGATCATAAAAGAGAGGCGTTTTTTTTCACCGCTGCGAGGACGTTGCCAGGCACCTCGACTGGTGGCGCGAGGCGTCTCCTATTAAATCTTTACTGAGCTGCTGAGTCTGTAGCAGAGCCGGAGTGAGAAAGTGGAGCTCAGTGCATCAAGGTGTTACGCTGCTTCAAAGCCCTTCACATCGAGGAGATTTACAGTGAAAAGCCTTTTCTGCTCCGCTCAGAAGCGTGTTGTATCAAGCCTGCCAAAGCCTGGCTGACTGGCTGCGTTTGCCTTGTACAAAGTCAAACCATTTTCAGTCATCAAACTTAACCGGATTGGAAATGTAACCGGAGCATTTTTTTAAAAAAAGGTGTTGTTTAGCTTTATATCACAGAAAACAGCCTCATAGAATATGTACGGCTCAGTTGTTCTTTTAGTAGGTCAGACGTTGGATCTCATTTCACATCGTTTTTTTTACAGTGTCAGATATTTGTAACCAGATTCCCCAGTGAACAACTCATGGGTCCTGATTCCAATAAATGTGTAAAATTTGCTGCAGTGTGATTGAGTTGAGGAGAACTGTTGGTTTGACCTTGACGTTGTTGACCAGTGTCCAAACCCCGTTGGTCTCGTGTCCTTCCTTCCTTCCTTCCTTCCTCCCTGCTCCAGGGTGCTGTCATCACCCCGGCCGCGGCCATAGAGCCCAGTTTGTCTCTCCACCCGTCCAGTGTCATGGCTCCTCTCACCCAGCAGATGAACCACCTGTCTCTGGGCACCACAGGCACAGTGAGTCTCAGCTCATCGTCGACATCCCAAGTTAAACATAGTCTGTGCACACTTCATGCAAATACACCTTTTCCTGTTTGTAGCCAGCCTGAAATGGACAATGACCTTGGGCCCACGGCCAAACTGTTGCTGTGTGCCGCATCGTAAAAAATAGCTTCTCTTAATCCAGGGATTCTGGATGACGTATCGTTTTCTGTCACAATAACACGTGTGTGTGTGTGTGTGTGTGTGTGTCCCTCTGTCCCCCTGCAGTACATGTCTGCTGCAGCAGCTGCTCCTATGCAAGGAACCTACATTCCCCAGTACACTGCAGTGGCTGCCTCTGCCATCACAGTGGAAGTGAGTCCAAGAACAAGATTGTTTATTGACCAAAAACCGGTTACACCAACTTCGTACAGTAGGCTGTACTTTATAGACCATATCAGTGACCTCCCACCTTTAGAATGGCTCTGGCCCCCGATAGTGAAATTCTTATTTATTTTCTCCCTCTGCGTTTCATGAAGTGAATAAAATGAAAAAGGTTTCAAGCCTGGAAGCAGGAGGACCAGCTACAAAATGAATCATGTCCATAAAGTGTTGGGTCTCCACACGTCCCATAAATCATTGTGAATGATCATTTTCCGACAACTTCTGTCTCAGTCTCAGTGCCTGAGATTGTTTTCATATCGGACTCTGCGTTTCTGATGTCAGGGCGTGGTGACAGACGCGTCTCCCCAGACAGCCGCCCCCTCCTCGCAGGACGCCAGCGGGCAACAGTCTTTATGTTTGGAGAGCACAGGAGATCATGCCACAGCCTTCTCTTACCAGCAGACTAAGTGAGTAGAAAGCTGTCTTTGCTCTCAGCTTCCCCCTGTGCAATATATATGACGCCATCGCTCCTGTGGCCCAAAGAGTGAAAATAGGAAATTTAATTGAGTTGATTATTTTAATTCTGCTTTAAAAGACCCTGGTTAGAGAGAGAGGCTAATAAAGCAATCATCAGGGAACTGTAGTAGTTTGTTAATGCAATGAATAATGTAAAGCAGTCTGCACAATAGGTTTCAAAGTGTTTTATTCATTAACGTGTTTTATTCATTAACAACTAATGTTGCAGTATTTACATATTTGTTTAAATACTGTAGACTATTTATATATGTACATATCTACCTAATGTGGCATGTGTATTGCCTTAGGCCCAAGGCTGTGCAGAATGCAGTTTGGTTGATCACTGATCACTGAATCACATATAAATTATTAAGGGTAAAATAAAATGTAAAAAACGTCAGCTTGCTACTTGGCTTGACTCATTTGCATAATTTCACCTTGTTTCATCAGCACAACATGGCAGGTAAAGGCTAAATGGAGAAGCTCAACAACTAAATGGGAAAAGGAAAAGCAGCAAGGAAATGGAAAAGTGAAAAGAAGATGCTCTTTGAAATGCGTGATTAAATTTAGACTGCAAACACAATTGTTTTTTGAATTCCATCATTCACCAATGTCTTTAGAAGTAATACCATTATTAATGTTGTTTTTGTAAACTCAGAAGCTTGTTCACTACAATTTCTATTCTATTTGTTCTTTTATGTAGTAATCGAATATAGTAAAGTGCACTGCACTGTTCATCATTATGACTTTTTGCACTCCATCATACTGTAGCTTACAGTGGCAACACAACTCTCCGACCTTAGCTGTGTTGTTTGTTTCAGGATAATTCCAAGCTTGGCTTGTAAAACACAACCTCTCCATTTTTATCTTCCCTCCTTGTGTTTGTCTTGTTTTTCTGCCTCCTCGACAACCTGCTGCTGTCTTCTCTTTCCACACAGGGGCTGGACAAAGAATGCTAAAGAACACTAAAGACACATGAACAAAGTCCAGAGTTTCCCTTAGCTACCAAATTTCATTTTCACTGACTGTTCTTCCTGTCTTTTTTTTAGATAAAAAGATCGGTGGGAATCGTTGCTGCTTGTCTCCACAGGGACTGCACTGAGCCGCTGGAGACACGGACAGAATCTAAACGAAACAGGGACAAAGAAAAGGAGGTGAGGGACAACACTGAGCGCAGAATGCTTCCACTGTGCACAGGCACCAAATAAAAGACAAAATGATGAAAAAAAAAAAAAAATCTATTATATTTCTTACCTGGTTGAACCAAGAAATGACATTGCTGAACTCGAGGACAATGAAGAAATCAAACACAGTCCGCAACTGTGAGTTTATCATTTCTCACCATGAGACCAGACTTTACCTCCAAAGGAAAAGGAGAAGAATCTAAACTCAACCAACAAGCTGTACAGAAAAAAAGAACATTTGAATGTGCAGGTAGATTTTCAGACGTTTTTTATTAAAAAAAAAAAAAAAAAGAAAAACTGAAGGAAGCAAAGTCTAGAAAATAAAACAGGTTGTCTTCCTTTGATATTAAGCTACATTATTTTCATTCTTTTTAATTTGAGTAGTTTTCTAGAATATCAATGTTTTTCTTAAAATCTTTATTGCCTTAATTTTCTCAAACTTTGGGAAAAAGTTTCCATAGTTTGAATTATGATTAAAAGAAAAAAAAGACTGAGTGATTGAATGATTTGAGAGGTTCCTGGAGTTTCAGAGAGCCTTGAGGAAGAAATCTACAAAGTTTTGTGTACAGGATTATTAAAAAAAGTTTGTATTTGTATTGAGATGATTTTAAATTATGTGGTGCGGTGCAGCTGGTGTTGGTCGATAGGGTAAAAAAAAAAAAAAGCTTCTTCAATGCGACCTGTGGAAAGGGTCAATCCACTGCTCCCTGGAGTTTAGTTTCCTCACAGGATAAAAGTTCTGGTTCTCCACGACATTTGTATTGTTTTTGTTATTGGGATCTTAATTAATTCCAGAACCTTTTGCTTTGCCTGCTTTGCTTGTCTCACTGCAAAAAAAAAAAAAAAAAAACCTTTAAAAAAGAAAGTAATATTTCTGACTTTGACGAAAAAGTGGAACAAAACATGCTAGGATTTTTAAATGTGCAACAAGCAATAGTTTTAGAAAACAACTGTTGACAGTTTCTTTAGTCTTTCTTAACTGTTGAAGAAAAGGCAGCCGACAGGTGGCATATTTTATACCAAAGATGAAGAAACTAAGTAGTGAAGAGATCTTCCCTGTGTTGCGTTCTCTTTAGTTTTTCACCTCTGAAACTTCTGCTTCTCATGCTGTCGGTGGTGTGAGAAATTTTTCTTTTTTTAAACAAGCTAATGAAAACAAGCGGAAGATGTTTAACACAATTGCCTCAACCAGAAAAGTGTTGAGATCTAAAGCGGAGCTGTTACATCTGTTTGGAGACCAAACACCCTGTGGGAAAGGGAGAGACATTAAAAACAAACAGAACGTGTTTTTTTGGGAAGAAGTCAGTATATAACGGTGAGTTGTGGCAAGGCTGATCGTCTCATTGCTAGCAGCCTCTCCAAACGGAAGCCATTTGAAATGTGAGCATGGAAACGAAATCTGGCGAAAAAAGGGCATTTCTGTTAAATGAAATCATGTCGGCTGACGTGTATTCTCCTCAAGAAGAAGGTTTTCTTTTTGTTTTGGCTTTGTTATTTTTTGAGAACTGATTATGATACTGTATGTGAGCTGCTAAACACTTTTCAGTATTGGGGATCGAGGTTGTCTTGTGTTGGGTGGGTGAGGAATGATCATTTTCACAGCGGGATACCAACAATGGTGTGTACTAAATAGTCGGGAAATGGATGAGAATTAAAAACAAAAACAAAAAAAGTAGAACAACAAAACATTGCTCTGAGGTCACAACCATAAGCCGCCCCCCCCCCCCCCCCCCCCCCCCCCCCCCCCCCCCCCAAAACCCCCCCCCCCCCACCAGACACTCCACCAGTGAAAGGAAGCTTAAGGAACAGGAGCAGACGTGAACAGAGAACAAAAGGTTCAACCAAAATCGAGCAGATACAGACCTCTAATGGAAAATAAGTTATTGAAAGAAGAGAACGAGGCAGAGACGGAGGGAGAGAAAGAGAGAGGGCAGGAAGTGAGGACAAAAGTAATATTTATGAGATCTTTTTTGTACAGATGTGTAAAAGAAGATGCAACAGAAATAACTTTGATGATGCTATTTTTTTATTTGCTTGGTCACATGCCTCCCATGTCTTTCAAATTGTGATTCTGAGAGTGTCTGTAGAACCAGTGGATATTGCTGTAGTTCCAAATGTCTCTTTTTTCTTTATTCCTTTCTTTTTAGACAAATCTTTCAATAAAAAAATGTTGTAAACTGCCCACACTAATCTTCTCTTTTTGGCAGATGCACGGCTTTACCACTGGAGGGCACTGTTGGAAATGAAGGGTTGACTTATTAAACAGTCGCGGTAATGTCAGAACAATGTATGAGTGATGTACTTCTACTCTGCAGCAGTGGGGAATGTAATTAAGTATATTTACTTCATTTCTGTACCTTAACATGCATTGTACATGTCATGCATCTGTACTTAAATTAACTACATTTACTCTCACCTTCCCTGCACAACAGGTATCAGCAAAGTTTTTCTGTGTTTTGGATTTACACCTATCTCTTAGCTTTCCCTTTCACCATCCACATCCAGGGTTTCTCTGACTAATAACATGAACAGACATGTGTAGTCCATACAGAAAAAAAACAAATCCAACTCACATTCTATTTCATTCCCTCTTATCAGCCATCTCACTCACAGTGCTTTTCAAACATAGTAAGAAATCCCATATATAAATCCCATAAATATGCATTGATTTACGTATTATCTTTTCTTATTTTTAGTGTAAACCTCCCTTTGTGGCTCCCCCCTTGAAGCTATCAATCATATGGTTGAGATAAGATAAATGTACCTTTTATTTGTCAAGTGATAAAGTAAACATGCAGTATTAACACAGACATATAAAAACAAGGGCAATACATACATAAGGAAATAGAAAAATAACATAAATATATACAGTGTAAACAGGTTAGAGTGTAACTGGCAGTTCACAAACAAACATTTGAAATATTACAGTCAAGCAGATGCAACAAAGTTGTTTACAGAATGTTCTGTATCCTGAACAAATTTAAATGCAATGACTTCATTTATTTTATTTAACCATAAGAAAACAATGGCAAATTCCACATTCATTCGATTATTTATTAAGGAGGATTTCATTCAGTAACTATAGAGAACTGTTGTGTCGTTGTAGTTTCAGTTGCATAGTATAAAACAACACACAGTACTATCATTTCAGTGGTTGAAGCAAACGCATACAGTGCAATTACATGTTTAACAGAACGTACGTGTCCGCACAGGGAATATGTCATGCTCTTTTTCCCTGAGGGGGCGTCTGTGTTTGCATGTGAGATCACTAAGTACAGTCTCACTTTACCATTATCTAATTTTGAAATTACACAGTGTAAAATGCCAGAGTGTGCGTAGGTCACCACAGTGTCCGTCTTTTAGCTGTAACACAGTTTCCCTTTAGTGGACCTCAAAAAACACCAAAGGTAAAAGGACCCAATACGTTTCCCTGAGGTACAAAATGAACTACATTGATATTCTTAGTTAACATCTCAGGATTGGTAACTGAAACACTCTCCAGTTATGTACAGGATCACAGCATCCCCAGGCTTTGAATGGAAGATAATTTCCTGTGTAACAAACACTCTCAGTAGCAGGTGCGGATGAGGATGATGAAAAGCACGATGACCATGACGATGGTCAGAGCTGAAAATAAAAATATGAGGCCGGCAAAGACGGGGTTGGTCAGAGGCGTGATGTGTTTCACTTCAGATGGGATCATATTGGACAAACTCAGCATGTAGCCCAGACTCCAACCCACATTGGTGTCCTTCACCTGATCAGAGGAGGGGAGAGAGGAGACCAGATCAGAAAAGACCAGACCAGACGAGAAGAGACGAGAAAAGACAAAATCAGATGAGCAGAGACGGGACAAGGCCAGAAGAGAAGGAAAGACACCAGTAAAGAAGAGGCGAGAGGAAACAAGGCCGGAAGAGAAGAACCAGATAAGAAGTGAAGAGACAAGAAAAGAAAAAAACAGATGAGCAGCAGAGAAGGGAAACAAAACAGTCAAGAAGAGACTAGAGAAAAAAAGACCAGAGGAGACCAGTTGAGCCCAGGTCAGAAGAGCGAAGATTGTTTCCATTTTCTCACTGTCAATTTTGATGTGAGCTAATTCATCACTGTGCATGTCCATAGAAGTAAAGAATGTCTCGTAGCTCAATCAAACGGTTTTACAATTTCAGCTCCAGGGCAGAAGATGAGTCACAACACCCAGAGAACACCACTAGAAAAAACTCCCAGTGTGTCTGTTGGGTGCTTTCCTCTCGTCAGACCTTTGAACCATGGGACTCCCAGATACCCCCAGGGAAATACACAGCTCTGCTCAGCACACTAACCCTCTGTTGGTGGGCGTCCTACTGGGAGCTGTTGAGGGACATTCTTGTCTATAAGCAAACTGCCCTACAATTTGGAAATTGCCGCTGTAATGTGGCGACTCTTGTTCGAGCGACTCTCTTTCCATGACTCACGAGTGACTGAGTGTCACAGGCCCGGGACAGTCCATCATGAAAGTCTGCTCTGTGTCCTCAGGGCAGCCCGCAGCGATACATCGCATGTCTTTCACTCAGCACTCAGTATATCAGCCATCCATCTTTAATGAGTCCCAGTGGGTGGTTTGATTTCCACTTGTGTAAGTTAAAGATCGTTAAGAGCATGAGTCACTGGTGACAGCTCAACTCTCTGCACTTTACTTTCTCTGATACATCCACATGGGTGTTTTCAACAACGCTGTTGTCCTGCAAGAATATGGGGCGTAGATGATGAATACAACGGCTGTACCAACCTCTTTCTGGAAGCTGATGTCCGCCCACGTCTCTTTGTCAAACTTGTAACCGTCTGCCAGCAGAGCCAAGACGTAGTGAGCTGCATAGCAGTAAGTCTTCAGGTATTTGTCAGAGATCCAGTTCTTTTCTTTTTTCAGCTAATAGCAAGAGAAACAAATATGTCAGTTAAGCCTGTTATTATGAAGATTAATGACACAAGAACTTTATTTTCAAATGAATTTTCAAATGATTGATATTGGCAAGATATGAACTGTAGTCATAGTGAAGATGAAACGATAACACAACAGTGAGCACTTGTATTCATTTACAACTTCACCTATTTCATCACATTCGTGGGTTTTAGGCATTTGTCTGTAGTAGCACTGACTTGTCTCTTTTACAGTATGTTGTATTTATTGGCTAAGCACCTTTATAAAATGTTGCCTGCTGCTGAGGCGTAATATTTTGAAATCAACACAGAGAAGAAAACATGGCCCTGTCTCATTCAGTGATGTCAGATCAGGTCATTTGCCTGAGGAAATTAATTCTCTATCTATAATTCACAGTTTGACTTGTCTCTGCTTTTTGTTTCATCTTTCCATGTTGGTATCTTAACCTCTGTCTGTCCATCACTCTTTTCCTCCCTTCTTATATTGTTCCACTCCTGTTGTTTCATTCATGGCAGAACTGTTTGGAGAACCTACCTCATACCAATGCGTGTGGCAGAATTTCGTCACTGACGAGTTGAACTGATCTATGTCTGTAGTGCCAGTGTGCAGCACAGCTCGAGCAATGTAGAAGAATCCAGCGTACGCCTGCAGGAGCAGCAGAAACGCAGAGTCAAAAATTTTGCTTTGCGGCTTCACCTGCCTACACTTGCGTGAGATAGATTTGCACTGTGCGCTACCATGAACTCTCCGGTGACTGGCGGCTGCTCGACCCCGTTGAAGGAACAGTGGCCTGTGGAACAGGTCTTGAAATCAAATATTGACTTCACTATGCTCCTGCACTTCTCTGAGTCAGGGGCTCCCAACATGAAGAGGTCCTGGTCTGGGTTGTAGTTTGCTGGCTTCTTGGTGCACTCTGTGTTATAGATGGTGGAGGCCTTCAAGGTGGTGTTTAAGCCTTCAGGGTAGCAGGGGTTCAGAATGCGTGCTGGGTCACTTGATTGCTGGAACATTGAGTAGAGTAAGGAAATGCGAAAATACTGTGGATTATCATCAATGTACACATGTAACTGTTAATACAGGGAGGAAGCAAATATAATGAAGATATACTGTACATTGAATAAATACAGCACGATTAGAGAACAAGAATTGATTAAAACATTACATTAAATAGCATAAACATAACATAACATGATATTAAGCTGAATTACTTATTTATGTGAATTACACATGATCAACTAGAGATCCAGAAATACAAGCCGGAGGGTTAACACTTGATATTAGGTTCCAAATGTATGACCTTTCATTACATTTTCTCACAATGTAGCATATTTCTCTCCTGCTGAAAACTATTAGTTTCAAGAATGAAGCTGTAAGCGACCAGAAATAATGCATTTCTCAGCGACGCGCCTGACGACATTTACAGTCCAATCAATATCCTTAATGACATAATGCATCCTGGACTGGTTTCCCCTTGCCTGTTAGCAGTTGAAGGACAGCAGTGTTCACTAATCAATTCTTTAATAGGCTTTAATGGATTTTCACATGGACATGCATGCATGCAAAAAAAAAAACAACAACACACACATATTTTTAAAGACAAAAAGCTGTGTTACCTTCACTATTTTGTCCAGAACACGCTTCTCTGCCTCATTCTTGCCATAGCAGAGGAAACTGTGAGTGTACACATTGTATGGGTATCCGTACAGTTTGACAGGCATGTAGTCGGGCCCTTTGAGATCGTCCTGGACTGCAAAGGCTATTTGGGTGGATGCTCCACCAAGGTCCATGGATCCAACTGTCTTTGCCCCCTCAGGGACCACATAGGTGTTCCACAGGTTTTTCTGCAAGTAGAGAGGAAAGGAATCATATTAGTTAAGCAGCATGCAAGTAAATATTTACCGAGACAGAGCAGACAGATCAACAACGGCGTCGGACCTCCAGGAAGTTTCCCATGACATAGTTGACGGTGATCCACCCGTATAGACCTTCCTCTTGACCCGTGATGATGGAGGCGTTTTGGAAGTCGAAGGGCAGAGAGCGCAGGTATTCTCTGAGATCTTCCAGGATTTCATTTGATCTCTGCTGATCCTGCTCACTGATGGTGAAAAGAAGAAGAAGAGCTTTTACTCTGAGAGGCCGTCGAAAAATCAAGAATATTCAGTGATATAGTCTGACTTAAAAAAAAAAAAAAAAAAGTGAAAGTGCTCTGTCATTATAGGCGGTGGTGAGAGAATTTCCTGAAGCTTTAAGTCAGTTTGACACTTTCTTACTGCACCAGTCTCATCCCGGCTGTGGCTCCGAGAAACAGGGGCGTGGTTTTGTGTTTTTCAGCAGGAATGGCCTTGGTGATGTTAGCCATGCACTCTTTGATCGCTTTCCATGAACTGGCATCTTTCTGAGCATCAACTTTCATCTCGGAGATGCCGTCACCTGACATCAAGTTGAGTGAAAACAGGATGTAAGTAGCCTGAGTGCACAGTCTTCTTAACATTTTTAACTGGTTATAGGATGGACTGCATTGTTTTTTTCCATATGTTCTATATTGTTTAGAATAGTAGAACACATACCAGAAACTTTGCATTCCATTATCTGTGTCACGACTCCTGTTTCATTCTGTTTCTCCCCGGGCCACTCGTAGAGGTACACAGTGGACCGAGATGAACCCGAATCTATCACTATCCCATACTGCAGAGGAAATGAGAGGAAAATAAAATCACATTACAAGGTCAAATATTTTCTCTGATCGCCCCTTTTTCATTTTGATGTTGATTATCTGACAAACAGTCCATAAATGATGAATGTGACACCCACGCACCCAACTCCAAACAATCCTGTAGCACCCCTTTAAAAAAATACACATGGTCCATCTGGACCTCCATCAACCACCCAGCTAACAAATGGAAACTTCTCCCCATGAGCCTCACATCCGCACGGTGTCTGCTAACACTTTCAAATATGTCAGTGTTTGTTTGTATACATATCTCTTTCACTCTGCCCGCATCTGCATGTGTTCCGAGTCCTTTAGGAACATTTTTGTGAGAACATTTGTGAGAACACTCACCTCTAGACTGTATTCTTGGAACGCCCAGGAGTCCTGGATGATAGCAACAGCAATGAGGGCGGCGATGCTGGCCAACAGCAGGAGCAGCACGCTTGCTATGCGACACTTGTACGCCATTTCCTGTCGGAAAGAAACAGCTTTTAAAACAAGCAAGCAGCGTGGTTCAGGCTAAAAGCCCCCGGTTCTGAAAGTGGAGACGTTTCAGAAAAGTGATGATGAGCAATAATAAAGACACTTTCTTTTCCCTGAATAAGGAAAATAACATGGCAACATTATTGATAGGCTGGACAATATCACCATTGTTAACAAGTACATACAAGCAATGGGGAAAAAAACTCAGTCAGAAAAAAGGTTGTGGAACATTCAGTTTAAAGTGTTTTTACAGTTGAAATTGACAGAGATACTTTAACCCTTATTATGTCATTCTCATCATTATCACAACTAATGTCAACAGATAAATAAACAACACATCAACATAGTCAACAGTGGTGACACTACACATTAAATCGTGTCAATGCCTGTGATTTTGATCCATCCATAAATTGTCTCGTGTTAAAGTCCATGTATATTATGATCGTTACAGAGTTGTTACGTCTGTGGGAAAATCTTTCTGACAAGATATTTCGGTGGAAATGGATCTGCAGCATCTTTTCAAGGGTGAGGATGATGTAATAAAATAATAATCCCCATGTTGATATCTTTATCAAACTCCATCATTCGATTTCCAGGCTACATCTAGTAAAAGGCCTCAGGAGATGCAGCTTATCCAGCACTTTGCTTCCCCAGATTATTAAATGCAAAGCTAATGACTCTGACTCATGTAATAGATTTTTAACGATGAACATTAAATGGTTTCTACATTTTAAACATTTCACATTAACGCCGAAGGGAAAGTTCCATATTGTAGTCATTTAGATGCAAAATTCCACCTCAGTGTGTCCGATTCAGTTCATCTTGGGACTCTTCTTTGATCAACTGATGCTTGGACTCAGCTATTCAGTACTGACCAAAAGATCTAGAACAAACAATCGCTGGGCGGCACACCAGGAAAAACTCTGAGGAAGACAGATGTTGTTTCTAATCATAGCCAGAAAGTTCTCTCTTTGAGTTTCCTGTTGAAACTAAGTAACAGGAAACAGTGTGATGTGCCAGACCTACCATGTGTGCATTGAGGACCGCTGGTCTCAATTAGTCTTAGTGATGTCCAATATGTCTGCAATTATAGGTCACGCACACACACACACGCCGTCCTTGGGCATCAGTGAACAGTATCCCCGCCATCCTTGCTTTAACCTGCAGAGAATGCCCCGTCATGTTCTATGCTCTAGGAATTAAGTGTTGCGACATCATAATTGCCACCTTCAGGATGATGTAATGCTGTGTCAGCTGTGTGTTATTGTCACACTCTCAAACTGTTGGTAGTAAAAACACCTCCGAGCTAATGTTTGTTTTTGTCTTAAATGGTGACAACGTGAGCAACGTGATATGGCATCATGTCTGTCAGGCAGGCTGATTTCAGTCTGCATTTTTGTTTTGTTTTTTTACAGTAACTTTGAACTTCTCCGTATTGAATCATAACTATGATTATAAATTGCAATCCCTGTAGTCACTCACAGACAATTTAAAGTGAAATAATTTCTAAATGTGAAAAAACATATGATGCCAAAACGTGCGTTACCTTAATAACTTTGCGTCATTTCAAACCTTATCTACACATCCAGTTCTTTCTGAAAGATGTGCACTGTTTTTGTTTATGTTGTCTTACAACATAAAGTATGTCAATATATGATCACGTTGATATACTTTCACACAACTTCATAGGATATACATCCTTTTTTCTGCCGTGTCAAGTGACATGATTACTGCACTAGATAAGACACATTTGGATTCATTTATCTCACACACACAGTGCTCTAATCTGACTAATCTGTCTCCTTGCAGAATAGTCGCTTCTCACTCCACATTTGTGTAAAGGTAAACAAAATACACAGCGCTTCCAAAAACCAGAAGAACTCATAGTTGTTAAAACAGTTTCCTTTTAAACACAGATTGCACACACATAAACCTACAGAACACAACAACCTGCCTATAAAAGACATCCATATGGACACACTCATTCATAGTGGCACGTGCTGTTGTCTCTGCCTGTAGAGACCGGTCCTCGTGAGGAAAACTAACACACCCATGCAGAGAGTCATCTCACACAATGAAGCTCATTTACCTGAGTGAATGAAGCCTTGGAGCATTAGTGGCTGTTGAAGGAGAGGAGGAAGAGGTCTGTTTGTTTCTTACCTTAGAGAGTTGTTAAGCTGAGAGAGAGTGAGAGGACTCTGAACTGGGTATGACAAAACACAGCAAGTAACAGAGAGAGAGAGAGAGAGAGAGGAAGAACAGGAGTGGTGTACCCCAACAAAACGCAGGAGTGAGGGAACATGGGAGGAGCAGTTCATACAAACTCCAGCTCTGGCCCCGCCCACCAGAGCAGCCAGCTGAGGAAGTGCAGCTGTAGAGAAAGAAGCAGGGCTGATCCTCCTTCTCCTGCCTGTGTGTAATGATTAAACATAGATACACTTAATTGCGACTATGCATGAGACAATGTGAGAAGCGAGAGCGGAGCAAATGCCTGTGAGTTAATTGACGTAATCAATAAGATAAAGTGCAGAGTGGCTGAGTATCGGCTGCACGGGGTTATCACCAAGTCAGCTCTTATTAGATTAGACCTGAACCGAGGGATGGTTGTTTATTCACATTCCAGCAAACAAGGCAAATAGGTCTGAAGATGAAATGTAAATGCATTGTTAGACATTATTAGTGTTATCAGTAATAGTAGTAGTAGTATTAGTAATGCAGATGTAAAATCCTGTTGAGACATGAGTGTTGGGATTTTGAGTAGTCCTCTGTTTAACGATAGAAACATGTTTTCTTGTCTTCCATACACCGAGCCACTTGGTGCACGTACCTATTGAACAGTCACTTCTGTTTGCTCAGATGTGTTATAGCCTAAAGTCCTTAGTTCCTGGACTTTAAAAAGGGTTCAAACCAGTTTGTGCTGTGCCAGAAAGGCCCACCCTTTTACCCAGACAGTCACACAGTAAGTTTTGCGTTCAGTGCTAAATCTGAGGCTATGTGATTGTGAAAAGCCTGTTGGCAGATTATCAAGGCAGCAGGGGCAGGAGAGACAATGACAAGCACAGGATCAAATGTACCAACAATCATGGACGTGTTGATATTTGCTAACTCTTATTCCCATGGTAATTGTTACAGTTCAAACTATGAGTCATTTATCTGTCTGTCAAAGAGCAGCTCTACCAACAGAAAATTGTACCATAATCCTGGATGTTTGTTTTGTTCCCAGAGGCAGTCAGCAGAGACCCAGTGTGAGCTGTGTTCAGGTATGTGCGAGTGTTTTTATACGTGCAGGTGAACGTGTTTGAATTTTCCAGAACTTTCTGGAAAAAATTTTAAAATCGTTGCATTAATATAAATTAGCTCTTGGGTCCAGATCAGCAGTCAGGATGTTCCAAGCATCTCAACGTGCAGCTCCGGAGTTTTCAAAGTTAAAAGGAGCCAGCAGCATTTTCCAAACATTTCCATCTTAGCAGCTCTGAAGCCCATTCAGAAGTCAGGCGTTTTAAAACAGTAGTGCGGATGTAACTTAGGTTGTATCGTATGGGAGGAAAAATAAGCAGCATGTCAAGTATGAAATATATTTTTGTTAATGTTGAACCACATGAAACAGTCATATCTGTAAGTCACCAATGATCCCGTTTCAACAGGGTGATAAATTGAATTGTGAAACTATGTCTCGGGGCTAACTGCAGTCTACTAAGAGTTCCACTCTGCCTGAGTGAAGTCAGCCTGAGGCTGCAGGCGTCTCTGAGCTGAGAAAACTAGGAATGTGAACGACACTCGAGGGTGTGAGGATCTTGCAGCTGCTCCTGCTTTCTCCCAACTTCATGTCTTTTTTCGTATTTTTGACCTGCACTTATTAGTCATATTCATTTCATTGTTATATGGTAATTTGTTCCAAAACTGTAATAGCTGGAGTGTCACGGCCGTGCTTCACATCACTGAAGCTGCTTTATGCCTAGAGCAGATTTCTTAGCATTTCAGCATGTGGGTGGTATTTCACCATCTACAAAGAAGACATTGATGGAAAAGTGAATTTCCCACATCTGTTTAGGTTCATACACATCCTTCAAATCTGTTCCCATGTCATCGTTTCATCTCTTTTACAAACTAAACCAACAATGAAACAAAGGATTAAAAGCATAAAAATGCCTTTGTCGATGTTGGTTTGAGTCAAATAGTAAATTATTAATTAGAAATACAATCGATGCTTTAACATTCTGCACTGACTCATTTCATTGGCTATACATGTACTTTAGGTGAAATGTCAATTGAATGTTAATTTTTCCATCACCAACAACTGTAATTTAAAGACATATAATCCCTTTTACAAAAGTATTACAAAGCATTATCTCATATTTTTGATCCATAGGATGATACATCCTTTTTGGAAAAATGCACCCACATTACGTCAGACTTTGCGTTCTGTACGTCTCAACCCGAGCTGTAGTGGTCTGCACCCTTCTTAACGTTTCAGTGGGTGCTCCGTCATTCCCACAGCACTTGCAACTGTACATTACGACCAGTAATAGTGAGCTGAGATCTGGAAACCTGCCCAGAGAAGTTCTTGCTAATTGTGAGGGTGCCTCCTGTGGTGCTTTCAGAGCGCACTAAACACCCCCGCCACATGCCAGAGAGGAAATGCTGTGGCTGTGTAGTAGCCAGATCAATTAGAGGACAGAGGCACTTCAAATCTGAACCCTCACCCGGGGCTACAACGGTCAAATATCACAATTTGAGTATTGGTTGATAATGGGGTCCTCTGTCTCTGTACTCATATCTCTCTCTCTCTCTCTCTCTCTCTCTCTCTCTCTATTTTTGGCGAACGCCTTCCGCAATTACAGTCTTACAAGTCTGCTTCTCATCCATATATGTAAATACAGTCTGTTTGATGTATTCCGTGATCAAAATTATTTAGCTGATCCATTTCCATACTAATGGAATACAATCTTTAATTGAATTCAAGGAAGGCTGCTTTCAAACTCTGGTGGGTCAGTGCGGTGGTCAGATGGGAAGCTGCAACATGGAAAAATCTGGACGGAACCGGAGGGGAGGTTCTTCTGGGAATCCCACTGGATGTGGTGGGAGGAAGGAGAGTGGTCCCCCTGATTGTTAACTTTTACTGGCCAATGTGACTCTTTGATCAACCAATGGCCAACTCCCAATAGACCATTCACGCTAAAAGTGATAAATGATCTCCCGTACCATTATCAGTATTTGCAGTCCTGTACAGTATGTTATAGCTCTTCTCTTGAATTGCATGATTTCAATGTTGTCTCTCATGTCGTGTCTTATATTGTGCTGTGCCCTGTCTGGTCTAAATCTACTTCAAGTGCAACTAATGAAGCAGAGTGTGGTCCATGCAGGACATGTAGGAGTCATGTGCTCAGCTTTCAGCTGCTGGTTTATGGGCGCTCATCAGTGACCCACCAATCACAGCCCATTCTCTCCCCGAAGCAGCCCCTTTAAATATGACCTCATCCTCTCTGATCCCTGCTCAGACACACTGCCACCAAGGCCTGCTGCCGACAACTTGCCTCCACCTGCCCCGCCTGCAGCTTTTAGCACAGAGTCCAAAACCTGGTTGTGGTAAAAGCTCATTCGTATTAAACAAACACACCTTGGCGGCTGCGCCCACTGGGGGGTTCTGAACTTGTCCCCTGTTTATTTGAACACTGCTCAGGTAATCCAGGGCATATCCAAAGAATGGAGCCTTCAGCCTGCTTTGTCGTTTCATCTCCTCATATTGTGTCATAATGTTATGCATCACATCTCATTTCATCTCAAAATGATGCACTGCTAATTAGAAGCCCCTGAAGATTTGTATTGTATTTTGTTAACCAATGCCAGTGTCTAATCTCTGAACTATGTACTGCATGACCAGAAGTACATGCATGTACACATGCATTATGCATACTGGGGAGTTATGCCAGAGACCCATCAAGTCTCTAATGTGTGGGCAGTTTGGGCTGGTGCACTTTAAATCCAGCCCTCTGCATTTCACATCTCCCTCAGTGGCACCCATCCCCTCATCCACCTCACCCCTAACACAGCATAGCCCACGTCATGTGCTAACCACTGTAGAAAACGGTCTGCATGGTAGTAACAGCCATAGTGTAGTAAAGGTCCCTATACTGGTGTCCAGAGACACACTTAGGGAAGATGTAACACAACCCTGACCATTGCACAATAAGGCTGGGAAATAACACTCATCACATTGGTATTGGATTTTTAAAAGGAAACACTTATCCTAATAGCACTAATTATTCTTCGAAGTGATCACAGCCCAGTTTAACAAAAGCAGTAAACTGCTAAGCATGTAACATGACCGTTGATTGTCTCAGGGGTAGCTGTGACTTCAGATTCATTTATGTGCTGATGACTGCTGGATTTCAATGATTTCCAATGTGGGAAGTGTCTTCATGTTAATCTGATATGCTGAGGCCATTGTGCAGTGAACAGTGGAGCTGACATAATTTACTGGACCAGACTTCAGTGTTGATTGTTCACTTAGGACGTGAGTATAGCCAAGCCTCAAGTTTGTATGTTTTTTTTTGTCTCTTTTAAATGAGATTAATAGAAACAAATGAATTGAATTTATCTTTTTTTTTGTTTTTTTTTTTGTTTGTTTGTTTGTTTTTTTTTTATCCTGGTGCAGTTTGCGGCCTCTGGGGGTTTCAATACAGCAGAACCAGGAAAGTCCATTAGCATCTTCCCAAAGTGGTTTCATCAGTGCCTGTGTGATTATCACAAAATGATTACTGGACAGATTACTGCAGAATTGATGACCTGTGTGAGAGAAGAACCCATTGATCTGTGGTGTTGATCCCAATTGGGGCTATTGGGTGAAGGCACAGTAAACAGTACTCCAGTAGAAGTCCATATCCAGCATACAAATATAGTAACAGTGTCTCATAGCAGTACACTGTAGTATATTTGACCCAAAGATATATTGGCCATGACAGGCCAGGTCCTATAGAGTATCTGACGGTGTCAGTAACAGCAACATATTTCTGGATGAGGGTCGACCGATGACAACTGCTGGGGTTTTTTAACTGATGGGAGATGTGACAGCTCCTCCCCTGTCAGCATGTGGGACAGCAGCCTCTTGTGGACAGATCAAGCAAGTGCAACACTAGAGACATTCCTCACCCCTGAAAACAGCTTTGTGAGGCGTGTCAAGATACATCAAAAAACATGTCTACTATCATTAAATATTCCTGTATGTATGCTGTTACTGAATGTTTTATCTGGTATCAATCAACTAAGAGATGAAATGTTGGATTAGAGCTGATTAGATTAATTTACTAAAACTTTCTGGGAACAATGACAGAAGACTCGCTTGAATTTAAAAAGCACCACATGACAACAGAGGGCTTATTTTTCATGAAAGAAGATTTTTAGAAATCCTAGTAGAAATGGTTCCTACATTTATAGATATGTGTGTTATTTTTTTATTGATGTCACTACGATTCTTTCACTAAGAATTGCTGGAAATAATATACATAGTAATACATGTTTTCTCATAGTTTTTGTAGTACTACAGTACCCCATATTAAAAGTTATTTGAAAATGTGCAAATAGTTTTTTATGCATAATGAAAAATTCATTCATTTTCATTCATCGGCAACTGCTTTTCCATTACTGGGTCGTGGAGGGTGCTGGAGTCAATCCCAGGTGTCATTGCACAAGAGGCGGGGTCTACCCTGGACAAGTCGCATGTTTATCACAGGGCATAATGAAAAAATATTTCTGTTAAGTCCTCAGTCATAACAATTATTTTTTTTCTTTTGATGATGATTATTTGGAGGTTCAAAGGATTTGTAGATGAACAGAAAAACTGCCAGCATCAAAACCAAACCCACATTGTACTGCTTCACTAAATAATTCAATAAATGTGTACATTTCCAGTCAGACTGTGAAGTGATTGTATCTAAAGGCTGCAACATGGATTATGAAAAATGGAATTTCACACAAAGGAAATTATTATAAATAATTCTTTATACATATGAGCTTTAAGATCTAACATTTAATTCAATGGCCCTACTGAACAATTTGTGCAGTAAAAGCACATATTTTATTCATACAGGTTTCACAGGTCAAGCACACAATCTTATACCAGTATCAGTTTGACAGCATATATACATCCCATGTGTACCATTATGAGTTAGAACTGAGCTGACAGGCCGTAGAACTGCTCCTCTTTTGCCTTTGCTCAACTGCCTGTATGATTGTAATTGTTTGATAAAACACAAGTTGTTTGATGAAAATTATTTCAGTTCAGCTTTTCAGTCAAGTGAGTGAGCAGGACGATAGTGTTGAACAGTAATCAGGGGCTGAGAATTAACCTAATACTGAATCCTTATCTGTATTTATAGAACACCAGCCTTTGTCCTCAGGGATTAAGATGCTCAGAGGAGGCAGGGAGCATAGCATGTTAGTGAAGTGTGTCTGTGTGTGTGTGTGTGTGTGTGTGTGTGCGCACACCTCTTCCGTGCTTGTCATCTTTAATTGAGCGCACAGCAGTTGAGGGAGTGCAGATCTCCTCTCCTCTCCTAAGCTAAGCCAATAAGCCAATACAATAGTACAATATTAAAGACAATTACAATGTATACACATTAATAATTATAAAAAATTATTGAATAAAGGAGTTGTTCTATGGACTATAATTAATCCATAATTTATTGCTTTCTGTCAACATTTTAAATTTGGGCTGATATTTTCTACATTTGTGGAAGAATTCCTCCCTCAAGTTTATTCTAATAAAAAGCCCAAGGACAGACTGGGACTTAAATAATGTAGCAGACATCTCTTCTACACATAGTTTGCCCATTTATGACCAAATATGTAAAATAAGTTGTGTTGTTGCTCTCTTGGGGAAGAACAAATTGCATTATGGGGCATATATATTATGTGTAACACTTTATATAAAGTGTAATTTGTGGAAGCAAAAAGGAGTTGAAACAAGCTTTAAACGATTTAACTACTACTTATTAAATGTGATCTTAAATGTGTGGGCCTGATGCATTCAACGGTGTGTCCCCATTCAAGTCAGGCCAAGTCACAAAGCCAAATTCCTTCCCACAGAAAGTGTTTTAGAGCACGTTTCAGGTCATTTGGAGTCGACTGGAGTGGTTTCTGTGAGACATTTTTTTCAACCCCAATGTTAGGGTTAGTGTTAGGGTTAGGGTTAGGGTTTCGGCCGTGGTTAGGGTTAGGGTTAAGGTC
>JAFBJW010000284.1:0-50000 GCA_016785235.1 Pseudorhombus dupliciocellatus
AGTATAGTAGTACGTCATACTACATGAAAGTGTAGTAAGATATAGCATAGTATTACGTCATACTACATGAAAGTGTAGTAAGATATAGTATAGTAGTATACTCTGTTGACTGGCTTTGAAGAAAACAGACACATTTGATCAAAAGAGATATTTAATCCAGCTTCGCTTTCAGACACGATGTCAGCGGATCACCTCCTCGTGCTCCTGCAGGAGGAACCTGCCGACAGGAGGGAGGGGTTAATGAGGCGCCACACGCCTGAGGAGGAGGACGCAGATCAAAGGACGCACCTGGGCTGTCGGCCGTCCTCCTGCGGCTCCGGGGCAGCGTGGCGTCCAGCCTCGCCGCGGACTCCGGCGTTCGCAGCACCTCCTCCAGCAGACGCTGCTCCTCGGCCTTCTCGCTCTCCTGGGGAGTCAGCAGAGCCGGAGTCACGGCGCGTCACTTCACACGCTAGAAACACGCTGAGATAAGAACCTGGGCCGGAGGCTGGGGACCTCGGCGCCGCCCCAGAGGAGTTCTGGGGCCCTGGCTTCTGCTCCTCAGGCGCTCCCGCTCCCTCTGCAGCAGGAGGCCCTGCCGTGTGGCGCGGTACTCCAGGGAGAAGTTGCTGATGGTCCTACAGAAGTCCTCGGCCGCCGTGGCCCTCACCATGGCTCGGGAGTAGCCCAGGAACAGGAGGAACGAGTGGAACCTGGAGGAGCAGGAGGAGTTCCTCAACCACTGTTGGAAACGTAAAGGAGACTCACCTGAGGAGGAGGAGGCGGAGCTGAGGACCTGTTAATGACCCGGCGGTGCACGGCCCGGAGCACCTTCAGCTTCTCCTCGCACTCCTTCAGAATCCGCGGCAGCTGGAGGCGCAGTGAACCGTCCTGAGAGGAGGCGTCGTCTCCTCCTCCTCCTCCTCCTCCTCTCCTCTTCTCGCCCTTTCCTCCTTTCCTCTTCTCCTCTGCCTTGTCCATCACCTTCAGGTGCTCCCATGATGCTTTGCACTGGGCCTCCAGCTGAGAGAGGTTGGACTGGACCAGGGAGTAATCGCACTGTGAAGAGGAGACGCAGGAGTTTGCTCATATTATTCAAGTGTCCTTATTTATTTATTTATTTATTTTATTTATCTGTTCATTATTTTTATTTTATTTTTATTCTTTAATTTGACATTTTAATTTAATTTTTAATTTTTTTTTTACATTTCCGAGCCACTCTAACGCGTACTTTTTATTATTATTATTATTTATTTTTTCCCACGCACCTTTCCAGCTTTGGTGACGGCGCCGATGTCGGAGTAGAGATCCGAGGATTGTGGGTAGAGCTGCAGCAGCAGCACGCAGACGTGGTGCAGCAGGGGCTGCCGGGAGTGCGTGTCCCTCACCTGGGACAACTTGCCCAGGTAACTCAGCTCAAAGCCGCGGGCCTGTGAGAGAGGAAGAAGAGGAAGAGGAAGACGACGCCTCGCTGACACTGAGACCTCCCCCGCGGACGCGGCGTCCCGGCCCACCCACCTTACAGCCGTTGAGAAAGTTCCCGATGGCCAGCACCGTGGCCAGGATGCACCTGAAGGTGTGGCTGGCCGCCAGCTGCTCCATGGCGAGCTTCAGGTGGAACAGAGGCTCGGCGACTTCCTGCGAAGAGGAGGAAGCGTGAGCCCACGGGAGGTGCCGCCCACTCTCGGCCACACCCCCTCGTCTCTTACTCGCTCCAAGGAGTCGAAGTCCAGAGCGAAGGCCCACAGCTGCAGCCTGGAGCTCAGGTGGGAGACGCCCCCCAGCGTGAGGAGGCAGAGCTCGGCCGGGCCCAGGGGACACTGGGGGTTCTGGTTCTGGGCGTCCCTGATCAGAGACAGCTCCTCCTCCGTCGGGACCAGCGTCTGCAGGCGCTGTTCAGGAGAGAGAGAGGACATGGAGACAGACGGCACGATGAAGGACGCGCTGCCTTCATCGAGGAGACGCTACCTGGACGTCCTCTCTGTCCAGCACGCTGCTGTCCATGCTGTAGATGGCGGGGGGGAGGAGCCGCGGCGGCGGGAGGCTGCTCAGGGCTATGGTGATGATGTTGCTCCGCTTCACCGCCAGCACCGACACGGACGCCTGCTTCTGCGAGGACACGCAAAGACACGTCACCGGACCTGACGGCGCCGGTCCCAGGGGGCGGGGCTGACGGGGGTTACCTGGCGCGCCGAGGCCACAGCGAAGCAGGTGCTGCTGCCCTTGGACTCGAACAGGTACTGCAGCCGGTTGGTGTCCACGTCCACCGGTTCCAGTCCGGCCCAGATGGTCTGGGTCCCGAAGCGGGTCGTCCTGGGAAGAGGAGCCAGAGACGGCATCTCCCTCCAGTGCAGCTTCAGGGTGCGAGGACACTGGAGGGAGGAACCTTTGACACACGCTGAGGAGGACACAGGTGAGAGAGGAGGAGGAGGAGGAGGAGGAGGAGGGGGAGGAGGGGGAGGAGGAGGAGGAGGAGGAGGGGGAGGAGGGGGTGCCGGAGGGCCTCGGAGGCAGCTCGGTGACTCGGCCGTTGGACTGGTCCCCTCGTCCTCTGTGCTGTCTTCTTCATCCCAGAGGTCTGAGAAGTCCAAGGTGTTGAGGCAAAGACGTGCAGCAGGTCTGAGGACGCAGGTCCAGGGCCGGTCCAGGTCCCACGCCAGGGGGCTCTCCTTGGTTTGGTCCGCCTCCTTCATCGGACCTAGAGTTGTCTCATGGACGTGACGAGGGAGGTGAAAGTGTCTCTGAGGAGCAGATGGAGGATGAGAGTCGGGAGCCGCCTCTGGATGTCTGTGGACGTTCGCCGCCACGCTCTGCGACCACAGGCGTCCTCTGGGTGGGCGTCCTCACGCCGCTGGAACCTGCAATTGCCTCAGCGCGGCGTCTGTCCCTCAGCCGCTGGGAGGACGAGCTCGGGTCGGTCCAACTCTGAAGGAACGCGTTTCTGTCCAGCTTCCAGAGCGTCCCAGTGCTGCCTGTCCTCCAGCCGTCCCCGTCCTCTCTGTGGGGGGGCGGTGGTTGAGTTGCACCCTTTCCTTTAATTTGCTTATCGGCTGCATCTCGTGTCCCAGTAAACACACTGTCTCTATCAGCCATCTGCGTCTCCCCTGGCTGGACCAGAACCCGCCCTGCATCCAGTGAGCTCACAGGAGGGGGCGGAGCAAAATGAATCGTGGTTAAATGATGATAATAATTAATATTCATCATTCCGGACAGACAGGAAGAGAAAGACTCTTTGACTGAAACTCAGGGTCTGACTGGGCCGCTCTGCACGGTCCACATGGAGACATAATGACGGTCCCTCCCTCGGCCATTAGCCCCCCCCAATTACACCTAATCTGTCCAACAGCGGGGCTCAGGGGACATCTGGACTGCGTGTGTGTGTGTGTGTGTTGACGGCCCAGATAAGGAGGAGGGAAACGTGTAATGGCTCCACTCTGATCTCAGATCAGTTTATGACCCTGACTCTCGCACAAACCGACCAAGTTGAAATTCTTCTCAGCGTCTCATCTCCTCAAAGACAATAACATTCCAACGCAACAATGGCGTGGCAGCCGTGAGCGTGGTCGTCTGAGCGGGTGATTGGCGGGTTCACACAACCGTTGTCCAGATAGAGACGGGGGGGGGGGGGGGGGGGCCCAAAAACCGGGGGGGGGGGGGGCTCAGAAACCCAACAAGTCTGTGAGCCACAATGTGCTTTTATTTTGAAAGTATGTTGAAATATATTTTATCTAATTTAGAAATAATTATCTTAAATATGTATATAAAACATATCAATATTAAAAACTGTGTTCTTTAATGAGAGAAATATTCATTGTATATAATATTATATTTGAAATGCTCAATAAACATTTCCTGTAATTTGAAAGTCCTGAGCGGAAGTCCCCCCCTCCCCTCTCCCTTTCCTCGCTCCCGTGGTGCTGAGGGAACACTCTCCCGTGCACGCGCCTCCCTCGCCTCCTTTCACTCATCCATTCCTCGCGCTGACGTCACAGCGGGGATCCGCCACAATGTCAAGCCGTCGCGAGCAGCGCGAGCTCATGGCGTCCACGCGCCGCCGCGTCCCGGACTCGTCTCCGGTCTCCGTGAACCCGGACCGTGATGGCGCGTGAGGTGAGTCCGCTCCGCTGCTCCTTCCTCCCTCCTTCTCCTCCTCGGCCATAAGTCGTGTTATTGTTGCGCGTGCAGTGAAGTCACAGGCTGTGACGTCATTCCAGAGCACGGTCCACCTGCGTCTCCGCGTGTCTGCGGCACCGTCACAGTTGTTACGTAACGTGAGCGCAGTGATGACGCGTGTGCGCCTGCGTCCAATCAGCGTCACGTGCCATCAACCGCACAGCTCACCTGAGCGCCCCCCCCCCAACAGGTGCATGTGAGCGCGTGAGCCAGGCCAGAGGTCAGAGGTCATGCTGCGGAGGGAGTCCCACGGCGTGTTGTCCTCCGGAGACACGTTGGACAGAGACTGTGAGGTCAGTGTTTGATGCAAGAGAAGAACAGGCTCCGCCCCCTGTCCTTTAACGCTCTGTCTGTCTCAGGTGGGGGCGGGCTGTGTGGGCGTGGCGTGTCTGTGCGAGGCCGGCCCGTGCACGCTGTACTCTGAGGCGCACGCGCCCACGGTGAGCGTCTCCTCGTGTCTCACGTCACCTGCGTGTCCTCAGTCTGGTCACATGGTCAGATGTCCCCTGTCCTCCTGTCCTCAGGACACGCTGCCGTGCGAGCGCTGTGGGAGGAGCCGGCCGGCGGTCGCCAGGTTGTCAGAGGGATACGGCACAGAGGTGAAGTGGGAGGGGCCACGGTTATTCGCCCGTGTGCCTGCACACGTGTACTTATACATGTGGCGTGTACTGTCCCCCTACAGGAGGAGCTCCTGCTGTCCGACCCTCAGGGGGAGAGCGACGCTGACGCCGACATCGAGGACACAGACTGCAGGTCAGTGGCGTGCACGCTAACGCAGCGTGGGCGTGTCTCGCCGTCTAACCCGCCGCTCTCGCCCGGGCCCAGGCTGCAGGAGCCGGGCTCCCTCCAGAGGATCAGCTCGCGGAGGCGCAGGCGTCCCCGGGTCGCGCGGCAGGACACCACGGAGAGCGAGGACGACGGGGGGAGGAGCCACAGATCCCACCGCTGGAGCCTCAGGCTCGGCCCGGACAGGGGCCGGACCATCCTGGAGGTAGAGGGGACGCCGTCGCCCTCAGGGGACAGACGCGTCAGCAGCTTCTCACTCACCTGTCTCTGTGCAGGAGAGCGTGTCCCAGGTGAGGCCGCTGATCCTCTGCCGACCCGACCACACCCCCGGGAGCCAGGCGGCCCCGCCCCGGGGCGCCAAACTGCCGTCAGCGTGGCCGTCCTCCCTCTCGCTTCCTCTCGTCCTCCTCCTGTCTCTGCCCCTCTCCCTCTCCCTCGTCGTTGTCATCGTCTCCTTCCTCCTCCCCTGGGCCAGGGCCTGACCCCCGACCTCTGCTGCACCATTCATTCCTCAAATGTGAAAAGGTCACGGGCGGCGACCACGGCGTGGACCGATGGACTCAGGACCACAGGGACAATATGTGAGAGCGACACGGGGGCGGAGCTCAGGTGGCTGATGACATCACAGAACAGCGTTTCCGTTCATGACACGTGTTTCTTTGATTTGAAATCACACAGAGACCCCCCCCCCCCAGTTTGTAAAAATAGACCTGTCATGTCCACGCCGCCATAGGAGCGGCACGTGTGTTGGGGGGGGGGGGGGGTAAGGTATATATAATAATACCAGGCTCCATAGGAAAACACGTCAAACACGACTATGCAAACCCTCTGCTCCTGTGGCGAGACGTCTCCTGTGTCCTCGACCCCCCCCCCCCCCCCCCCCCCCCCCCCCCCCCCCCCCCCACACCACCCCCCCCCCTCCCTACACACACACACCTTTTCACTGATGCAGGGACTAAAATAAGAGCACGGCCTCATTTCACGAGCAATAGCAGCAGGTGTGTGCCCCCCCCCCAGCTCTGACCTCTGACCCCACATGTCACAGTCCCATCATTTAGTGTTTACGGCTTTGACAATCAGTCCTGCTTCTTCCCGTCAGGAGACGATGTTTCTGTCCTTGTCCCCCGTCCCCAGCTGGTGTGTGTGTCTGTTTCTGTGGCCGATAGAAGATCAATAAAACTAGATTGTATTTTGACAAAAGCAACAACGTGTGTGTTGGTTTCTGTGAGACTGGAGGACGATGTCCCTGACACACCTGTCCACCTGGAGTCCGTCTCAGAGAGTCATCGCGTCCTCGCCCGTCCTCGTGTTAGCATGACCCCACAGGTCGGGTTCGTCCTCATCATTCAGTGGTGACGCCACACGTGCACTTCACCCTGACCCCGACCTGGCAGGCACGTGACTGACAGTCTGTCCTGGACATCGGACGTCCTCCGCTGTCCCCTGTGCATCATCCGGGTCCTGGAGACAGCGTCCCCTTCGTCCAGTCGTCCCCTGTAATGTGCAGAGAGGAAACGTTAGTGCACATCACTGACCTGTCCCCGTCAGCTCGTCCTTCCCCTCGTCTGTCTCTGTCCTCTGAGGGACAGAACCGTGTGAATAGCCGGTAACCTCAAGGTTACACAGCTTTGTCTCTGTTGCCCCCCCCCAGGGCCCCTCTTGCCTCCCAACGCTTGACCCAGATTCTGCCGTTTGGCCGTGGAGGAGCAACGTGATCCCACTGTTGACCCTCGAGGCATTTAATCCTGATCCCGTGGTCATCTGCCCCCGGACCAGGATCCAAGACCCCCCGCCCCCCCACCGCCCAGATTCTTCTCCTGTTTACAACTTAGAGTTGAAATGAAGGAAACAGTTACAGGAACAAACTGTGAAGTCATGAAGAGCTCATGAGAACCAAGACAAAACACATCTGTCTTGTTTGAACCTCATCATCAGCATAATAATAACAATATAATAATAATGCTAATAATAATAATGTAATTATTATTACTAGCATTATTGTTGTTGTTGTCATGTTTACTATTATTGTTGTTGTTGTTGTTCGGGTTGTTATTCTTATTATTATTTGATGAGGAAGAGGAGTGACCTCCACCATCTCAGCAGAGCAGAGGAAACCTTAGATTTTCTTCATCTCGTTCGGATTCAGGCTGAACGGAGCCAGAACAGTGTAGAATTTCAGCGAGCGGCTGGAGAACTGGATCTGAGCTTATATGAGAAATCACTCAGAGGAGGACGGGGACAGGGACCAGGGGACAAGACGACAGGGACAACACAGGGTCTGCAACAATCACCTCCAACCTCTGGACGCTGCAGAGGAGTCAGAGAGGAGGAGGAGGAGGAGGTGAGTGCTCAGGTCAGGATGGTGGTGCCCAGCTCACACCTGCAGGAGGATGAAGGGAAGGAGTTCATGGAGGAGAGGAGGAGGAGGACGTTAGCAGAGAGGCTGAGTCGTTGGGTCGAGCTGGAGCTGCATGAGGAGGAGGAGCATGAAGAGGAGGAGGACGAGGAGGTGCATGAAGAGGAGGAGGAGGAGCAAACTCCAGCAAACAGTCGGAGGACGTTGGCACAGAGGCTGAGTCGTTGGGTAGAGCTGGAGGTGCATGAGGAGGAGGAGGAGGAGGAGGAGGATGAAGAAGAGGAGGAGGAAGAGGTGCACGACCAGAGGAATGAAGAGGAGGAGGAGGAAGAGGGGGAGGAAACTGAAGAAAACAGAGGGAGGGTGTTAGTAGAGAGGCTGAGTCGTTGGGTAGAGCCCGAGGTGCATGAGGAGGAGGAGGAGGAAACAGATGAAGAGTTGGATGAGGAGGTAACTGGGGAGGCCAAGAGGAGCACATTGGCACTCAGGCTGAGTCGTTGGGTAAAGGTGGAGGTGCATGAGGAGCATGAGGAGGAACGTGAGGAAGAAGAGGGAAATGAAGCAGGTGGGACAGAGGAGGAGGAGGGAGGAGGAGAGAGGATGAGTGATGTGCAGGTTAATGAGGACGAGGGGGGAGGGAGGGATGTGGAGGAGGAGAGGGAGGCGACCGGGGGAATAGTGGGAGGAACAAAGGGGGAGGTGGCAGGGGCAGAGGCAAAGGAACAGGAGGAGGGAGGGGCAGTGAGCAGTGATGAAGATGACAGGGAGGATCAAGGAAGGAAGGAGGTGAAAGAGGAGGAGGGAAAGGAGGGGACACAAGCAGAAACGTGTGGAATGGAGAATGGAAGGGAGGAGGAGGAGGAGGCTGAGAGAAAAGGAGCGCTGATGCAAGCAGAGCGATCAGAGGGAGAGGGAGAGATGGAGGGAGCCACAGAGGAGGAGGTGCAGGAGGAGCGCGTTTCAACCCAAAGGAACAAAGACAACTTGTCAGATTCAGCTGAAGCTGATGAAGACTCTGAGGACGAAGGTGAGGACTCTGAAAGACTGGACAGAAACACAGCTGCTGAGGAAGAGGAGGAGCTGAGGAGGGATGAAGATGAAGAGGAGGATGAGAGCGAGAGGCTGACGAATGAGGAAGAATCATTCACAGGATCCCGAGGAGAGATTCAGGAGGAGGAGGAGGAGGAAGAGGAGGAGGAGGAGGAGGAGGAGGAGGAGGCAGGACAAACGATGGACGATGAAGATGTGACGAAGGTTTACTGCAAAGACGATTACGCCTCAGATTTATTTCGCACCCTGACGGCGTTCAGAGACTCCTCCCTCCTCACCGACCTGCACCTGAGCACGGCGGGTGGGCGGAGCCTCCCGGTCCACTCCCCCGTCCTGGCCGCGGTCAGCTCCTTGGTCCGAGACACGCTGAGGGGACGAAGGACAGAAGAGGACGGAGAGTGGACGATGTTTCTGGACCCTGAGGTGGACGCTGAGGGACTGGAGGCGGTGGTGGAGTTTGCCTATTCTGGACAAATATCCCGTCTGGACTGGGACACGCTGGGTCGGGTCAAGGGTGCCGCTCGGACCCTGGGCGTCCCCAGAGTGATGGACATCTGCGCCGAGGACGACTCAGCAAAGACTGGAGGACGCCAGAAGGACAAGGTCTCTGCTGCGGAGCAAAGGACGCTCAGTCTCCTGTCCATCAGACAGCTGTGGGAGGACAGGCTGGGCTGCGACCTCACGTTGGGAGGGGTTGGACAGTCGCTGCAGGGTGAGTAAGACACACCGCTGTCCTCAGAGTGTCCTCAGTCTGGCCTCCACCTGTCCTCCGTCTGTCCTCCACCTGTCCTCAGAGCGTCCTCTTCTGTCCTCATTCTGTCCTCCGCCTGTCCTCAGTCTCAAAGCTTGATTTTTCGCTCCTGTCTCTTTAAGACCCGCCCCCTCTGATTATGACCCAGTCTGTTGTGATTGGTCGACCACCATGGGGGGGCGTGTCAGGCTGGTTCTCCCTAACTCCGCCCTCTGCTCAGCCCACAGGGTCGTCCTGGCCGCAGGAAGCGACTACTTTCGCGCCATGTTCACGTCGGGGATGAGGGAGTCCCGTCAGCGTGAAGTGACCCTCCCCTTCCTGCCGGCGTCTGAGCTGCAGCTCCTGGTTGGCTGCTCCTACAGCGGGGCCCTGCCCCTCAGCTGGAGGCGTGTCTTCGAGCTGACCAGCACCGCCCTCCAGCTGCAGTGTCAGCCGGCCCTCTCCTTGTGTCTCGACTTCCTGCAGGGAGAACTCAGCCCCGCCTCCTGCCTGGATGTGGCGTCCTTTGCGGCGGCGTACGAGCTGGCGCAGCTGCTGGAGGCGGCCGACGACTTCGTGCTGCGCCAGTTCCAGACGGTGGCGTGCACCGTGAAGTTCAGGGACCTGCCGGCCCAGCAGCTGCTCAGGTACCTGACCAGCCGCTCGCTGTGCGTCCCGTCGGAGCTCGTCGTGTTCAGAGCCGTGGTCGCTTGGCTCCGAGCGCGGCCCAGGACCCGGCTCAAGCTCGCCAAGGTGCTGATGAAGACCATCCACTTCCCCCTGATGACCTTCAGGGAGTTCAGGGAGGTGCAGTCCGTCGACCTCTGGTCCCACCGCGGCCTGGCCGAGCTCTACGAGTCGGTGCGCGAGGACTTCTGCTCCAGCGAGGCGGCGCCGCAGAGCCGGTGCCGCGTCTACCTGCCCAAAGAGAGCCTGGTGCTGGTCGGCGGCGAGCGCATCTCCGCGGACCTGACGAGCCGCAGCATCAGCAGGGAGCTGTGGTTCGGGAACTCCCTGAGGAACCACACCGGGATAAAGAAGGCCATGGAGTGGCGGCGGCTGGAGGAAATGCCCGAGCCGGCGAGGTTCAGCCACGAGGTGGCGGTGCTCGAGGGACGCCTGTACGTGTTCGGAGGGAAGAAGTACTACGGCAAGAGAGACACGCTCAAGTCCGTCTGCAGGTGAGGGCGGTTCCTCTGGAACCTGCCGGGGACGTCTCAGTGTCTCAGCGTCTCTCACGGGACGTATGTCCCTGGCGTCCGCAGGTACGACCCGGCCCAGAGCCGCTGGGAGAGCCTGGCGGACATGCAGCAGAGCAGGTGTCTCTTCTCTGCGGTGCTGCTGGACGGACAGGTGTATTCCATCGGGGGACACTGCGACCCGGATCACATGGCCAGCGTGGAGCGCTACTGCCCCGCCTCCAACTCATGGAGGTGAGAGCGTGTTTGACTCACAGAGATGACGATCCTGACTTACCAGCAGCAGACCAGTCATCCTCGTTGACCTCTTGACCTCTCTTCCAGCTTCGTGTGGCCCCTGGACCTCCCTCTGAGCGGCCACGTGGCGAAGGTCGTGCAGGGGCAGATCTTGGTCTCCGGAGGGTCGAGCAGCGACGTCCCGTGTCTGTCCTCCCTGTTCCGCTACCATCCGGAGACAGGAAGCACCTACCTCGCCAACATGGCTCGGCCCCGGGTCAAACACTGCATGGAGGCGCTGGGGCACCGCCTCTACGTCGCGGGCGGAACCACGGCCGGCGAACCCGTGCACGCCGTGGACATGCTCTCCTGCGAGGTGTACGATTTATCCGCCGACACGTGGACGGCGTTCGCGTCGCTGCCCGTCCCGCACGTCGGGGCAGGAAGTGCGGTTCTGGAGGGGAAGTTTTACGTGCTGGGCGGATACAGCCACGACGACTACAGCGACACGAACATCGTCCACCGCTACGACGCGGCGACGCGGCGGTGGGAGAACATGGGCAGGATGCCGGGGCCCAACAACGACATCCGGGCCGCTGTGCTGCGCTTGCCGCCGGGGTTACGTCTGTAGCACGCCATCTAACGTGTCACGTGGCGCCGCCTGAGCTCCAGGGTGGAGACCCAGAGTGAGGCCCCGCCCCCTCGGGAGTGCTTCACCTGAGGAATCAAACCATGCAGTGTTTCAGTACAGGTCATTTTTTACAGTGTAAACGAGATTAGTTGCTGACGAATTCAGTGAATTTGAGAGGTGTGGCTTCAACACAGGCGTCAATGACAGAAGCAGAGAAGAAGTTCTAAAAATAACTAAAGGACTCGTGACCACAGGAGTGTCCCCCACGCTGTCCCCTGTTGTTGAATAGTTCCAATAAAATTGACCCAAAGATAAAAACATGGCTCCAGTTTGTGTCAATATGTCACGTGACATCATCGAGAGCGGGAAGAGCAGGAGCCCCGTGAAGGTCGTGTGTCCACGTGCACCCCGTCTCCAGCTCGACAGGAACCCGAACGCCTCACGGTGAACCAACGTGGGGATGTTTCATCTCGTACCTTCGTCCTCGGTGGCGTCGAGCCGGGTCTCCTTCCAGACCACTCCTCCTGTAAACTCTTTATCAGCGCGTCCTGAGGGTGAGCAGCAGCGAGGCCCCGGGGCCCCTCGCTCTGCTGCAGACCCTGACTCGTGTCCCAGCAGCCCCTGGGAGGATTGTGCAGAGACGTGCATGATGGGAAATCCCGTCCTCACGAACACACACAGAGGGACATCCAGGAGCGCGATCAGAGCGTGTTTATTCAGAGCATCGTGTTCTCACCTCTCACCTCTGACCCTAACTCTGTCCTTTGGACGCCGACAGCTGGAGGCGGCGCTCCGGGGGCAGACGGACAACACACGCCCGGATGTCGGTGACGGCGCCCGGGAGCTTCCCCATGTTTTCCCAGCGCTGCGTGCGGGGATCGAACCGGTGCACCAGCCCGGACTCGGAGTCGTCCTCCTGGCAGTAGCCACCCAGGACGTAGAGCTTGTCCTCCAGGACGGCCGACGCCGCCCCCACGTGGGGGAGGGGCAGGGGGGCGAAGGCGGTCCAGGAGCCGCCCACGGGGTCGAACACCTCGCAGGCCCGCTGATCGCTGTAGAACGTCCTCAGGTTGCTCACGCCGCCGCTGACGTAGAGGCGGCCGCGCAGCGCCTCCATGCAGTGCTGGGCGCGGTCGTGGGCCATGGCGGCCAGGGGGGTGGTCCCCCCCCGCGGGTGGTACAGGAACGCCGAGGCCAGGCACACGTACTTGGAGTCGAAACCTCCGGACACCAAGATTCCTCCGTCGACGGCGGCGGCGGCGAAGCCGCTCAGAGGGCGGTTCAGGGGCGAGACGAAGCTGAGAGACACGGGACGTTAGAGACAGGAACCCAGAGTGCAGAGGTCACAGGTCACGGTCTCACCTCCAGGAGTCAGCGTCGGGGTCGTACGTCTCCACGCTGTCCACGTTGGTGTTGATCTCTTTGTCTCCGCCCACGGCGTACAGGCGTCCCCGAAGAGCCACGAGCGAGAAGTTGCTCCTGAACTCCTGCATGTCGGCGAGCCTCCTCCACAGGTTCTCCTCCGGGTCGTAACTGGGAGAGAGAGACAGAGGGACACAGTGAGGAGGAGGAGGAGGAGGAGGGGGGAGGAGCTTCATCACCTGTGGGCGGACTTCATGATGTCATCCTTGGTGTAGTCGTAGCAGCCTCCGGTCACGTACAGTCGCCCGCCCACGGCCGCCGCTCCGTGCCTGAACCTGGGGCCTCCTGGCACCTCCCCCAGCTGCCTCCATTCCACGTCCCTCACCAGCCCGGTGCCGCTGCGCAGGGCGTGTGCCAACCACAGCTCGCCGCTCGGCAGGCGTGGCCCCACGTCCGGGTTCAGCCGGTCCCCCCCGACCAGAACCAGAGCGTCCTTGGGCCGTCTGACCCGCCACCGCTCCTCCGGCTCTGGACGGCTGAAGCCGAACTCCTTGAGGGCGGAGCCGTAGAGGTCGACCTCGCGGTCCCCGGTGCACTCCATGCGCAGGTTGACGGCCCTGACCTCGCGGAACTCCCGGAACGTCATGAGAGGGAAGCGGACGGCCGCCATCATCCGGCCGGCCTGGCCCAGCCTCTCCTCGGGATCCGCCTCGATCCAGGAGATGACGGCGCGGAAGACGAGCAGCTCGGAGGGCGCGCACAGACCGTCCGAGCGCAGGAAGCGCAGCAGCGTCTCTGCCGGGAGGTCCAGGAACTTGGCGGTGGCGGCCACCTCCCAGAAGTTCCTCAGCACGAAGTCCTCGGCCTCCTCGAGGAGCTCCGCCATCCCGTAGGCGTCGGCAAAAGACGCCACGTCCAGGCACGACTCCGCCTCCATCTCGCCGCGCATGAAGCCGAGGCACAGCGACAGGGCGGGCTCCAGCTGCAGCCGCACGGCGGCGCAGGCCACCTCGAAGACGCAGTCCCAGCTGAGGGACAGCGTCCCGCCGTAGGCGCAACCGAGCACAGCCCGGAAGTCAGAGGGCGACAGGAAGGGGAGGGGCACGCAGGCCTGCCGCGCCTCCCTCATCCCGCAGGTGAACATGCTGCGGAAGAAGGGGCTGCTGGCGGCCAGGACGACCCTGTGACCTGCGGGCACAGAGGCAAAGGTCACACTCGAGCCAAAGGTCAAAACAGCTCAATGACAACAAGTCAACGCACCGTGGAAGAAGGTCCCGCCCACGTCCAAGACCACATCACAGCCCACTCTGCCCGCCCACAGCTGCTCCACAGCGCCCTGAGTGACCTTCAGCTCGGCCCGAGCAGAGGCCTCTGGCTCCTCCTCCTCCTCCTTGCTGCAGAGGTTGAGCACTCTGGCGACCCCCAGCGCTCCCGCCGCTGCCCTGACGCTCGCCACCGTGTCTGCGTTTAGAGGAGCCAGGACGCCGGTGTAGACAAACTCCACCACCGCCCGAAGAGCGGCCGGGTCGACCTCAGGGAGAGACAGCGACCAGCTGCGGGCACCGCTGTCCTCCTCGGCCCCTCCTCCACCCGTGTCCCTCAGCGTCTGCAGGACCACGGTGCTGACGGCGGCCAGGACCACGGCGTGCACGTGGAGGCCGCTCCTGTCCCTGGTGTTCAGAGTCAGGTCTGTGAGAACGGAGGAGGCGCGCAGCTCCTCCAGAGCGCCGAACAGCTGCTGAGGAGACGCTTCGCTGCTGCAAACACGGACGCCATCGTCCTCGACCTCTGACCCCGGGGCCCAGCCCGTCCCTGCGGACAGACCCATCCTGGAGTCATTGTACGCCACGATCCTGCTCAGCTCGCCGTTCTCCTGCTTCATGCCCTCCCCGCCCTCCTCGGCCGCCCTCCTCCTCCTCTCCTTCTCCTGCTGCCACCGCTCCTCCCAGCCCGCGGTCAGCGCCATCTCTGAACTGGACTTTACCGCGGAGCCGCTGAGGGTTTATAAACGCTGACGCCGTCCAGCAACACTTCGGGCACGCCGCACTCGCCAGACCCCCCCCCCCCCCCCCCCCCCCCCGAGATATTTTTAGCCCCCCCCCCCCCCCCCCCCCCCCCGAGGATATTTACTGAGATATTTTTAGCTGCAGGGCGACGGAGCTTCGGTTTCAGACGCCTCCTCACTTCTTTCATGATGAATCACATAAGAACAAAGGAACCCAGGTTTCCTTTCATCTCCGTGGTTTATTCCAATCGTTTGAATCATCTGTTAAAGCAGCAGTTAGTTAGCGCCAGGTTAAATATAACCGTAAGCGTTAGCGTGCAAAGCTTAGCGACACGGTGCAGCTCAACAACCTGATGACATCACCGCCCGCCGCCGGCCTCAGGCGAAGGTGATGAGGTATTCTGGGTAGGCCTGGTCGTCGTGGAACACCACAAACATGGTGGGCCTCTGCTGGTTGTCCACCAAGCTGTCGTAGCAGTCCGTGGGGTCCGTGCCACGAGGAGGCGGGGCCTTCATGTCCGCCTTGCCGACCGTGTACCGGCCCGTGAGGACTCGGGCCACGTACAGTCGCCTGAGGCCGGCTGCGTCCGGCGGGGAGAATCTGTTGGCCGAGTACGACGCATCCACAGCGAAGTAGACGCCTTTCCCGTGCAGGGCCGCTGCGGAGGAGGGGCACAAGGAAAGATGGCGGTCAGCTGCGTGCAGGCCCATGCCAGAATCTCTTTCAGCAACTCTGCGTTACCGTGAGTCCCGGCGTAGTTCCGGTCGAAGCGGTCCTTCTCGATGCAGCTGCACGCCGCGGCCGAGGTGCCGTGGTACAGCGACCTCTCGCCGGCGTCCGTGTTGTTCTTCACGTGGATGCGCTGCCTGCACACGGAGTAGGCGTGCCACAGGTACAGGTTCTGCACGCGCTCGATCTGCGGACGGAACCCACACGTGGTCAGTAACGGGCAGCGGCGGCTCGTGTCCGTGCGACCTCACCTTTCGGATGGCGAACTTGGCCGTCCTGAGGAAACCCTGCGCCACCTCCTGGTGCTCCTGGGAGCCCGGCTGCAGCTCCACCTTCCTGAAGACGTCGGCGCCCATCGGCTCCCAGTGTGGCGGCAGCTCCAGGTCTGAGGCGGGGACAGAGCGCACGTTTAAACACACGCCAGTTCATTCAAACCCTGACACGTGACACGCGTGACCTACCTGCTCCGCTTACGCTCCTCCTCAGTCTGAAGGTCGCCCCCGTCCGCTGGTCGGTGGCCTGCAGCGCCTGCAGGTTCGCTCTGAGCGCCGCCGAGTCAGGGGCCGTCACTTCAGCAAACACTTGTCCGCTGGCGTGAGCGTCCTCCAGGACGAAGTTGCAGTGCAGGCTCAGCTCCTGCCACGCCTCCTGCGCGTCCTGGATGGCCCACTGCACGTGCAGCGCCACCAGCGCCTCCTTCTTGTCCTGCACGTCCTCGCGGAGCGCGTCGTGCACGGCCCTGTTGACGAGCTCGGTGACGCTCAGCACGTCCTCCTTCAGGCCGCGCAGCACGTACGCCGCCTCCCCGCTTCCCCTGAGCTCCACGCTAATCCCCAAACCTCTGACTTTGGCGAGCACCGCCTCCAGCTCCATGTCACTGAGCGCGGACACCTCGTGTACGCTGACCTCTCTCTCCACCAGCTGCCTCCGCAGGCCGTCCTCCAGCCGTCTCCTGACCGCGTCCAGGACGTCTGGAGCGGCGCAGATGATGCTGAGCGCAGCCGGCTGAGACTTCGTGGCGAGGAACGTTGTCTGCGGCACCGCGGATTTAAAACCTCGGGAACATTTGTCCAGCAGCTTCTTCAGCTTCTGTTTTGCGCTTTCTGAAGAAAGGAAAGAGAAAAGACAGCGTGTGTTTCACAGGGGTCGTCTGAGGCTGTAGAGGTCGCCACCTGGTGGCTCAGAGGTGAACTGCATCACATGACCTCACGCTCACCTCTCAGGCTGAGGCGAGGGCAGGACCGCCCAAAGCGACTCTCCAGCTCCGACCTGCAAACACACAGAGACGCCGTTACGCCCCGGCTCCGCCCGCCGCCGCCATCGCTCCGACACGAGTCATTCCAACCTGAACGCCTGGAAGACGTGCGTCTGCAGGACAACGATGCGCACGAGCGACAGCGAGTTGGGTTTCAGGTCCCTGACGGCCGCCGCCATGCCGTCCAGCATGGCTTTAGCCGCCGTGGCAGAGTCCATGCCGGCCATGCCTGACGGGACAAACACACGGTTCAGTTCATGTGGAAACGAGCAGAGCGGCGGCGGCAGAGAGGCTGACCGGTGTTGATGGCGGGGAAGGCCACGGACTTGTAGCCTTTGCTCTCGCACTGCTTCAGAATCTTCCTGCAGTTCTTCTGGATCAGCTCGGGGTCCTTTTTGAAGTCGGCGTGAACGATTTCCCTGCAGCCGAGCAGCCCGGCGCCCGTGGAGCACAGGAGCTCTGCAGGAGTGCCTGCTGGGAAAAAAAAGCACGAGGAACATCACCTCACAGCAACTGTGGGCTGCACAGAATTTAACTAACACGTGCGTTCAGGGAAATCTTCTTCATAGATCAATGTCTTACCTTGTGCAAACTGGGCCTGGACATGGGGCCCCGCCGCCGCCAGGATGGCGTCGGAGACGCCTGTGGAGGAGGGGAACACGGCGAGAATGATTCCCAGGCGTGACGCGGGTGCGTGTGAGAGTGTGAGAGTGAGTGTGTGTGTGTTGTACTCGAGCGAGTTTTGAAGTCCGTGGTGTTGACGATGACATCAGTGCCCGCCGTCACGATGTTGCCCAGGACCATCTGAAGTGTGACTCCGCCCAGCGTGGCGGTGACCTCGCCGTCAGTCCCCGACACGTGGCGGTAAAAGGAAGCTGGCAACATGGCAGACGAGACGTCAGCAGCAGCGTGAGGTTGGAATACGTGACCTGTGGAAGCGTTCGCACCTCGATCTGGATCCGAGTCGTTTCTGAATCCTCTGACGTGCAGCGTCTCCTGAGCCGACTGGAACGCCTGCAGAGACGGGGCAAAGGTCAGACTCCGCCTCCTCGCAGGTCACGGGCCATGGACCCGGACGCCGTGGACTCCTTTACCTTGCTGGATTCTTTGTCCGTGGGGTGAACGACCACACGGAGCAGGAAGGACGAAGTGCCTGCTCGGCTCTGCTCGAACGCCAGCACCTCCTCCAGGAGAACCCTGGAGGCCAGCGAGTGAGGGACGCGCAGGACGGCGCCGGTCCCGAGGACGGGGACGGCCACCGAGCAGAACCCCCGCGCCACGCAGGACGCCAGAACGTTCCTGATGCCCCGCCTCAGAACCTGGGACATTCAGCCGGCGTCAGGGTTAAAGGACGCACAGAGACGACAGAGACACGAGGACACGCACCTGGACTGAGGCGCCGTGCTGCTGCTGGTCCCAGGGGACGAGGCTGAGGAAGACCACGGCTTTAGACCCAGGAGGGGACGGGCCCTCCAGCAGGACGATGTCTCCGGGGGGCGTGGCTCCTCCTGCCTGCTGGCTGAACTGCGCGGTCAGCTGAGGGCCCACCACGTCGTACAGGGAGTGTCCCACACGGGTGGACAGCGGGTCGTGGCCAGCCATCGGAGACACCAGGACGTCCACCTGAGGGACACGTCACCAGTTACCTGAACACCTTCACCCGACACGACGCCAGAGGAGGACGGTTCTAACCTGCTGCGTCTCGATGGTTCCCTGAACGAGCTCAACGGTCACGGCTCCGCCTCCTGCTGTGGCCCCGCCTCCTGCAGCGTCCACCTGCTGCCTCAGGTCTGGAGGAAGCCCCGCCCGCTGCAAGAGGTGGTCACAGGCGTCCTGCAGGGCCCTCACCACCTCGGCTCTGTTGTCTATGAGGACCACCCTGCTCACGCTGCGCCCCCCCTGGGAGGCGAAGCGTTTGACCGCCGTGGCGATGGCGTCGGCACACACGCCCACCGGAACGCCGTATATCCCGGAGCTGATGCAGGGCATGGCCACGGACCGGAGCTCCAGGGTCTCAGCCAGGTTCAGCGCAGCGAGGGCCGTCTGCTCCAGCAGGGGGCGCTCTCTGCCCCCGACTCTCCCGGCCACGGGTCCGACGGCGTGCAGCAGCGCCTTGCACGGCAGGTTCCCGCCCGTGGTCATCACCGCTTTACCCGTAGGAACCTTCCGGATCTGCTTCACCAGCTTCCTGCTCTCCCTCTGGACCTCGGGCCCGCCGGCTCTGCTCAGAGCAGCAGCCACTCCCCCGGCATGGTCCAGCTCTTGGTTGGCGGCGTTAACCAGGGCGTCGGCGACGACTGTGGTGATGTCACCCTGACACACCTCAACCTGGAGCCCGCCGCACGTGTAGCTGGCGGCCGCTACACCGCTCGCCGTCGCTGCAGAGGGAGGCTGGGCCTGCAGCTGGATGACGCACTTCAGGGTCCGGGCAGCTTGAGCCATGTTCTCTCGTCCAGAGGGACTCTCAAAATACCTCGCCGCCCCCGGTAGGTCGATGGTGACTCCGCCCTGAACCAGGGAGTTGAGAAACGGGCCCAGCCTGCTCCGCACCTCGGCCACTTTGCTGGAGCGACCTTGCAGCGCCACGACGGGCCCGGACGCAGACGTGCGGGGATGCAGAGAAACGCCGTCGCAGTCGATGGCGTGGAGCCGCAGCAGCTCCGGCAGCAGCCGCAGCAGCTCTGGGAAGCGCAGCGGGACCGCCCCCTCCGTGCTGGACTGGTCCAGGACCAGCTGTGCGACGGCCTCTTCGAGCTGGGCCACCTCTCGGCTGTGGCCCAGCAGGCACACTCTGCTGCCCGGGCCAAACGCCACCTGAGCCCGGCGCTGGCCTCGGTTCAGCTCGCCGGCCTTGGCCCTGAGCGCCTCCTGCAGCTCCAGGGGAGCAGTGTCCAGGGGGAGCTCCATGCTGACCTCCTTGAAGCTGTCCAGCGTTTGGTTTGCAGGGTGGTCCAGTTGATCAGGAGAGAGGGAGAAGAAACGGAGCTCCGTGTCTCCAAACTCGACCTGCACCTCCTCGCCCGCCCCCAGGAAGCAGCCCAGCTCCCCGGGCCCTCCGTATGCCGTCCTGATGAAGGACACCAGCTGAGGGCTCAGGTTCGACACCCTCCTCTCCGCCACCTGCTTCTCCACCTCAGAGATCCAGGCTCCGGCCCGGAGGAGGTCGTCCACTGACCCCTCCAGCACCACCTGACCCGCACCTCCCCGTGAGCCCTTCACCCCTGGAAAACTCTGTCTCAAGCCGTCCTCGATGTCTCGCCACAGGAGGCGGAGCTTGGCCTCGCTGAACTGACGACGGCTGGTTTGCTTCTCGCCGGACCTCCTGCATTTCCCAGCCGAGTCCTCCACCTCCTTCAGCCGGGCGTCGACCTGCGAGCGTTTACCGACCACGACGGCGTACCCGACTTCGGCGAACACCATCACGCCGTTGGCGGCGTGACGGGAGCGGCAGGACTGGAGCAGAGCTTTGGCCCTGAGAGGCTGGAGCTCAAAGTGGCAGTGGTAGCCGTCGAGGAGCTGCTGCAGCTGCGCTCGCCAGGCTCCGCCTCCTGCTGCAGGAGGAACAGGAGGAGCTGACCTCCTGAACAGCACCCTGCCCTCTTCTGCAAAAAGCTGACCAGTGCAGTGCAGAGAGGCAAGCTCCGCCTCCAGCTCCTCCCATGCCTGCGGACACTCCTTCAGGTACCGGAGGACGTAGGCGTCAGGCCGCAGCTCGCACTCTTCGCCAGCCGGGGGCGCGGCGCCGGCCGCAGAAGACACCTCCTGCTGGCGGACAGAGAGCAGCTGCTCAGTTTCTGACCACTGACCACCGGAAACAGGAAGTGTCTGCACTGACCTGCGGCGCCTGGCCCGGAGCGGCAGCGCTGGGGGAGGAGCCCTGAGGCTCCGGTCTCTCCTGGACGGTCAGCACCACAGGACCAGCAGCGAAGTCCAACACGTGCTCGCGTTTCTGCAGGACTCTCTGCTGGGCTGAGACACAGAGACAACAGTTTCCATCAGCGTCCCACACAGGACGTCACTGGCTGTCCAACAACATGGACACCTGTAGGTGTCTCCAAATCTGTCCTCACAGCGTGGACATGTCTCTCTTGAGCGGACAGGTCATTAACGTGGACAGCATTGAGAATCAAATGAAACGGTAGACGAGCGGAGGGTTCAGTGGGACTGTCCTCTGGGACACTGCTGATCACACTGAGCTGAGCTCAATGTGAAAGTGAAAGTGAGGCGGACTCAGTGGGACAGACATGTCCACAGCTGCTGTCCCCCGGCTCTGACAGGGGGACATGTCCACAGCTGCTGTCCTCTCCCTCTGGCTCTGACGGGGGGACATGTCCATCAGTTTGAGGAGTAGAAGGAGGAAGTAACTGGAGGAGCTGAAGACAGAGTTCCTTTCACTTTCACTATGACACTCCGCCACGCACTAACTGACACCCAGCCGGTCCCGAACCCCCCGAACCTCCCACCCCTCCCCTGTCTCACCTGCTCGCTCGGTGAAAAACACGCAGTGAAGTTTGTCTCGAACGTGCGTGACGCTCCCGCACTCTCCTCCGCCGGACTTGCGGCGGATGGTAAAGTAGTTCCGGATCCTGCGGAGCTGCCCCGCGTCCACGGCGGAGGACACCTCGAAAAAGACGGGGAACTGTCCCGGGGTCTCCATGGAGGGGGACAGGTGAGACAAGATGCCAGGACACTGGACAGAGACACACTGAGCTGCTGGCTCCACGCCCCCTGTCCCCTAGGACCGCCCCCTGGTGTGCACAGATGATACGTCACAGCTAAACACAGTTTCACTGTCGGACCTTCGACTCGGTCACAAGTAGATCAAGTTATTACAACCTGGTTTGACTCACTCGTGCGCCTCTGTGCGTGTGTGCGGGTCAGATTCAGCAGTTGTGTGTTTGTTGAAATGTTCGCTAGCAGAAAACTCACCGTCATTTCCTCCCTCCGCTCCAGGGTGCGTGTTTACGCTCACTGTTAGCATGTAGCTCAGTGCAGTGCTAACGAACAGGCGCAGCCGCAGTCCGCCCCCTAGCGGACGGGAGGTCGCACTTCACCCACACGCCTCACTCAGCGGGTTTTGAACTTTATTGATATTCAGCAAAACAAAGAACAGATCTGAGCCAGAGGTTTCAGGATATTCAATAAACAACAACTATAATAATAATGATTGTCAAAATATTCAGATGATTCACACATCTCAGGAAGACACCACCCACAGAAAGATATAGCGTTAATATAAGACTAAATAATAAAACACACACATTTTAGAACCATCACCAGATGTTCCACCGCGAAGCAAAAACCCAGCCAGCGTCCCAGCACGCAGGACGTCCCTGTCCAGAGACATGGAGCGCGTCCCCACCGTCCTCTGACTCTGACACTTTCTACATGAGGCAAATGAAATTGAACTTTTCCTCCGGGCTCTTCTCGACCCACATGTTGTCTCCGCCCGTCTCCATGGCTCCTGCTGTGCGACCCGTGACATGCTCCGTCCCCGGGGACCACCTGTCGTGGTCCACGTCGTCGCCGCTGACCCAGAACCACTCGCAGATGTAGCGCAGGCCCAGCCAGATGAACTGGGTCTGGGCTCCCTTGGCTTTCTCTTGGACCCAGCTCTGCTGGTGCTGGTCGGTGACGGCGATGAGGTGGTGGTGGTTCTCTCTGCAGTAGTTGTCGGCCTCGTCCCAGGTCATGCTCTCTGTAGTGTGTTCATGCACGTGTGTCGATAAAGTTTGTATTCACAACAGAACTTTGGAAACAAACACCTGTTTGTTTTCAGACCATGTGACTGCACCTGCTCTTGTTCAGACACAATCAAGAAGTTCTGGCCCTGTCCTACTTCCTGTGTCCCAGGGGGTTAGGTTACTGACTGACTGCAGTACTTCACACTGAGTACACGCAGTACTGTTCCTACTTCACTAACTTAGCCCTTATCATGCAGTAATACTACAGCACAATACTACAGATTAACTATAAACTGCTTAGTTTAAAAAGTACTCCGGTGAGGAGGCCACGCCCCAGTATCACAGCTGATGAAAACACGCACAGGTGTATGTGTGTGTGTGAGTGAGCTCGACCCCGCCTCAGCAGCTTCGGGTCAAACCGGTTTGACTCCTGGTCTGAAGCGGAGCTCAGAGACTCGGCTGTTTCCATGTGTGTACAGGTAAGTCTCTGTCGCTTCTCTTCTTCGAGGCACCAAACTCCGTTCAAAATGATGGCGATTTAAAGTACCTCGTCGCTAGCGAACTGAAAGCTTTGAGTAACGCGATGCGCAAACGTGTCAGCGATCGTATGGATGGGCCGTGTTGAATTCGTCTGGTTCGTTTTCACCAGAATCTGTCGTGTTCCGGCTCTTTCAAACTTTTGTTTGGTGACTGCTTGATTAACTCTGCCGGGCGGGGCGGTCCAGTCACGTGACGCGTCTGCCAAAGTGAAAATCTGACCGGAAACAGTTCGCACCACTGATGCAATGTGGGCCGATGTTTTCAGGGTCACACGAATTAACAATCAAACACTAAACACACGGCTGATGAGTCCTGAACACGCGTTTACAGTGCGTGGTGTCTTATATTGATCAATGTCTGAACGGAGTCTGGTTCCTGGGCCAGGCAGGACGGAGGTGAGGGCACATTAAACTTAAGTAAACTGACACTGTTCATCTCAGGTGAAATCATGACCAGTCTGTTTGTTTTTAACTCAACCGGCGATGCTACTAGGACCTTAAATTGCCAAAATATTGAACAGAGTTTGGTTCGACTTGAATGGAACTCACCTTTTGCCCTCTCGTGTCTCAGCCATGCACATGTTCAGAAGAGAGAGAGGCTCCGGCCAGACTCCGGCGGTGCCACCGAGGCCCAGCCAGGAGGTGAGGACACAGTCCGAACAGCTGCGGGACGCTCTGGGCCGTTGATGGACGCCTTGTTGTTTCCAACAGGAGCTGGACCGTCCCGTCACACACAGCCTGAAGGAGGCAGAGACGCCAGCAGCCCCGCGGCGACCGGAGGACAGTCGCCATCTTCAGAACAAGGACAACAACAACGAGGTCACACTGGAAGTAAACGCCAAGACCAAGGTGAGAACAAGAAGTGAAGTCATGAACAGCCAGTTAGTAAAATAAATCACCATGTGTCTGTGACGTCAGAGGAGCGGCCTGAAGGGCGCCATGCAGCAGGTCAACCCCTTCAAGTCGGCCTCACAGGTTGGAAGCTCTCTGACCTTTGAACTTTAGTTCCTGCGCTCAAACATTGATTGAACTTCTGAACTCTGAGCAGGGTCCCGGCAAAGCTCCGCCCCCCGAGTCGCCGGAGCAGAGGGCCGACTCCACCCAGGTGAGAGGAGCCGGCTCCACGTCACGTCTGACTGTTTGTTAACGACCAGAAGCAATCAGAAGTTCTGCCTCTTGCTCCTCAGAGCGGCGGCGGGCTGAGGGGCGCCATGCAGAAGGTCAACCCGTTCAGATCGTCCTCCCAGGTATCGCTGCAGAATCGCGTGACCCGTGACGAGGCGTGTCGGGGTAACTCACCTGGCTCCTCCCACAGGTTCCTAAAGCTCCGTCGGCTGAGTCGCTGGAGCAGGGGCGAGCGTACGAGTCTGACCAGGTGGGAGAGGAGGAGGAGGAGAGTCTTCGTCATGTGTGTTCAGGGACGCTGCTGAGCTGGAGACGTCTGAGTCATGTTTACCTGCTGCTGTCGTTCCTCAGAACCCTGGAGTGCTGAGAGGGGTCATGCAGAAGGTCAACCCCTTCAGGGCCTCGGCTCAGGTGCGGCTGCTGTCGAGTACACGCCCAACGGCAGCACGTGCAGTAATCTGAAGAAAACCACTTTTACTGGGATATTTGAAAAATGGGTTTACGTGATCAGGCAGATGGATATTCACAGGAAGTGATGCAGAACCTCCTCGCTCTCTCTTTGCTCCAGACGCCAAAGACGGAGCCTCAGGACGAGTGTTCAGACCCGGCAGAGACTGGAAGAGAAGTTCAGTCCAAACAGGTACCAAACGCTTGGTTCTGAAGGTTCCTCCGATCTGAACCTGTCCCGCATCGACCTCACTCGTCCGTCCCGCCTGTTTGTCCCTCAGGGTCCCAGCATGATGGCAGGAATGATGCAGAAAGTGAATCCGTTCAAGACGAAGGTGCCGCTCCGAGCAGGTAAACGTCCCCAGTCGTCCCCCGGTGTCTCTAACCCGCGTGTGACGTTTCCAGGAACCCCGCCCCCTCCACGGCGAGCTGTCCTCCAGCAGCGGGAGCTTGACGGACAGCAGCAACCCACCAGAGAAACAGGTACATGATGTGTGCAGCCACACAATTAAGAGTCCCAGCTGCCTGTAGTTCACCCTGCGGCCGCTAGATGGCGCCAAAGCCTAAAGATGGGCCTGAGCCTAGAATAGAACGTTATTCCTGCTATTTACAAGTTATACACACATATACAGCCTCTGTGTGGAAACAGATTGCATTGTGGGATTGTTTGTATTTGCATTACTAACGTTGTTCCCTGAAGTGTCTGACATCGCGACCGGTTTGACCTCACTGATGAGGTCAGAGGTCATGAGAGTGTTTGTCTGACTGCCCTCAGAGGCCGGCCATGCTCAGGGGGATGATGCAGAGAGTGAACCCCTTCAAGTCCCATGCTCAGGTACGAGGCTCCGCCCCCAACAGACCTGTGTGTTGAGACATTTAAAGCGAATCCCCCCCCACTGTGTGACCTGTTGCAGCAACCGGAGGACGGATGTCAGACTGACTCGGCGCGTCCCGCTGCGCCCCCGTCGCCACAGGTATGTTTGATTATCACGCTGCTCTCAGATCAGCTGGTGGTGACGCCGCACACCTGAACTAACCCTCGCTGCGTCTCAGGGTCTCCACAGCGACCACTCGTCCAGCTCTGACAGCGTGGAGGAAGGAACCGTGGAGGAAGGAACCGTCGAGAGAAACGTGAGACACAGTGCACCCATTGTTTTGGATGTGGCGGCGACAGGTGAAACGTTTTGGCTCGCGTCAACAATGCGGAGCAGGAAGACACGTCTCAACATCGAGTCCTTCAGCCCGATAACCTGAAATCCTTCATACCTCACTCTGTAATTAATCTGACCTTGTGACCTTTCAGACTGTCTGGTATGTCGACGGCGACACCGACCGCGAGGTGAAAGATGAGCCGCCGCCGCCGCAGAAACGCACCATGGTACGTAGAGACAAGGTGACGGGACTGAAGCAAGTCCACGAGCCACAGAAGTATTAATACGGGTGTTTACTTCCTCTCCAGACCTACAGAATAAAGAGGATTCTGCCCGGCGCCTTGTTTGGATCAAAGGTGCGTGAGAGTCCTGATTAACAAAAAAAAAAAAAGCAAGAACAATTATTCTTAACATCAATCATTTATTTCATCAAAGTACAAACCTCAATGATGCAGTTTAATTCAACACACTCTTTTCTGTTTAGAATGCCGTGACATCATCGTCACACTCTCAGGGGTCAGCTGAGGTGAGAGACGACAACACACACGTTTTGAAAGTGCCGTAAATAACTGAGAGAGATGTAGCGAGGAAAGACGTTTCCCACAGAGCTCACACGCACACGTGTTTGCTCAGCGCCACAGAGCAGATTAGTAACATGAGAACTGGGCTTGGACAATAACGAGGTAATTCGCTAATCAAACAATAACAAGGGGCGGGGCGCTGAGCTTGTGCTGTCACTCGTCGTCCCACACGTTCACCTCAAGGTCCTCAGTCAGGCGGCACCTTGTGATGCGCAGAGCAGACACGCCCCTGAGCGATGACACGACAGCAACTTCATTAAGGTTGGTTCTGACCCGTAGACGTGATGAACTGACATGTGTCTCCTCCTCTCCAGGAGGTGGTTGAGGTCCAGACTCTGCAGATGGCCGAGGTGCCGGCGCCCAGCGAGGGGGCAGGCCTGGACCCTCTGGAGGTCAGCCCTCCGCTCCTGTTCTAACACTGAGGTTGTTGGCGTGAGTGTGACTTGACCCGGGTCCCAATTGTTGCTTCTCAGGATGAAGACGGCCTCCTGGACTGGTGGAGGAGCGTGGACGGTAGGCTTCCAGTTTGACCCGCGTCCAGTTCGTCACCAGTCGATCCAGTTTGAAACTAATGTTCGCTTCTCCGTGTCAGGGTGGGACGAGTGGAACGCAGCGAACCAGAACGAGGAGGCTGAGGAGTGAGTCCACGTTATCCGACTCGTGTTGTGTTTTCAGAGCGATGAAGAGGAGGTGAAGGGTCAGCCGGAGCCGGTTAAAACATCCGTAAATGTGGAACAACACTGTGAGGAGTTGAATCTGTCAGCGAGGTGCTAGTAGAATTACCTTTGTCCACAGTAGCTTGAGTCCAGTGTGTCTGTCCTCATCCTGTCCTCGTGTCCCTGCCTCAGGGTGGTGGAGGAAGCAGCTGATCGTGTCTTCATGGCCGCTCGCCTCTTCGTTCGCTTCTTCAACCAGCGCGGCGGCTCCCTCCAGCAGCGCGTCCTCGAGCTCCTGGCTGTGGCCGACGCGGCCGACGCCTTTCACAAGAAGACCGTCACGGCCAGCGTGGGCGGCGGCGTGGCCAGCGTGGCCGGGTCCATCACCACCATCACCGGCCTCGTCCTGGCGCCCTTCACCGCAGGGACGTCCCTCATCGTCACGGCCGTGGGCATCGGCGTAGCCACGGCGGGCGGGCTGGCGTCCGCCTCGGCCAACATCACGGACACGGTCCATTCCAAGACGGACCGCAAGAAGGTGGAGGCGATGATCCAGGGCTACGAGGAGGAGATGAAGGATATCAAGGACTGTCTGGACTTCCTGCAGGTGAGAAGACGAGAGTTCAAATCTACAACGAGGCCCCGCCCTGACACATGGCGTCTGGTGCTCTGTTGCAGGAGGGCATGGAGACGCTGGAGGAGTGGGACTTTGAGAAATTCGCCGAGAGCATCTCCAAGAAGCACCTGAACCAGAACGTCAAACACGTGATGAAGGAGGGCGGCCGCGCCGGCAAGGCCCTGGTCATCAACACGGAGAGCCTGATCAGCACCGTCCAGGTCCTCAGCGTGGCCGGCGGCGCCGCCAAAGCCGCCCAGGTGATGAGCGTCACCACCGGCGTGATGTCGGGCCTCTTCCTGGCGCTGGACGTCTTCTTCCTGGCCAAGGACTCCATGGAGCTGAAGAAGGGCGCCAAGACTGACTTTGCGGCAAAGATTCGAGAGGTGTGCAAAGACCTGCAGGACGGGCTGCTGCAGCTCAACGGCATCAAGGAGCAGCTGCAGAAGACCATGGACGGGATCGAGGTGGAGGTGGAGGAGGAGGAGGAGGAGGAGGACGACAAAGAGCAGCTCAAGTCAGACCTGAAGAAACTCATGGAGCTTGAAGACTGACGAGACGGTGGCAGGGAACGGCCACGTAGTTTTTAGAATTATTCCGTTAATGTGCCAGAGTAGGACGTTATTTATTCAGCTGTAGTGACTTTAATGACTAGAGGTTACCAGATTGTCACTGTGATTATTGAATGACAGAATTAAAGATGGTCTAACTCACTGCTCCGTGTCGTTCGTCTCAAATGACGAGAAGGAAATAACTGCGGAACTTAATCTCAGTCACATCTGCGTTTCTGACAAAGATCAGGTTCAACCAGCACGACGGTGGTCGACGGAAACACTGTGCCGTAACGAGGAGATAATGGAAAACTGAGCCGCTTGAGGAAGCGCGGACATTCCCTTCAGCCTGAGACGGCGCTGAGCGCACGAGGGATGGAAGCGTCAGCCTCGAGCCGCAGTGTCACGTGCACAATAACAATACATGAATTTAAAAAACATGAGGTCAGGATAATTGATTAATTAAATTCAATTATCCAGACAACAGCAGTTCACTTCAATCTTCCATGGCCGGCGTTTTATTACAACGATTATTATTTGGATTCTCTGGCGACGCTGAAGCCTCGTTGGCTTTAGCTGAAGCGTTCGTTCAGGTGAGAGTGTGACGCACAGGACACCTACCTACGCTGCGGCGCTGCTGTGATGTCATCAGGTCACGGTCGCGGCCCGAGGCTGTGGCGTGTCGGCGTCCTCTGGGCTGTCCTGGCTGCGTGCCGTTCACCCCGCTCCTGCTCCACTGGAAAAAGGAGAGTGGTGTTAGTGGCCCCATAATAATAATAAGAAGAAGAAGAAGAAGAAGAACTACTGGGATCAGGTGTGGCCTGATCTGGATCTGCCTATAGGCACCACAGTCAGCTGCAGAATTCCAGCATGTTTCTACAGTGATTTCACACACTGCAGCATCACCTCAGGCCGTTAAACCCCCGGGTAGTTTTGGAAGGAGCGCTAACCACGCTAACAACCTCAGCCTGACGTGTGTGTGTGTGTGTGTGTGTGTGTGTGTCTCTGAGCTACGGTTTCATCAGAAGCGATGGTGACGGACGGGTTCACCAACTAACGAACTAGTTATCCCCATGACTTGTCAAGACGCGAATCATTCAGACTCCTCCCATCAGCCCACGGCTCCGGTTCAACCAGAGCTTCGCTCTCTAACGTGGCCACGCGTGAAAACACCGCAAGCAGAGTCAAAGCTTTGAGTGAAATCACATGAAGCTGCTGCGCTCACGCCTTGCGGCGGTCAGCGGCCGTGCACAGCCCTCGTGTCCTGGACGACACGGATGTGGCGGTGAAGTGTGTTTACTCCGCACCAGAGTCAACAGGGGCTGAGCGGAGCAGCTCTAGAAACAAGGCGGCTGCAGACCTGTGATCGTCTCCAGCTCCAGAGACGAGCCGCTACGAGGAGGAGGATTCTGGGGTTGCTCTCAGCGCCGCTGGTACAATGCCAGCAGAGAGTTGGCTCTCAAACAAAAACAGCAGTTCTTCGCTCCAACAAAAGAATTGCACCCCACGTCCGTCCGGCCGGACTGGACCGGCAGGTTCACCGACGGGTGGGTCTAATAACTGAGACAAAGAGCTGAAACAGGAGAGCAGGACAAACACACGATGCCCCAGGTCTGCTGACAGCTACTTCCTGTTGGGAACCCGTGACACGCCGTTTCCTGTTCGATACGAGCAGACATTAGGCCCAACGATGACCTACGACCCCGGTGCAGAGTGTGTGTTTTATCAACACGCCTCGGTGACTTTAATCACTGTGATCTGCACTCACCCTGATGAATGTTTTGAAATGGGCTGCTGTGGAAATAAACTACAAGGAAACACACACACACACACACGCTGCGTTCAGAAGTCACCTGCATGTTTTTACAGTAAGGACACGGCAGCGTCGCATCATCGTGCCAACTAAAATAATTCCTGAATTTCGAATTCGCTGTGACAAAAGTTCAAGAGGCGTCTTCAGGTTATGTCAAACGCGAATGACGAGGCGTCCCCGAGGACACCAGCGAGGGTCCCGCAGCGTCCAGCTCCTCCCACTGAGAGTGAATTAACTGAATTAACTGAATTCTGGCTAAATTGTGAGAAGAAGATTTATTTGCTGAAATGAATTTGTGCCAAGACAAACACTGTGGCTGGTTTCTTCAACACTGACCAAACAGGTTAGACACGGCCATTGTTTATTCTCCATCCTCCCCACGTCTGAGGCCTCCACACACAACCACGCCTGATGTCACCTCCACTGCTCGTCACACGGTGAATGATTCACAATTCCTCAGATTGTGAAATGAATTGAGGCGAATAAGTCGAAGCTTGATATGTGACCAAAAACTTTGATCCAACTAATCAGAAATATAAAAAACTGCTTCCAGTGAACCCAACCCAACAGATGAAGACTCAGTGTAGCACGGATGCTCATCTCGCCTCGGTCTCAAAACAAAGACCTCTTTCTGAACGACTTTAGACTTCCTGTTTGTCATCGCGGGAACAAACTGTGCTGATGTCGCCCGTCGCATCACACGGCCGTGCCAACTGTCCCCAGCGCTGTCTGGACTTGCCTTTTCAATAAGCAGGGAGTTTGAATGTTGATAGGAAACCGCTGAACACAATACAGGAGCAAACACAACGGCTCGCACAGCTGCTGAGTCCAACCAGTTTTTAAGGGTTGAGTTACAGCTCTGATGATGGCGACAGACACGCCCTGTGTGCGGTCGGCCATCACCGCACCTGTCACCTTAGCCTAAAGATATATACCTAAATCAGTAAAAGCTCAGATTGATGCTCTCCAACACCAATCTGCTCACGTCACCTCCCTCTCGGTGAGCACCAAGGGAAGGAATGCTTTTCACCCCGAGCACGTTAAAGGAGCAGTGACGCGGCGAAACGGACAGAGAGTTTCCTGCGCCACACCTTCTGGAAACATCACCGCTGATGTCATGGCTCGTGGCCGTCTCCTCTCTCCTCCCGAGTTTAAATAGCGACACCCAGCACACAGGTGTCACATCTTCACCTGGAGGCAGGTTCAGGACACCTCAGATCCCAGCTTCAGATCCCAGCTTCAGCCTGACGCACGAGACGACCCGAGGTGAGTTACCAGCCTGACTTTAATGTTCTGAAATGACTTGAAATCAGATATGTTAACATTTGGAATTATTCGTCTTTCGCCATTTCTTAAAATCCAAATCCAATTTTTTGTTGTTTGAACTATTAATCCCCCAAATTTGAGAAACAAAAATCACAGGTCCTCTGTAATAGTCGTGTCTTGAGATGATAAAATGTCGTGTAGGTTCATTTGATAGACTTTGAAAGCTATACGTGCTGGCGGTAATTACAGTGGGAGCCAGGCACACCAGCTGTGAAGCAGCTTATTTACTCTGACTGGCGATAAGGCAGGACACACTTTCCCACGGTGGAGCTGAGATAAGTGCTGGCTGCTCTCAGGCCCAATCACCTCCACCTTTAACCCCGGCCCAGAACATTTATAAAGAAAAACACTGTAACGTCTGAGATGGGTCAGCCCTGGCTGGAAGGATGCACTTTATAAAAGTCAGGTAGAATTGTGGTTTCTCCTACAGCTCAGTGTGAGACTATATAATCAGATTATGATGGCAGGGGTCTCAGCCAATCAGGGCACTGGAACCCACATCACTGGGACCAGAGCTGTCCTGGGATGACAGGAAAAGTGATGTAGTTTGCCTGCTGATCCAGCAGAGGGAGCCCTCACCTTCAGAGCTGCGGTAGTTCCACAGCGCCCCCTAACCACACCTTCTCCCTCCTGCTCCAGACATGGACAACAGACTGGTGCTCGCCATCATCACCTTTGTGATGCTGTCCTGGATGTCAGTGACCACCCACGCTGATACCAGCAACATGACCACTGTACCCGTGACGACCAGCAACATGACCACTGTACCCGTGACGACCAGCAACATGACCACTGTACCCGTGACGACCAGCAACATGACCACCGCTCCAGTGACGACCAACAACATGACCACTGCAGCCATGACGACCAGCAACATGACCGCCGCTCCCGTGACGACCAGCAACATGACCACTGCAGCCATGACGACCAGCAACATGACCACTGCAGCCATGACGACCAGCAACATGACCACTGCAGCCATGACGACCAACAACATGACCACCGCTCCCGTGACGACCAGCAACATGACCACCGCTCCCGTGACGACCAGCAACATGACCACCGCTCCCGTGACGACCAACAACATGACCACTGCAGCCATGACGACAAACAACATGACCGCCGCTCCCGTGACGACCAACAACATGACCGCCGCTCCCGTGACGACCAGCAACGTGACCACTGCAGCCATGACGACTAACAACATGACCACTGCAGCCATGACGACCAACAGCGTGACCACTGCTCCCGTGACGACAGCAAGCGCGGCCCCAACCAACCCGCCGCTGGTTGGCAACAGCACAGTGGAGGCTCTGAATGTGAGTGAGGTCCAGAATCTAACAGACGGGTCAATGAAAGTCACTGTTATAGATTAAGATGGATTAAAAACTTAAACATCAACGAGTCAAAGTGCATTCTGGGAAACGTAGCTTGCTAATGTGTCTGCATTGGCCGTCTGTGCTCGGCTCACCTGTCTCCTATGAACCCGCCCCCCTGTCCTTCCTTGCAGACGCCTCTGAACAGGACAGCCTGTGGCTCCCAGCAGCTCTGTGGGTCGGAGCCCTCGGGCTGTGACCCCTCCTCCTCCTCCTGCTTCTTTGTGGCTTTCAAGCCCAAGAACAACAGAGTGTTTGCGATCTCCCTCTCCGGGGAGTCGGTCGGCTACATCGCTGCCTTGGTGTCAACCGACGCCAACACGGTGCGTGGCTTTGGATCACAGACCAAACACTGAGCCCATGATTGTTTGAGTCATCAGTGTTCACGTGTTGCGTGTTTTTTTTTTTCCATCGCAGGGAAATAACGACACGGCCTACATCTGCGCAAAGAAAGGGAACGCTGTTCTTTTCTTCAACGCTTTACTCAACGGCGACAAGCTGAAGAAGACAGACGTGAGTTCTGCTGACCAGAGACTCGCTGATAAGATTTTCGTAGCGGCTGCCATGACAACTCACCGTCTTCTCCGGTCAAACTGTCTCTGCAGGTGTCGGCGAACAACGTGAAGGGCCGCGTCATCGGAAACATCATCCAGTGCACGTTTGATGCCGCTCTGCCAACTCCGACGACGAGAGCCACGAGCTGCTCCGTGTCCATCCTCTCCGGGACTTTCAACGCCTGTAAGCCAACGCTCTTTTGTTATTGTACAAATTCACGCGCTGCCCGTGTTCTGACCGGTCCGTCTGCTGCTCGTCCGCTCAGCTGATGATTCTTTTGGAGCGGCCCAGGCCAGATTCACCAGCCCTGTCACGGACCTCAGTAATGTCAACGGCACCCTCACTAATGAGCTTAACAACAACGCCACGACCACCAGCCCCCCCAGCACCACCAGTCACGGCATCACGTTCCAGCCATCACTGACGCACGGTAAGAACAGCTGACGTCCGGCGGCGTCCAGTTGACACGGAGAAGCGTTTGTGCACGGACTGAAATCTGTCTTTGTTCTAGTTCTGCTCATGATCGTGGGCGTGTTCACTCTGGCGCTGGCGTGAAGAACCCAAGACCCTCGTGACTGAAGACAGGAAATCAAACCTTCGCTATTCATTAACTACTCAATGTAAAAAGTTCATTTACTGTACAGGGTACATCCCACATGTACTCACCGGAGGTGAAAGTGGGAGCGACGGGGGGCGGCCGGTCGCTCAGGTCTGAAGAATCTGAAAGAGGAGATGTTGAAGTTTTAATTCACGGTTATGTGTCGTCACTGTCTGAAACAAACGCAGGACTGCTGGACTCCTGTTGCCACATTCTCGGTAACTTCACTCGCTGTGTGTGTTTGTTTGTTTTTTTAAATTAATGTCATCATCGTTGTGAAGGCACTTTGCATGATCCCATGATGTTCTGAAAATGAAGCCGTCAGAGGCGGAACCTTTGATGGCGGACGAGCCGTTGCACGTTGACAATGCCAAATACTGTAGCACATTATTTCTGCACATTGCACTGTGTAACAAAGGAGTTTTTACTCAAATTGTTCAATAAACTTTACTTTTATTTAAGACCAAATCTGATGGAAGTTACTAAGGAAGGAGCCCTCATGTTTAAGTCATTCAGCCTGACTCAGAATAAATAACAATGACACACCGTTAGCTTGAGGCTAGCTGCGTTGGCTAGTCACCTGTCAGCGTCAACATGGCTGCCTGACCGGAGCTAGCTTTAGCGGCTAACGCTAAACGCGGCTCAGAGCCATGCTAGCAGCTAGCGCGCCGAGTTAGCACGGCTTCAGCGGTTAGCGCCACAGGGGGGCGTTCACATTAAACCCGGGTTAAAATCACTCACCGAGCTCTTCGCACATTCTCGGGAAAATTGCGCACGAGTCCAACTTCCGCTACAGTTCGGCCAGCGGCAACGCGCGAGGAAGGGTCCCCCCGAGCCGGAAGTGACATCACAACGAAACGACGCGCAAGGTGGCTCATCGTTAGACCGAAATATTATTATTTATTTATCTATCACTGAGTACTTTTGGTACTTTATAATAGGTACTCAAAAAGTCATTACTACATTAACTATAGTAAATAAATAATAAATTGCATTTATGAATATTTATTATACATACATTTATAATAAATATTCATTATCATATTATTATGACATGATTTTCGAAGGTCGTGTCACTGTCACCGAAGGCAAAGCAACACATCCTGGAGCAGGTGTTCAGATGGAATATCTGCAGTGGCCGCCAGCGAACACGAGGGGGCGCTGTCCGCTCTCTGCACAGTGTGAGCAGCTCCACAGCAACCAGCGCGTGTGGCGCCATTATGGGCCAGTCCAGCTGCAAACGGCAGCGCGTGAGTCATGGAGGCTGGAACCTCACGTGTGTGTTTTAACACAGTGAAGAAGTGTGAGAGGGCGGTCACGTGACTCACCAGTTAACCCTGAGGTTACACACGTCCCACCAGTTTATCTGATGGGCGCGAACCTACGACACACAGTTTCATTCATTACACACTAATACCACTACTACCACTACTACGACCACTGATAATATAAAATAATAACCACAGTTACTTTCAAGAACAAGATACTTTACATAATAAGTGAATAAAAATAAAAATAGTTCAAGTGTTATTTCATTGGTTTAAATCTCATTTAGTTTTTATTGTTCAACATTTTAATTCCTTCTTTTAAGTTAGATCATATTTATTTTTATTAATCACTAAATCTGATTTGACATTTGACCCCTGGAGTAAACCTGCCGACCAGGTGCATTGTGGGAAGTGTGGTATTCAGCCTCATGGTAAAGTCTGAATGTGTCGCTCAGTGTTGTGTTCCTTCCAGAAACATCGAGAACAGTTTGGAACGAGTCATAATTAAAAAGCCTGGGCTCATTAAACGTCACAGGGTCGACGCGTGTGGGCGTGGCCTCACAGCTCGTTATTGTCTATTCACGGAGGAGCTCAGGGGAAAAATGGAAAGTTTGAGCCCTGACTGTGGAGCTGTTGTTAGGAGGGGGGAGGGGGTGGGCGGGAGGAGAGAGAGGGAGGGAGGAGAGGGAGAGGGGGGCGTGTGCGTGGGACAGGGGAGGAAAAATTCAGAGACCCAGCTCCGGGACATTCCCAGGCTGCGGAGGAGAGGAGGACTGCTCCTGCCTGCCGACAGCGCACCGAACGCTGAGATCTGAGAGGAGGAGGCGGCGGAGGGGAAGCGGGAGAAAGGAGGAGGAGGAGGCCATGGCGACTCCTCGACTGTAAGTGAAGGGGAGAAAGTTTGCGCAAGTCTGCGGAGGATGCGGAGAGGAAGCGGTGCAGGAAAGCAGCTGCGGACTATGTTGGGAATTCCGGACTGAAGCCATGGTGAGTGAAGCCGAGGATCGAACCCAGAGCCTGCTGCTCTCACCTGAGGCCGCCGTCACTCTCCTGCACGGTTTAGAAAGTTTTCCACGGACGTTAACGAACATGCTGACGGTTCAATGTGTGTGAACGTGTTGACGTGTGACCCTCTGAGTGTTTTAACCCCAGCAGCAGCAGCGTGCACGTGAGGATGAGGAGCCTCCTGACCCCAGAGCCGCCGTGAAACCGTGGAGCTTCTGCTCCTGCTCAGGGTGGAGCAGCTTGGCAGGGAGAGGAGGAGAACAAGGCTGGAGGAGTGTAATAAAAGAGGAGGGTAGGGCTACGCTTTTATTTTAGGAGACTTGGACGGCGGCGGCGGCAGCAGCAGCAGCGGTTTCGGTGATGCCGCATTTTCCACATTGGACCTGGAAGAAAAGGGAGGAGGGAGAAGAAAGAGAGAGAGAGAGCAGGAACAAGGGATGGCGTGGGCTCCAGGAGAGGAGCGCTCGTTCCTCCTCAGGAGTCGTGGTCACAGCAGAGTCTGCAGCGTGAAGCGTGTGCACGTGCCCTCGTGCACGCAGGTGTGAACGTGACATGTGCTCCTCCGTCTGAGCCCAGCGTGTTTGTTTTACGCGGCCTGCAGCACCAGGTGGGCGGAGATAACGGCTCAGGAACAATCCGCCCAGGATCAGCCGGGCCGCCGCTCTGCAGCCGAGCTTCCTGCGATTGTCCAGAGTCACACGGACGCTCACGCCGCCGCAGCCCGATCTGACGTCCAGGTTCTAACGTTGAGTCTTAAAATGTTTACAAAGACATTCCAGATTCTTCAAGACTAGAACAAACAACTACCCAGACCGGACCCGGGGCCTGGACCCTAGCTTCCTCCAGGAGGTGGTTGTGGCTCCGAGGAGCAGGAGCAGGAGCAGGAGCAGAATGAATGTGTGAGGTGATTCAGACCTGAGGGTTCATGACATCACCGATCAGGCCGCTGTGGGTTTGCAGCCGGACCGTCAGCTCAGGTCGGATCAGAGAAGGAAATGAGTCTCAGGCCTCTTTCCCCTTTGTCTGCCTCCCTCTCTCCCTCCCTCTCTCTCCCCTGCGCCTCCTCTTTCCTGTTCCCCTCTTTCTCCTCATCGTGTCATCTGCGATTCCATCTCTCTTCGTCTTCCTCGCGTCCTGCCGGGGTCTTCATCTGGTTTCCATCATGGGTGCTGCCCCCCCCCCCCCCCCCCAGACTCTCTCTCTCTCTCTCTCCCCCTCCCTCTGTGTTCTGTCTCTTCTGGTCAGTCAGCGTCCAGAGAGAGGAACAGGAAGTCTGACGCACGAGTGACACATTCGCTCTGGACCGCGTGTCCGTCCCTGACCCCGGGACCGAGGACGCACACTCACAGCCCAGTGTCCCGCTTCTGGTGTCTCAATGTCCACGGGGTGTGGACGCGTCACAGGACGTGTGTGTGTGACACCTGAGCGACTCCGCCCACAGCACAGCTCTAATTCGCAGAGCTCACTTCACGTGCACGTACGGGCCTGTGACGTGTAATTCCATGAGACAGAGAAAACGTTTCCTGCGGTTTGGGAGAAGCAGCGTGACCACGTCAAAGACAGTGGGAGGAGCCAGGACTGTGCCACTGTCAACACGCTGCTGAACGACAGACTGGACTGTGGACTAATGAGGGACGCCATGACAGCTCCTCCATGTGAGCGGACGGGACACGGAGCATCTGTTTTTCCTCGGTTCAGTTTGACATCTGAGCTGCACTTTCCAGAGCGACAGATTTCGTGGTTTTGTTCAGGGGGGAAACAAAAAAAAGAGCAACAGAAGCTTCTGGAAAACCAATCTGAGCGTTTTGTCATTTTGCTTTTTTCCCTCTGACGCTCTGGAAAACTGAGCCGAGGCCGTTTGTTTTTAAACAACTTCTGACTCCGCTACTTCCTTGTTGTTGACTCTCTCTCCTCCTCCAGCTCATTCCCTCCTGGCTCTCACTCGCTTTCTCCAGCCGCTCTTCTCTTTTTCCATGCACACTGTTCTCCCTCTCCCTCTCTCTCTCTCTCTCTCTCTCCATCCCTTCCAGAGGGAGAGAGAGAGGGAGAGAGAGGGAGCCGCGGTGTAATTGTTGTCAGATGACATTCAAGGAGTCGGACGGAGGTGAAACAAAGAGTTGGCCTTAAAAGAAGAGAGAGGGGAAAAAAGGAAAAGATGGGAGACGAGGGAGCAGAGAGAGAGAGAGAGAGAGAGAGGGCGGTGATGGGAACAGAGGAGAAAGAGGAGCAGATGTGGAGCGAGGGAGGAGGAAGAGAAGTTGGAGAAGAAAAGGACGACAGAGAGAGAGAGAGAGAAGTTGCAGGTTTCCACAGCAACAGGGAGTTTACAACAAAAACAGCCGCCGCCTTGTTATGAGCACACACACACACACACACACAGAGAGTGTGTGTGTGTGTGTGTGTGTGTGTGTGTGTGTGTGTTAGGGAGTCACTCTTCTGTTCTGGGGGTTTTACACTGACTGGGCCTTGGAGGAAATGTTTGACGCTCCCCAGACCGTACAACAGGAAGTTGAGCATGGAGTGTGTGTGTGTGTGTGTGTGTGTGTCAGCAGAAAGCGAGACAAGCCGGCTGTTAAACACAAACACAGACATCAGAGTGGGTTCAGTGTCCCGCGGGTTAACCCTCTCTTACCTCCTCTGTGTCTCAGGCTTCGGAGGCGATGGAGGACTGCGTGCAGGGGGCGCTCTCGTCACTTTACCCTCCCTTTGAGAGCACGGCGCCGCCCCTCCTCTCCCAGGTACACGCCCCTAACGCACACCTTGCCTCCGGCGCCGCTGCCTGGATGTAAATAACGTAAACAGACTCAACAGAGCTATCGTAAACATCTACACATGTGCCGGCGTTAAGCGCCTTTGATGGAAGGTAACTCGTCCAACGCCTTCTTCCTGTCAGGTGTTCTCCGTTCTGGAGTCGACGTACCAACACGACAGCCTGCGCTACCTCCTGGACTACTTCGTTCCTGCCAAACACCTCCTGCACAAACTGCAGCAGCACGCCTGCGTGAGAGCCCAGCACACACACACACACACACACACCGCCGTATAACCAGAACCAGAGCGGCCGCCACATGTGGGGCGCGCGTGCGAAAGTGTCAGCTGTCAGCGTTTCGTGATTCCGTTGGCGAGCAGGAGCATCTCGACGAAGACGAGAGCCCGTGGCAGTAAATCTGGAGGACGTTGGGGACGGGTCCACGTCCCGAGGTGTCTCATGTCTTCATTAGCTCGTGTAGAGCGTCAGGCAGGAAACTTATTTGGGGGATTTACCTGAACTTTTGAATTGGTCAGAGGAGCTGAGCCGGCAGAGGGTCAAAGGGTCAGCTCCAGGCCTCCATGAGACGACACGGGTGACCCCCACCGCCCCCCCAGCTCTGCGGAGGGTCGCCCGGTGGAATCAGTGAAGGGAGCTGGTGAAACGTGAGAGGCTGCAGCCGGCGGCCAGTTCAGATGGAAATAATACAGAGAAATAAAAAAACATTCTGGCTCCTACATCCACATGATATAGGAGCCACTGCAAGCACACACACACACACACAGGCATCCTGAGCAAACTTTGTTTTCATTGTCGCCGAGCGGAGCAGCCGTGAGTCATGACAGTAATTCATACCATATGTGAGCGAGAGAGAGACAGAGAGAGAGAGAGAGAGAATGAGTAACAGAGCGGCGGTGGGAGTCGGGGGAGAGAGAACGAACATGGCTTTCATTCACTGTGCCCACGTGCACGCGCATGCCTGTGAAAAACACAAGATGCTGGAGGTTGTGCACATCATAGTCGGCCGATTGAGGAATTTTCCCGAGGAACGGGAGGTGGCGGGGGAGGCGCGGCGAACACTGGGGTACATTGAGGGAGCAGCAGGCGAGAGGGAGGAGGAGGAGGAGGAGGAGGACACGGGGAGTTACAGAGCGTCCCACAGAGGAGAAGTCACACACGCCAGAGTCTCTGAAAGCAAGATGGAGGGAGACAAATATAATTTGATCATGTCATGAGGGCGGGGGAGGGAGGGGGGTGGCCCCGTGTCCGTCCATTACGCAGACTGGTGGAGACGGGACACGGGACACTGGCCTGAGGCGGTTTGTCCACTGAGATCAGCTGATTCACGGCACGAGGCCTCAGGGCTCAGTCTTCGGACCCGTGTTGTTCTGTTGCCTCACGCTGACGCTGCAGCCGTCCACACTCTTCTGGGCCCGTCATGCTAGCTAAGCGCTTTTTTTACGCTTTGGAAAACACCGCGTGAGTCACATGTCTGCCTGAGCTGCGGGCGCCAGGCGGGCGCTGGGCCAGGCGAGCTTTTCAATAGCGTCAGCGCTGCGTTGGTTCTAGAAATTAAACTCGTCTGAGCAGCCGAGCCGCGGCTCGCTAGCGTGAGGGGGAGTTTGTAAAGAGTGGCGAGGACGCAGACGAAGGTCTAACGTGTCCATGTGTCTCCTCCCAGTCCCAGTACCTCGGCTGCCTGTTCCTCCACTCCGGCTGGCCCCTGTGTCTGGGGGAGAAAGTGGTCGTCCAGCTCGCCACCTTGGACTGGAGGCTCCTGCGCAGTAACGACTTCTACCTGCAGGTGGTGCCCTTCTCCACGCGCTGCCCCCGGCTGGCTCTGAAATGTCTGGCCCCCGGGGGACGCACTGTTCAAGAAATCCTGGTGCCTGAGTCCCAGCACCCCCTGGTGTTCACCTCCGAGTGGCTGCACAGCGTCAACAAAGAACGAGGCCACAAGAGGGAAGGTGAGGAGCGCCTCAGGGTCCCGCCGAGTCCACTGAAGACACGCAGTGATCAGTGTTGTCCTCTGTTGTTCTCGCAGTTGGAGGAGGGCTGGACACCTGCCTGGTCAGCACCTGCGATGGCGTGGTCCGACTCCCTTGGAAGGAGGTCGTCTACCCAAAGTTCATCCACGACCCTTCGGAGGAGCTGATGTCGAACTACGACGGCTCCGTCACCGGCCGCTTGCCCAGCGAGGGCGGCGGCAGCAGCCTCGGGGGGTGGGGTGGCTCGTCCTCTGGGGAGCTGGACTCCTGGTCCTGGGATGAGGAGGAGGAGGACCTCCCGCCCGACGGCCTGGACTCTGAGTCAGCGCCCCCCCGGCGGAGGCGCAGCGAGGACGGGCTGGGGCGGACGGCCAGGCCGCCGCAGCTGGACGGGGAGTACGTGGAGCTGCTGGAGCCCAGAGGAGGTCCCGACGGGGGGGTGGACCCCCGGCAGAGGTACCTGGAGATGCACGGGATCTCCAAGACCAAGACGCTACCGCTGTGCAGGAGGAGTAAGGCCATGAAACTCAGAAAGGGCAGGGCTTGGGGGTACGGGAGGGCGGAGCGTTCAGGAAGCCTTCGGGCTGTCCTCGGCGCCAAAGGAGACGCGGCGCTGCCTCCGCCTCCTCCAGGAGGCGCTGAACCTTGCAGAGGGAGGCGGGCTTACTCCTCCTCTGTCCTGGACTCTGATGAAGGAGACAAAACGAGCAGGGACTCGGGGGGCGGGGGCAGCGGCCAGCTTTGTTTTGACGGCCCGTCGAAGGAGCGGCGGCCAGGCGTCGGCAAGGAGAGAGACAGCCACGGCCTCACGCGGCGGAGCGGCGATGACCTCAGAGGCACAGAGATGCAGGGCGGGGGCGGTCCAGTGAAGGCGGAGCACGTGGTGGACGGCCACTCAGACCACGGCTCGCACTCAGACTCGGTGTTTGAGGACACAGATAAACCCCCAAGCGGGGACAGCGGCGCCACCACACCAACGTCCGATGCGCCGGAGAGACCGTTCACCGGCGGGTCAGAAAAAGGAGACATCCCCGACAGCGCGTCTGGAGCGTCGGCAGAGGGACGAGGCAAAGGAAAGACGGAGGACAGGGTGTGTCCTCGAGGAAAGGAAGTGAAGACGGCGGGATTCAGAGCGCCGAGGTAACAACACTGCGGTCATTCTTCTCACACCTCACACGTCCACGTGAAAGGTCGGGGGGGTCACACGGGCACAAGGTGCAGGTTGTCTGAAGTTACATAAAGCGGCGAAACACGTCACCAAGACGCCGACCACTAAGCTTGTGTTCAACGTCTCCAGGAGGAAACGGAAGGGAAAGGGCGCCAGAGGGAGGGCCCGGTCCGGCGGCCGCGCGCACCACAAGGCCTCCAGGCAGCATGGCAAAGCTCCTCCGACGGGCCCCGCCTCCGGCTCTGCCACGGCAAAGCTGCCGGTCACAGAGGAGACGCCGCCGGAGCAAACGGAGCACGCAGACGAACCCAACGCGGCGCCCGCTGCCAGCGAGGACGCCAAGAAAGGCGACACAGGTCAGGGGGACGTTTCTCCACAAGCATCAGGTTGTAAATGTCCCACGATGCGTCTTGAGTCTTGTTTTTGTCCCGACAGAGACGGAAGCCGAGTCCTTATTTAACCACTCGAGCGAGGAGACGCCGCCGGCAGGGGCGTGTCCAGAGCAGGCGAACGGCGTTCTGTTTGAGGAGCCGCCGCTGCTCAGGGAGCTGAACCCGGACCTGCTGCAGTCGGGGACGCTGAAGCTCACAGGCAGGTGTCCTCCAGCTCTGATGTTGGGACGGACCCAGGGGACGCTTCCTGTCTCTCAACGCCGACTCTGATTGACAGGTACCGTGGACAGGCTGGGACGCGCTCTAGTCGTCATGGAGACGGACGCCTCAGAGGAGGGTTTCTGTGAGGACGAGACGGTTCGGGTCCTGGCGTGCTACCACAGAATCACCCGGTAAGTGACGTGCACGACGTTGGAGGCCGTCCTCGTCACGACATCCCTCTCACCGTCCACCTGTGTCCATCAGGCCTGCAGCCAAGGACAAAGGTCTCACGGTGTTGGTGGACGGCAGGCGCTCGGCACCGCCCGCCCGCTGCTTCACCGCTCTTCAGAAGCTCCAGGTGAGAGGAACAGGAAGTGTCAGCTGATCTCGACGTGTTCGCTCACGTGTTTGCTCACGTGCGCTCTGTGCGTGTTCTTGGCGTGTTGCAGCTGCTGGTGCCCGGCGCCCTCGGGTCTGTCCTGGTGCTGCTGGGGGAGCAGCAGGAGCCCCTCCTTCACAGCGTGGACGGGGCGGAGGTGAGCGCACGTTTACGGCCGCGACCTTTAGGGTCGTAAATCAGCCACGGCCCCGGTCATTGGGGGCGGAGACGCTCCTCTCACGGGCACGAGAACATTCCTCCGGCCACGTGGTTCGCGTTTGAACCTGGTGCCGTAAAACGTTGGCGTGCTGGAGGGGAAGACGTCCATGCCTTTGACTGTTTCTGAGGGACAGACTGTCCTCTGCTGTCCCCCGTCTTTAGGTCCACGCGGTGCAGGGGACCGGCGTCCTCCAGCAGTTTGTGGACAAGCAGCAGCTGCTCACAGAGATGGACGGAGACTTCGTCCACTGCCACGCGGACTGGCTCGCCTTCAGGCTGGTGAGGGGCGTCGTCCTCCGCGGCGCCGCTTCCCGTGGACCCAGGAAGTGGAGTGACCTTTATTTGTTCTCCCCCGTCAGAGCCTGGAGAGTCTGACCGAGCGCTGCGAGGGCGCCCTCCTGCTGCTGGGCGAGGCGCTGCAGGCGATGGACACGGAGCCGCTGCCCGACAACATCAAGGTGCGTTTTTTGAATTTTTCATTTCTTCACGCGGACGACAGAAGCCGCCGCCTCTGACTCCTCCCTCGCTCCACCTCAGGCGGTTCCTCTGAGCATCGACAAACACCGCCAGCTGATGGCGAGCGTCCTGGCCGACCAGCGCTTGACTGAGCTGCAGCAGAGGGGCGGGGCCTGGCTGGCTGGACTGAGCAACAGCACATCTGGACAGGGACAGAAGTCCCCGGACTGCAGGTCCTTTATTTACATAATAAATAAATGTCCCTGCTTGTGACCGGCTCTCAGCTGGAGGCGGAGCCACTGTCTCTGCCGCTCACCTGACCTCTGACCTCTGACCTGTCGTCCTCAGGGCCGCGCTCGCCACCACCTCCAAACTCTACGACAGCGTGGACGACGCCCTCCACAGGCTGGTCCGAGTGTCCAACCAGAGAGGACGGGACCTGGACGCTCTGGGACGACTGGCGGCGCTGGCAGACAAACTGGACAAGGTGTGTGTGTGTGGGGGGGGGTTAGACTGGGAATGATTGAAAATGGACTCACGTGTCTCCGCAGTGCGACAAGGACATCGAGCGAGTCCAGTCCCAGCTGGACGACTACAGGGACCCGCCCCTGTCCCTCAGCAGACTGTCCCTCAAACAGCAGAAGTTTAAGACCTTCAGGGAGACGGCGAACGTGAGTGAGCCTGAACCGCCCCCGTCGCCCCTCGTGACCTCTGACCTCACCGAGGATCCTCTTGAATCCCGCAGGAGCTGCACAGCGAGACGCTGTCCGTCCTCAGCGTCCTGGAGAGCTGGTGCGAGCTGGACTGGGCGGGGCTGAGCGACGTCCAGATCCGACTTCCTCCCGTGAGAGAGAAGCTGAGGGACATGTCCCACTGTCTGTCCGACTGCTGGACCACGCTGGACAACACGCAGAGGCTGCTGTCCACGCTGACCGAGGTACCGTGGAGCCAGAGGTCAGAGGTCACGGCGTCCTCGTCTGACGATGTGGTGACCGCTTCTGTGTCTCTGTCCAGGCCACCCAATGGTGTGACGCCGTCTCCTCCAGCTCCTCCTCCTCTTCGTCTGCGACCACCTGCCCGCTCGCCTCCCTCCCCCCCATACCCCCCTCCCGTTTCCAGGACGCCCGCTCCCTGGCGTTGGAGCTGGGGGGCGGGGCTCTGCTGGACTTCTGGACGCAGACGGTGGAGCGCTACCAGCGGACGGTGGCGCAGGTCAAACCGCGGTTCCTGCAGTCGGACCGGGGCCAGACTCAGGGCCAGGGGAAGCCGAAGACGCCGTCGGCGAGCAGCCTGTGGGACCTGATGGGCCCCGAGGGGGAGGGCGACTGGGGGCTGGGGGCCGGCGGCAGCGAGGGGGGGCTGCAGTCCTGGGGGTCGCTGGCGTCGCTGTTCAGGCCACAGACGTGCTCCACCCTGAAGATCGGGGAGGACAGAGGCAACAGGAAAGACGGAGCCGGGGGAGGGAGCGGAGGAGGAGGAGGAGGAGGAGCGGGAGGAGGGAAGTTCCTGCAGAACCTCCTGAATCCCGGGAAGAAGAGCGTGAGTGACATCACTTCTTTAAATGTCTCCTTGTGTCCAGTCATAAATGACGTCCGTCCCCCTTCAGCCCACAGAGGCGCCGCTGCCCCCCAAACCCCCCAGGAAGCGCCACCCCAGCTTCGACCTCCAGGCGCTCCTTGCCCCCCGGCGAGGCGCCGCCACCCCGAAACCCGCCGAGTCTCCGGTGAGCGGGTCGAGCCGCAGCTCGCCCATGTCCTGGCTGGGGCGGCGGGCGCTGGCCGACCCGGTCATCGCCACCGGCATGGCCGCGGCCGTACCCGGGTGGGGCGGCGGCGGTGGCGGCGGCGGGACAGGAGGGGGCGTGTTGATCCGGGGCGTGGAGGTCAGCAGCAAGGAGGTGGTGGACCACACGGGGTCGCCACGGCAACACGTGCTCCTGGGCAGGACGGAGAGGGAGACGGGGACAGACCGGAGCGGCTCAACCGCTCAGAGGTGTCCTCTCTTTGTCTTTTGGTTGAAAGGCCACGCCTCCTCTTTCTCTGTCATCCTCGTCTTCACTGTCTCCTGTGTCCTGCCGTCCGTCCCCCAGTAAGCTCTACCTGCTGTGGTGCCGCATGCTGAGCTCCGAGCGCCAGTACGTGGCCGTGCTGAGGGGCGTGGAAGAGACCTACCTGTCTCTGCTGGAGCTGTCGGACACGCCGGCCGCCATCCGAGGGAAGGCCGACGCCCTCTTCCCCAACTGGGCGGGCCTGAGCTCCTTCCACTCGCAGAACCTGCTCCCGGCCATGGAGGGCGCTCTGGTGCAGAGCCTGCTGCAGCACGACTGCTTCAGCAAATACGTGAGTGCTGAGACACAGGGACACAGCGGGACACGGGGACAGCACTGACCGGCGTGTCCTCCTCCTCTGTCCTCCTCCGCAGCGGGACCAGTTCCTCCAGTACTCCCACTACATCCGGACCCGGCCAGAACTGGACTCTCAGCTGGTCTCGCTGGCCACCGACTTCTTCAAGGTCAGAGCCGTCAGCTGGAATGAGGAGAAATGACGATTAGATCAAAGCTCCGCCTCCTGACCTGAGCCAGTGTCACCAGTGACATCACTCCCAGTGAAACCAATTAAAGCTGCTTTACTCACCAGCAGCAGCTAAAGCTAATAAACCAATTAACAGCGGATTACCCAGAAAGTCATTTGAGCTCCGTACAATTAACGATGAATTAACGAGGTTCTGAGGTTCTGAGGTTCTGACGCCGGGGTGGGGGGGGCGCCGTGCCACCGAGCCGCCACCAGGAGGCAGCGGGTGCACTGGGAGAGCTAATGGTGATGAATGTGAGCCCAGTGCTCAGGGCAGATGATGATGATGATGATGATGATGGTGATCACTGTGTGTGTGTGTGTGTGTGTGTGTGTGTGAGAGGGCGGAGGGTTCACGACTCAGCTGTAAACTAGTTTAAAAAAATCTACTAAATCCCACAGACAGAGAACAGATGAATGTGAAGGTAACAGTGTCTCCTCCTCCTCCTCCTCCCCACAGTCCAAGCTCCCCGCCGCCTCCCCCCTCTCCCCCCTCTCCTTCCCTCACTGCCTGCAGGCCCCCCCCCAGCGGCTGGAGCAGTACTGCGAGGCCCTGGAGGAGCTGGGAGGCATCAACGCCGCCTCCGACTCCGCCCTCCCCATCCTGAGACACGCCCAGCGGCACGGCGAGGACCTCAGGGCCAGTGACCTCATCGTGGGATGTCCGGTGAGAGCGCCTGTCCCAGTTTATGACTGCATCCTCGGGGGGGAGAGGAGCTAAATCACGCTGATGAGGTCAGAGGAGGAGACGCAATCAGTAGCGTTTTTATTCCCTTTATCTTTCGCTCGTTATTTACACGCCGGCGCTGCGAGGGAGGAGCGTAATGGTTTTTAACGCTGGGTCAGATTCTCTGGGTTCAGTAATCCAGGCTCCTCTCCTCGTTTCTCACGGCGTGCGCTGCCGGGCGCCACTTTACGGGTCAACCCACGTTAGAAGCACAAGGACCCGGAGAGGAGCAACAAACCCGTCACGGCTCGGCCTGTGTGTTCAGAGCCGGTCGGGACTAATGTCAGACTCACCCACACAAACACTCAGAACCGCTCCCCCCTCCCCCTCCTCCTCCTCCTCCCATTGAGCTCCCATTGAGCTCCTTCACCTCACACGGCTGCTGCAGTAAAACGCCTGTGAAGTGCAGGTGTGTGTGTGTGGGTGTGCACGTGGGCGTTCAGAATGTGCATGGAGCACCACTTGTAACGTGACCCTCTCCACAGACTCCGCCTCCCCGCCGCCGGGTGTTTCAGGTGTTTTTCTGTTTCGTCACATTTCTACAAAAGCCTCGAGTCAGGTGGCCGATTAGCGCCGAGAGGAGGGGGCGTGGCCCCACGCCACACGAGGTCGCAGCAGCTCTGATCAAGTTCTGTGACGATCTGAAGCCGTGTGTGTGTTGTGTCAGATCCCTGTGGCGGAGCGCGGCGAGCTGGTGCGGCAGGGCGAGCTGATGGTGTGCGGCGGGGGCCGCAGGAAGCGGGCGGGAGCCAGGAACGTTTTCCTCTACCAGCATGTCGTCATATTCACCAAGCAGAAGAGCCCGGGGGCGGGGCGCACGGCCTACAGCTACAAGCACAGCATCAAGGTACACACACACACGCCTCTGACCTCTGACCTCAGCTGACCTCCCGGGCCCTCCCCCTGCAGACGGGCGAGATGGGCCTGACTCAGCGAGCGGGCGACGACGGGCTGAGGTTCGAGGTGTGGGTGCGTCAGGCTCCTCGCACCAAAGACTGCGTCACGCTGCAGGCGCCGGACCGGGAGGCGCGGGAGGCGTGGACCCACGACATCGCCCACCTGCTGTGGACACACGCCATCAGCAACACAGGTATGGTGGGCGCGACCTTTCACCTCTACGGGAGCTCGGCTCGGCCCGAAGCTAACTCCTCCTCCTCCTCCTCCCAGAGCTGTGCCTGAAGGAGTCCCTGTGCATGGGCGTGTCCAGTAAGCTCCTGCTGGACGCGTCGGGGACGTCCGTCTCTGAGCTGGACTCCATCTACAGCCTCAACGACAGAGGTGAGGCCCCGGGGCCACGAGCACCTGCAGCAATGCCCTCAGCGCCCAGCAGGGGTCTCACTGAGCGGCTCAGGATTCACCCCAGGAACATCGACTCCCCTTTGTCTCCCCCTGCACCTCCTCCATTTTTAATCTCAACACAACATTACACACACACACACACCACGTAACCTTCGATCTGTTAACTCCCCTCCTCTCTCCTCCTCCCTCCCTCCCTCCCTCAGTCCACAGTAGCTGCTCTGACTCCTCCTCCGTGGGCAGTCAGAAGGAGGGGGGGTCCCCGGCGTCTGGGAGGGACCCCAGGAGGAGCTCCGGCTCAACAAGTCACTCACAGGTGGGTCTGCTGCCCCTGGTCCTCCTCCTCCTCTTCCTCCTCCTCCTCCTCTCATTATTAGTTCAGTCTGGGACGGTTCAGTCACATGACCCCAGATGCCATTTGCCTGATTTCTTTTTTTAGGTAAAAACTGAATCACTTCATCAATTGAGTTTAACGTGTGTTCCCCAGAACAAGCTTCTTTTTTTTTTAAATGTTTCTACATGAGGACGTGTTTCAGGGTTTTTCAAGGTTTTTTTTGTTGTGTAACACGAATCAAAGCGGTCGATTTGTGTGTCACACTCCTGCGGTTGTTCCGATGGGGAGACCCCTGGTGGCAGGAATGAGCTCCTGCAGCAGATCTGAGAACAGCAGGCCTTTGTGTGCGACCTCTGTCTCAAAGAGTCATTGTGCTGACGGCTGAGCCCAAATACACGGCGTGTTTCAGCCGGCTGAGTGTGGCTAAAAGTTGGTAAAGCAAAGAGAGAGAGAGAGACACACACACACACACACACACACACACAGAGATTGGCAAACAGACTGTGCTGGGAGCAGATCGACAGACGATGAGGACAAACACAAACACACACACGGTGAAATGCACATATTCAACAACAACAACAACCGGGGGGGGGGGGGCTCATGCACACGTACACGTGCACACTTCAGAATACACGACGTGACGTTTCCTCTCTCATCCTCAGAGTCAGTCTCCGTCCACGGCCGTGTAACCGCCACCGCAGCAGCAGTAAGTTTCTCGGCCTCCTCCATGTTAGTGGATTTGCCAAGTCATGTCTTCACACTCTGCTTATTTCCCATCAGGACCTGGACCCTGGACCGACCTGCAGGGGGAGCCACGCTCTCCTTCCCCTTCACCCCTCCAAACAACAGATTAGCTGGAGCGGCTTGCTCCGCCCCCCAACCCCCCCAACCCCCCCCCCAGCCCTGTTTAGAGCATGACGAGCACCAGCAGGGCTCTCTGCACTCCGCCATTTTGGATCTGCCAGTCTCAGTTTCTGGCAGCGTCACTGACACCAAAGGCACTTCACCGCACAGAGCTGCCATTGTCCGCGCCGCGGCGTCCCACTGGGCCAAACCACTCGGTCTGAACCACTGACTGCCCGGCTGCCCCCCGCCGCCCGCATCACATGCTCCGGCCTCTGATAATAAACAGGAAGTACCGCGCGGGCCGTGAATCCAGCGTGTGGTGGACTGGCGGTGCGGTGGTTCCCACTTCACCACGCTCGCCGCCGCCGCCTGTGTGAAACTGGAAGAATGCGAGGCATGGGCTAGGTGTGATCGCATCAATGTAAATGAGGCAGGGGTGGCGTGAGCGTGCACACACACACACACACACACGCAGTGGTTGTTATTGTTGTGGGACAGCGGAGCAGCCTGGTACCGGCGGCAGGGGAGCTAAGCTAACGGAGCAACAGGCTAATTTGTATTCAGTCTTTTTTAAAGTGTTCTTCTGTCTCACGTGTACTGATCATTACTCCCACTATTCCATATCCTGTACGCCAAAGCTATACCATGGGCGTCTGTGCAATGTTCTCTTCCTCTCAGAGAGGCCTCTTCGTCCCCTGACGCTGAGTTAGCGTAGCTTAGCATGAGGGAGGCGGCTACTTATCCAAACTAACACGTGCTAACATTTCATGCTATGATGAGCTCGGGCCAAAGGTATCCGCAGTTATTTTATTTTATGTATACGCGCACAAAACTATCACCAGGACATCTGAGGCCGTCGATGTAGCTCGAGTTTCTGACGGCAAAGATGTGGACGACATCACGCTAAAG